>OY764962.1:96436714-96889214 GCA_963668005.1 Melieria crassipennis
TGACGTTTGTTAAGCATTGATTGCATCGACGTTATCGATTTATGGCGGCAAATTGATGCCATGTCGGAATATGAAAGTGGCGCTAAAAGATACCAAAGAGAAGAAACGACCATTAAAAATGCATAAAAGAAAGATTTAATGATTGAATGAAATGTGTTTGGCCAACGGTTTGTGCAATTTACGGATTTTGAGAGCTATAGATGAGTTATTTGTTTCTGCGCTATGAACAAAAAATGAATTATAGGTGATTGAAAAAGAAGAAGAGAAAATAATGTTTAATTTTTTGGGTCACAGCTGAGGCGCGTAGGGGAGACGTAAAGCGTTAATTTTTTGTTGAAACTAATTTGCAAGTATTTACATGAGCACACAACATGGAGAAGAGAAAATGGAAATACAAATTTCGGCAATGAATTTTTTAGAAAATTTAAACACAAATCCAAAGACAGCAAATGAAAACTTTTAGGTTTTAATTCCTTTTTAAAAATCTTTCAAGCTG
This sequence comes from Melieria crassipennis, assembly GCA_963668005.1. Lineage (NCBI taxonomy): Eukaryota > Metazoa > Arthropoda > Insecta > Diptera > Ulidiidae > Melieria > Melieria crassipennis. The sequence continues at coordinate 96,437,211 of OY764962.1, forward strand.
AAAAAAGTTTTAAGAAATAGTTAACTGTGTTTATCTGATGACTTTGCTGCACTTCAATTTAAATTTGATTTTGTTGTAGTAAAATACTGCATGTTTCCAGATCGAAATACGAGATGAGTTGGAATGGTTAGAAGATCTCAAATATCTTAACCCTTTCCAACATGAAAATAAACCCGTTCTTTATGAATTGTATGGGCTGTAGTCCAATATATTGGACATTGCGATTGAAAGGGTTAAACCAAGCGACTGTTTCATGATTGGGCTTAATGCTCTACTCTTTTGACATCTGTGCAGGTTTAAAGTGGCATTGTTTTTTTAGTATTTAGCAGGTTTCAAAAAATATTTAAAATAACTGAACCACTGTTTGTTTCATTGATAAAAAATCGTTTAAAACTGCTACATTTTCGAAACATTCAAGTAGGAAATTTATCCAAGATATGTATTCAAAATGGTAATTTATTTCATTTATTCATCAATTCAAATCTTTTATGTACAAAACAGTTTAAAGTTAAATTCAATTCATAAAATTGTGTTTGAAAACGAAATTCATTCATCAGCCGACGAAAAATGTCAAACATTATGTTTCAAAGTGAAACTCATTCACTAAAAGACAAACAGAGATCTAAGAAAATGTATTATAAATACAAAAATTCAAAACGATTCTGTAGGTAAACTTTTTGCTTACAATTTGAAAGCTTCAGGGACATTAATAGATACATTAAAAATGTTATTGATACCCAAAACTAGACCAAACCAACTTCTTAATCAATCGTCCTGATCAATTCTATGGGCAGGGTTCAGTATTTTGTAAAGCTAAACCCAGTTTCATGCCCATTGTAAACGAAAGGATCCCTGTAAACTACTTTCTCAAATAATTCACTGATAGTGTAAATTCACCATGACTGACAGCATATCTGACTAAATGCATTTCTTTCGACTCATACATTAAAATTAGACCATTAAAATTAAACCATTAAAATTAAATCATTAAAATTAAACCATTAAAATTAAACCATTTAAATTAAAGAACTCAAATTGGAATTAAAATCAAAATCCATGAGAATTAAAATTTTAATATCTTAAAACATAAAATCGAATACAATTAAATTTTTAATATTTTAAGGCATAAAATCGTCTTATCTGCTTTCATTCTCACAAGAGAAATTTTAATTCTTGCTTAAACAGTAAAAAATCATAAACTGAAATCGTATACAACATTTTTTTAGTAAAATAGTTGACAAAATTCTTTATTAAATGCAACCTAGAATACAAATAATGCTTGTTAGTGCAACAAATTATGGTTTCTTACTTGTTTTTAAAGGAATAAAGTTTTAATTTGAAAAGATATACGATTTTTTATCATACCTCAGCAATATTTATAAATAAATTTCTTCAAGTTATTACATCTTTGAATGTGTTTAGGTGCTAAATATGGGAGTACATTGTTTTATAATTTACTGCTTTACATTTTGTATATGAAAAGCTACACAAACACCGAGTTTGCCAATTCAAAAATATTGTAAATAGAAAACCTAAAAGGCGAGTGCAACTTGAACGGAAACTGCTTTGGATTAATAAAACCTTTTACAGTTTAATAGCTGTCAATAGTAAAAGGAAATAATTAAAAATAATTAAACAAAATTAGATGTAAATGTTAGACTGCGATGAATGGGATAATTTGTAGTTGAATAGGACAACTTCCATAAAGGAGAATACTAAGTCGTATAAGAATTTTTCTAAATTTACAGTAGAATCGATTTTAAATACGTCTTGAAATGACTTGTTAGGTTATTTCAGTCAGTTCAGTCAGTGCTGGCTTGCAGAAGAGAGCATCAAGCACCTAAAGCCCCGTAAAACACTAAGCTTCATTAGGTCGTTGGGTCTGGGGCATGTTCTCTAACAACTTGTAGAGAAGTCTCTGGTCTCAGTGCAACAAACCCCATTAAATTATATTCAATTCTATTCTGGGTTAGTAAAAGTGTATACGACTTTGTTTCAACTTGTACTTGGACGCTATTTCGACTTATTATGAGTCGCTACAGTTGCTGGACCCAAACTTATAGAACTGCTCACAGCTCTGAAAAATTAATAATCAAATTTTCATCCATTTAAACAAAGTTTTTCAAAGTCTATTAAAGCCTCTTCTGTACACTTTTAGCACACCATGTAACATAATTATTTTATTTGTTTACATTTGCACATTAAAATCAATGCTTTAAAATCAATTCAACAGAAACAACTCTGTGAGACATTCCTCAATTATTGCCAACAACAACACAATATTTTATGGCCCGAAAATTTCCCCTCACATTGCACAAATGCGATACGAAACACAAATGACCATTCATGTTTGTGGAACATGTGTTGTAAAAATTTTGCAAACTGTGCCAACAAAACCCAACATTTAGCTAAAAGCTAAATTATAAAAAAAATAAAAATTGGAATTTTAAAATTAAAAACTGAAAACAGAAACAGCACAGAGACAGCAGAATGCACTGCGCTGAGATGCAGCAACTAATGCAGTGCGATAGAAGCTTGAGGGGCGGGGCAGCGTAATCGGCTTGAGGCAAACACATAATGACAGGCGACGCCGCCAACAGCGATCAATTGCCGATGATTACCATGAATGGTGGGGGGTGAGGTGAAGGCGGTGGCGATGCGTTGATTTTGTGTTTGGGTGTCTTCGATGTGCGATTTCTGCACAGTTCAGTAGAGCAGTGAGGTGGCGCAGCGATGACCAGTCTGCGAGTGTGTGTGCGTGTACGCACAAACAAATCGTCTATAAGCAAAATGTTAATGCGAATCAAAGTCGCACAAAAGATGCGCGCAGCAGCGTTCGAAAGCGTCTACAAAGTTTGCGCTATAGAAAAAAAACAATAAAAACAAGCCAACCGACAGAACGACAGACAGCGCCAGAGCAAAGCGAAGAGCAATCGAAAAGTGTTAAAATAAAGTTAAGAAAATAATTGAATGAAAAGGAAAAAAATTAACGAAACATTTGCAAATTCGCACAATCTGGGCTGGTTTAGTGTATCGTATAGATGTGTATCGCTTGGTTGTTGTTGTTGCTGTCTTTGTTTTACATTGTTGTTGCTCGGCTGGCTGCTGCTATTTCAATAAAAATAGAATAGAATAGAAACGAGCAGCAGAAGCGGCAACAGTAGCAATGGGATGGAGCGTCTGGGCATGAAGACGACAGGGCGGCGGCCAGAGGGGGGCGGCGCCAGCACTCGTCGCTGTGCAGAGTGCGCGAAATGAGCAAAAATTTATTCAAAACAGAATGAAGTCATGCTGAATTGCGATCGGCGGCCAGCGGCAGACGCTCGAGAGCGGCGAAAGCGTGCACATTTGAAAAACTTTGACGTGCAAAACACAACGAGAGCCCGAATAGCGAGTGTAGTAATATTTTCGAGCATTGAACATTACGCGAACACTAACGAATAGGTTAATTTTGCAAATTAATTTTGTACTCTAACGAAAAGTTTTTCAAAATAATTTTAGTAATAGTCCACACAAAAAAAAAAGCGACAATAGTTTTAAACAAAAGCATTAAACGAGTCTAAACCGAAACGAAAAATATATAAATTATAAGTGCAACAAAAAATTTCAATGTAAAACAGGAAATTAAAAAAAAAAACCAAAACCTATTAAAACAAACACAAATGTAAACGAGAGACGAGCAAAAAAAAAAATTAAAATATTAATCCAACGAAATAACAAGAAAAGCCACGAGAAGAGTGAAGAGCACTAAAGGATAACCGTCAAGTGGCGGAACACCCACTCAATGTTAACAACAGCAACAACAACAACAAAAATAACAGCAACCGCAACAAGCTATAACAATAGCAACAACAACAACAACAACAACTTGAGCAACGAAAGCAACCATCAACACAACATTCACACACACACACACACACCCGAACGCACAGTTAAAATTCGACTGTAAGCAGAGCGACAAACAAAATGGAACGTCACCGCGCGCTGGACTCATCGATGTCGTCGCTCTATTCGGGCTCGAATATCTCGAATACACCCTCGCGCCAACATGACAATTTCAATTACCCCACAATGTCATCATCAGCCTCACCGACGCCGAGCGGATTAATTGCCGGAGGAGGCGGAAGCAGTGTTGGTGCCGGCGCAACAAATGCGGCCGCCACATCAGAGGCGAGCGGCAGCTTGCGTGCCACAACCATCGGCTCGGTGGTGGTGCGCTGCGGTCCAATTCAGCTGGTGATCGCCCTCTTGCAAGTATGTCTTACACATTCTACCGCAAGCGACATGCTTTTTGTTGCTGCTTTGCCAATAATACGACTCGCGTCTAACCAACCCAAACCGCCGCCGCCGCCGATCCGACCCTACCCAGCGCCGGCTCAGCCGCGTTCCACTTTGGTCGACGCTCAGCGCGCCAACCACTCGACGCCGCTGCTAGTCACTTTGACGTGTCTCTTATCGGCGGCGGCCGCTTTCCTCCTAACATTTCACAAAACTGTTTATATTTTTATATGTTCCGGCATTTTGTACTCCTCCATTTTCGTACTTTAGCAAAGAGCAACGAGCTTTAATGAAGCGAAATGTCAGCGCGGCGCACTTAAGCTCCGCTCGAGTACATTTTGTTGCTGTGATTTTCTTTGGTGTTCGCAGTTGTCGTTGTTGCCCACGCAGCAGCGCTTCCACTGACTCTTGCACTGCACTTACATATTTGTTTGTGCTGCTGTCTCTATGTTTATTGCTTGATTTTTCTCCTTGCTGACATTTGTGCAAAGCCAACAAATGTGTTAAGTGAAATTAAGTGGTAAAAGTAACAACAGCCTCCAGGCACAAAGCCATTTTTGTTGGCTTTTTCTATTTTTTTTCTCTTTTTACTTTGCTCATTGTTGTTGCATTATCTTTTTCATTTTCATTTTAATAGAGTGTGAAAAAGTTTTGAATTATTTAAAGGTGGATTTAACATTGAAAGGTCAGTGGCGACTACGCGGCGCATGAAACTGAAGACAATTGTTTATGTGTGGTGTTAAGAGTTTTGGATTTTTTTTGGGAAAAATTAGGTTTTCTGGTATTTTAACGTGTCAACAACTGAGGCAAAAGCACCAAAGCGAGAAGTTTTGTAGTACCGAGTAAGAGAGCATTCAAAGTTGATTCAACGTTTGCTGAAATTATGACTGAATAGCTGGGAATTGTTACAATTATTGCTAACTTTTTTCTGGGCTGATGTTAAGGGGGGAACTACCTTTAGAGGCCGAAAAAAAAAGTCATTTTTACAGTCGATTTACAGGGAAATGAAAACAGTTCTTTTCAAATCAATATAATATATATTTACAGTGATGTCTGAGGTAAAAAAAAAACATTTTTGTAAAAGTGAAAACAGAAATTTAACAAATTTTTCAATGATTCTGTAAGTCATATCGCCGCTGACATCGTAAATTGTGTAAGTGATGCTGGCCGCAATTTTAGTCTGAAATAAAAAAACCAAACATTTTCTTACTCGAGAGGGTTTTCTATCGTCGATGAACTAAAATTTTTACGAAATTCGAAAATTAACCCTCTAAAACAGGCTTAAAAAAAAAAAATTAGGATTTTCACAAGAAATTTTGTTATATATGCAGTCAAAAAATGTCTAAAAATGTTTTCTTTTTTAAATCTTTAGTTTAGATAGAACAATTTTTTATGCTCTTTAAAATGAATGCTAGATAATGAAAATCTGTTCATTAGTAATTTTATTATCACTTACACAATTTTGAAAAACATGGTTTCGAGAAAATGCCGTTTAAAGTTTGCGGATTCTCGCGGCGTCGATGCTCGGCGCGCTCGGCGAGCTCGGCGCCAGTCATTTCCGGGATGCATCTCTTCCACAATTTCGAGAATTACCTTTTGAAACTTTGACACGATATTCTAAGGCAATATACCTATCGATTAAAACAATAAAAAAAAAATCGATTTTTTGAAGTGTCTAAAGGTAGTTCCCCCCTTAATACATCATCTCGTCGCATTAGAAAACGAATGTCGTATGTTACATTAACCCATTGCTGCCTAATGGGTAAAATTTTACCCATGAAAATTGATTTTTTTTAAAAAAACCACAAAAAAATCAATGTTTGAGATCTCTCAAAACCATTGATAGGGATAGTTAGGGTAAAGATGGAACTACCTCAACCTAGTGAAGGTCACCCTAAAATTTCGCCATCTAGCTAGAGTTACCAGACTCCAAAAATCGTGAAATTTCCGGAGGTGGAAAATGTGGCGAAACGTAATGGCCTTAGAACTTCACAAAAATCTGCCTCCTAACTCACCTGTAAAAAATACAACTTTTGTTCACGTGTTTAGCTGATCACTTCACAAAGTATGGAAAGAAGCTACCATTGCTGCGTAATGGGTACAAAATACCTAATAAAGATATGTAGCAACGTGCAGAGATATAAAGCTGAAATTTTGTTTCTGATCATTTTGGGTCACTTCTAGGTCGTGTATGAAATTGTATCAATATCGTATGGGCGGAACTGGTACCCGGCAGCAATGGGTTAAGATTGACAACTAAAATCATATCAAAAATGTGTCTGAATTAAAGTAAAAAAGTCATATTTAACATTTTTCATATTTTTGTTTGATTTTTTTCTCTTTTTGCTTTGTAAAGATATAACATTAAAAAAATGTATATTCTTCTCTTCTTTTAACTTTAATATGCCGTTTATTAATTTCGTATTATTCCTAAAACTATTCTAAGTACACAAAAAAATTGTTCTTGAAAGAGAGAGGGAGGGTTTAGATGACCACAAAGCAGCACGTTGCTATATGGCAACAAAATAGCGAAAGGGTTAATAGGTCTTTTGACTTCAAATATGGTGAAAGTATTTCAAATGAGAAATAATTAGACAAATATTTTTCATTAGCAGCAAAGGGTTAAGAGAAACTTGATTTATTGCTGGTTTATTATAAAATATTTATTTTGATCGAATGTTTGCAAATCTCATTGCATTTTATGAATTTTCTTATCATTTATAATGCCGCAAAGAAACACACAATCAAAATTTTAAATGAATGAATGTCAATATTTTACGCTAATAACTAAAATATTTTATCAATGTTGGTGAATGAAAAAAAACAAAGTTGACAAACAAATTTCCAAACGTAAATAACAATTTAGGCACATTTCAAATGAAGTAATTAAGTGCGTCTTGGAAAAAACAACTAAGCCGAAATAAATAAATAAATTAACCAAACAAGGCAAACACAAACAAAACACTAAAAACAAAATCAGAAATCGGTATTCTAGAAGAGCTAAACCGGTTCTCAAATCTTGAAACAAGGAAGCTAAGAGACAACACTTGAAAACCACAAAATTGCAAACTTGTCTCAAAAGCTGAAAACCGCTGCAAATGCGGCTAAGTATGTGCGCACCTCACGTAGAAGCGGACGGACAGTGCGGCCAAGCACAAACGGTGCGGTTGGGCACTTTTTATGTGTGCACTAGAGTCATGTAGCTAGTAAGTGCGATTTATTGTCAGAGGCGGTGGCATATTTAATCGAGGAGGAAAAAGCAACAAAAAAGAGCTGTATTGTAGAAACGAAATTTGTGGCATTAAAAGCAAAAGTGGTTGAGGCATGTGGCCGGCGAAAAACAATACAGGAGTTCAAGGTCGTTTTGTGACGTGATTATGGGTTAGCAGCCAACCGACAAAATGCCACAGAAAACGTACAAAACAGTCATCACAAAACGGAAGGGAGAAAAGGTAGAGCCGATATCTCATAATATGGCATCTAGATACAGTAACTAAAATGTGTCTACCTGCTTTGGGCCGCAAGAAACTGCGGCAGCTGGTGGCGAGTAGTTGCGTTGCTGATGCTGGTGGCATAAGCCAATCACAAAGCACAAAGTTAAGCCAAAACAAAAATAGCAACTAAAAGGAATGCCATGAAGCGCGTAAGAGGCCCCAACCAACTGCCTAACATTTGAACAAAAGAGCAATACCAATTAATAATAGTCACAGCGCATGGAGCCAAACAAACATAATTTGAAAACAACAAACAGGAAAATGGGAAAATTAAGAAAAACAAAAGCGTTTAATTAGCAGTAGGGTTTACTCATGTTAAATGAATAATTAAAAAAATCAAATAAAAATTTAAAAATATTAAAAAGAAAAATTTTTAAAAAAATTTTTTTAAAACAAATTTTTTTTTAACATTTTAAAAACACATTCCAAAACAAAAAAAAATATTTAAAAAATTTAAATCATTTTACAATTAATTACATTAATTAACCCTTTCGACCCCAAAGTTGCCTGAGAGCAACTTCACCTATTTGTCGTCTTATAGCAAAAGCTACAATTGATTTATGGGTTTAATTTAAGTAGGCACCAACAAATTAATATTTTTAGAAGTGAATTCAAAGGAAATTACAAAAATTTTACTGTTATATCCAAAATAATTTCCAATAATTTGCAGCGATATCAGGGAAAGTTTGTGTTCTAATTGAAGTCTACGAATTGGGCGCGTTTGGTCAAAACCCTGTTTCTTTAATATTGGTTAAATAAAATCAAAAAGTGATAATTTTGTAATTTTCCATAAATATTAAATAATGTTTCTGTAATTAAAAAATATTGATACAAAACTTATTTAACGCGTTTTAAGCTAAAATTGTTCGAAAGTAAACTAACTTTAGAACTCTAACAAACCTAAGACAAGTATTTCATGATTTAAATACCAAAAAGAAATATCGGGACACCGGGTAAAATTCGGGGTCGAAAGGGTTAATTTAAAATTAAAAAATTTTAATAAATTTAAATAAAATACCTACATAAAAAACTTTCAGCAAAACGTTCAAATAAATTCAAAAACATGTTTAGTAGTTAAACTTTTAAACTGTTAATCAAATTTAGCATAAAACGTGTACTACAAAGGAGTGCAACAAGTATTTTGTCTCGCTACCAACAACAACGAATTTCACAGAAATTACTCAAATTTTTCCGATTTTCCATATGTTTGCAATTAAAGTAAAAATACACGAATGACTAAGACACAATTTTAGTGAATTTCATTGGCTGGAATTGTTTGTAAGGCAACATTTTGGAAGCGTATTTCAACACGCTTCGTAACATTGCCGGCTGGACGGACATAAATACTTTTGTATGTATGTATTCGAAGAAGCGCCAAATTTGTATGCTTTCGCAACTAAAAATAGCACACAACAGCAATGCCCCGAATTCTGCTCAGTGGCTGCGCGAATACACATTTTGCGTAAGATTTGTTTCATTACTTTGGCGTTGTTGTTATTTCATTTGCTCCACCAACAAAGCTCATACAAATATTTGTGTTGGCTTTCGCCCTCTAAAGGAAGAAAAACAAAAACAAAAAACTTACAATTAAGACAACAACAAACAACATAAAACAACAGCCATAAAAGCCGCTTATGTCCATGTGGGGCGCAGACACGAAATTTGGCAATTCTTAGCAGATAAAGGCCAACAACAACAACAAAAGAATCCGCACAGCATAAATGCGCCGCCGAGACGGTACCCGGCCGCGCCATTGCAGCCACTTTCAATGGCAAGCGGCATAGCGCAAATTGATTTATTGCCGCGCAGCCAAGTGACGCTGACGCCGATGCTGACGCGACGTGGCGCACCGTTCCAGGTGTAGAGTACTTCGGAAAGTGCTAAAAGCAAACAAGCAACATAAACAAATTAACCCGAAAATTCAAAACTACACAAAGAGCAACAAGTATGTACTTACACGTACTCGCACTCACATAGCAGACAGACGAGCATTTGGTACATGCTACAACAACTACAACATTGAGAAAATGTGGGTTTGCTTTGTGCTTCTTTGCGCTGGAGTAGAAATTTATAAATATCTATGAGATCGAACGCGGAAAACCGAGGCACGCACCGCCTAACGCAGGCAAACGTTAGCTTTCGAATTGACTTTGCTGTGGCGCTGTGCATCTGCTGCCGCCGCTCTCGCACAAGTATCGTTTTTCCCCCAATTACGTCACAATCGTAACGCCAGCTTGCCACATTGTGTTCGCTTGCCACACGCAGGCACACTCACACACACACACACACATACGCAATTGGTAAAGTTGCATATTTGTATATTTTTTTTTTTAATTTGCATTTCTTTAGGGCGTCTTTTAACAGTTTCTAAGCAAGCGGAAAATTAATTAAATTCGTTCAAGGCAAATTTGAAAATTAATTATGTCAAATTGCCCACCCATTTTTTGTTTCTCGGGAAATTCCAGATTGCAATTCTTTTTGAATTAATAGCAAATGTTGAAAGAACATGTCAGCGGCTTTTGCGAATTGAAAAAAAATAAAGGCACGATTTTTTTTTTAATATGATGTAATGATTTGGAAACTTGACTCAACGAGAGGTGCTTCATGAAGCTTTTATAGCTCTGAATAACAACAGAAATTCATATTGAAAGGTGCCAATTGTGAGTTTATCACGAGAAACTTTACACTTTGGGTTATAAAACAAACCAGTCGGAAACTGGAAAAGGTTATTCTAAACCAGTGGTGTGCACAGGGGAGTTTTGGGGTTCAAAAGCTCCCCTAAACACAAAAACTGCTAGTACAATATATGGTGTTTAATGGTATTCGGCTCAAAAGTTGTACGCAAAACTCCCCCAGAATTAAATCTTGTGTGCGCCACTGTTCCAAACAGAAGCTTATGTTATGAATGAAGTTATGAATACTTCAATTTAAAGCTTATGAAAAGAAGGTGCTTACTTCTTTTGATAAGCTTTAAATGTTGTGTTCCCGCTTTTATAACATTGGATTACGTTTCTACAGTCAAGTCCGCTTAACTGCAAGTTATTTTTTCCAGCCTTTTAGCTGCAGTTCACCGGTGTGTTCAACTAAGCGAACTCCGGTTAATTCGTTTTAATTAATTCAGTTTTGAAATTTTCTAGTCTTGTTTTAATTTCAAAAAGCCAACTAACGAAATCAGCTTATCAGGTATGTAATAATACAGCCTAATAATAGCAGGGCAGTATTTTCAAATTATGAAATGTGACACAACATTTTTTCACTTAGACGGAGTTGAAAAAGTATAAATTTATGTTTTGGACTCAAACAAATATTCTTTCACTGAACCGAATTTTTCAGATATGCAAAGTTTCACGAACAAATTTTCAGGAAAAATACCAAATAAAAATGGGCTCTGGAGGTAAGGGGGTATTCCAGTCTAGAAATTCGAAAAAATTAATTTTTTTTTATTTCATAGTTTTATTTCAAAGTTTAGACCCTTAAGAATCAACCTCTAAGAGGTTTTACAGAAATTCGAATTATTTTCGGAGTGATACTTAATTTTGTGACGCGGAACTCTGACTGCCCGAACTGAGACTGTAAACTTTAAACACATTTTTCTCGAAACTACTTTTTTCGATACGGTTGACATGATATGTCAAGTTCTAATGCATCGATTTACTTGAAATTTGTATCAGAGTTTCTTAATACTATCAAAATTGGCTCGACGTAGGGGTTTGTGTAATTTGTTTTTTTTACTATTTTTAAAAAATTCCCAAAGTTGAGTAAAAGGAAACAACAAATTACCTTTATTTTCAGAAATACGCTATTTTGTGCAAAAATTTTGTTTTTCAAATATGCTACGTCCAGATAATTCTACATCCTTGTTTAAAAGAAATTAACCTTATCTTTATGTTTGAAATCACCACGAGAATGTGAATCACGTCGACCAAGAGACATCCTTTGTTAGTCCCCACTTTGCCGTCGGCAGAGGCGACTTCAATTTTGAATTTTTTTCAACTATTATACATTTTTATACCTTTCAAGAATCAATAAACAACTTCTAAACACATGGATGGTTAAAATTATTACTGTTTTTTTTATTACGCCCGTAAAATCATCACAAAGTCGAGCCTCTAGGCTGGAATACCTCCTTAAGCGACCTTGAATTAAGCGCTTTTGACTGTATACTAAGTATTAAACAGCAATTGGAATGAAAGCACGAAATATTCCGAACATTATCTTTTATGTTTTTTCTTTATACTTTACGAAGTCATGCTTACATTAGGCAATAATTTCTTTAAAAAAGAGTAATGGGAATTCGTTGAAGAAATATAGAGTACTCGAAGTCCAAAAATAACAGTAATGCATTGATTCATCCTTTCATTTCCGACACGGAATAAAAATAAACCCTGCATTTTGATTTTTTTCGACTTTGGGTTGATAAGTGTCTACCGTCTTCAATTTAATTTCTATAGTAACGATTTACTTCAATCCAAAATTCTCAGTTTCTGAAACACTAATGTAAATATATATACATATGTTTTTTAAAGAATTGACAAGACTTATCTTTGAACATTAAATTGTGCCAAAATCTTGGAGTAAAACTAATTCAACACCTTGTCTAACTAGCAGACATGGGAGTTTTCCACTAAAAACCAGTACGAGGTACTGTTGGAACTTTTTCCACTACCAAAAAATAAAATGCGGATGAAAATCGCATTTTTGGGAACCTGAAATAATTGTTATTTCGCCTTTAGTTCAACCACCCATTTTAGGGATTTTAAATACTCAAATTCCATTAATAGGTGTTCATTATATCGTCGCTTCAAACTGAAAAACTGGTCAGTGGTGGAAGATTCCTGAAGTGACTTTCTCCTAAATCTTAAAAAATACTGAAATTTCCTCCCAAAAATTATAAGAATCTCCTACATTTTTTTTATAATTTGCGTAATTTTAAAGGAATTAAACTTCTCATAAAAAAATTAACATATTTACATATAATTTTTTTATGCAGCCTTTTTTATTCATCTCCAGCTTAGCAACAAAAACTTAAAACAAAACATATATCAAATGAATTAAACAAAAAGTACCATTTTTTGGCAGGTGACAGCAATCAGTGAGAACGAGATAGAACGAGCTTACAAATAAGCTTAAAAATTTGCAAAACAATAGGATGCTTTGACTATTAAAATAGTTGCTAAAATTGTAGTAGTTTTGCTGCCAGTGTTCCCAATACATCATACTTCGTTATCCAAAAATCTCCAAAAAATCCACTAAGGATCCGAAAAATCCCCTAACATCAAAAATTAATCTTTTAAACAATTCTTCCTTCTTAAAATTCTTCCTCCTAATCTAAAAGGAAATCCCCTTATCTGGCAACACTAAAACTGGTTCTGGATCCTGGTGGAGGATACGACATGAAATAGAAAAAGCTTAGAGATCTTTCTTACACAGTTCACACAGACATCATTATAAGCTGAAGCTGAATGTTCTCTAAGATTCTCTGTGCGCAACTGTAGTCCACCGTTGACGACAACGCTGATTCCTGATTAAAATTGAATTTTCTTTTAAATATTTTTGCGCTGACTCCATGACATCACCAATGCAGCATTGTTTACTCGCTTATTGTTGGCCACACTTGACTAATTCCTCTCTTGACATGGAGCAAATTGAAAATTGATTTCTTTTCGTCAGACCTAAATTATCTCCAATATGCCATGCCTGAGTGCGCAGCCATGTGGAGCGCAATTTCCAACACCAACGGAATTTCGGAATAGATGTAAAAATAGCACTCAAATGTTTACGTTGCAAAATTTGGCATTTACATTTTTTAGTTGAATTCGTTATGGTTTTCATGCCAAGAAATTTCCCAAAAACTATTTGTTATCTGCATGTTGCGTCAAAAGGCCTGAAAATTTTCATCAGCGCAGATGCCAACAAGAGCGAAACTCTTCAATCACTACTCAATCTTATCTGAATGAAATGTACGTTGCTGTTGTTGTTGTTATTGTAACACAGAAACCATGTAAATGGAGCAATAAAAGCAACAAATCAACAAGAAAACACAACAAATAACATTGTTAACACATGTAACTGCGTACTCGATGTGGTTTGTTCGAGTTTTTGGCTGTAATTGAATTTGTTGTGGGCCATTGTTTGTTTCGTTTGTTGTGGCAAGAGCGCCATAAATTCATTGGTTGCAATTAAAACCGCACAAAATCACCAAACAAAAAAAAACACCAAACAAATCGTACAGAAAAAACGAAGCGAGAAACTTCAAAAAGAAATTCTCAACTGGACCGTGGCGTGGCTTGTGGTGTGTGGCGTTGTGTTGCGGTGTGCCGCACAGGGACGGCGCGCCTCGCGGCATTCGTGCTGCCGCCACTGCCCAGCGCTGGCGTTGAGCAACGGAAAATGGCACATTGCGCTAAGATCGTACAGGAAAATCGCTTTGGAGCGCTGACCCAACAGTGTCGACTCAAGGAAACGCCGTTGTTTACATAGACGCACACAGATACACACACACACAGACCCAAACGCGCTAAAATATCGGTGGGTGCGTGCAGTTTTGGGTGGTGCGCGTGGCCGCTGCTTAGTGACCTAAATTTTCTTTCGCTTTATTTGTTTTAGTTTATTTTTGTTTATTATCTGCGGTTTGAATTAAACTGTACTGCATGGGCACTGTTTGTTGTACACACAGACATACATATAGAAATGTTTTGCTCTATTTTGTTTGGAGTTCTTAATTTACTGCATCCGCGTTTCATTTGCGCTGCAGCATTTTGTTGCAAGTTGCTGAAGCTCACTGCGATGCTGACTTTCGTCCATGAAACGCCGCGATGCGTGGCCACTGCCGCGCCGCTGAGTGAAATTTAATTAATGCACTTGCGAATGCACAAATATGCTGCGCCGTAATTGCTCATAAAGCTGCATCTCTCAAATGTTTGGCGTAAAAGTGCAATAATTGTGCAACGGTCAATTCGCGCGTTTGCAACGAGCACATTGGCCACATTTCAGTGGCAGAAAAACCGCCCGTTTTCGCGTGGTAAAACTTTGTTGCTGCTGGCAAAGACAACAAATACTTGAACAACAACAACAGGCAAATTCAAGTCGTCTTGCTGCGTTGAAGTCCAGCGGGAAATTTTAGGAACTCAAAAGACTTTGGCAAGCCTTCACTTCTGGCCTAAACATGGATTTGGTGAATTTAAAGTACACAATTGAAGTGATTAGAAGCTTATAATTTAAAATCAGGTACCAGAAATAACAGTTATTTATGAAAAGTTTATTTGAAAAAATTATTATAAAGGAAAGGTCATACAAATAAATGAAATAAGCCAATACATCTTTTCGCACTGAGAATCAAACTTGGCAATAAATCTTTATTTTGCAATTTTTTGTGGAAAAATTAAAAAATAAGAATTATTTTTTCTTTAAATTTTAAAAAACCTTTAAAACAATTATTTCTGAGTTTTTTCTTATAAGTCCACATCTAACAGTTTTTTCGATTTTTATTTTAGTTGTCTAACAATTACTGGTGACTTTTATTTAAAAAAGTCATCAATAAAAATCATTCAGTGACTTTTGCTTATTAAGTCATAAATAAAAATCAAATCAAAGGTCCCTTTTTTTAAAAAAATCAATAAAAATCATTCAGTGACCTTTTTAAAACAAAAAAATCAATAAAATATAATTCAGAGACCTTTATTTATAAAAGTCATCAAAAAAATCAGTAAGTGACTTTTATTTAAAAAAGTCATCAATAAAAATCACTCAGGGACTTTTATATTTTAAGTCATCAATAAAAATCATTCACTGACTTATTTATTTAAAAAAGTCATCAATAAAATCATTCAGTGACTTTTGTTTTTTAAGTAATAAAATTTATAACTGTTACGGTCTCTGTTTAAAATGTTTACAAAAGTGCTTAGATTGGCCATTTGAGTTGAAAAAATAAGTTAGGATGTACAGGTTCGGATGAAATGATAGACACACTTTCATTCAGAGGCTTTTTGAAGGATGAGACACTTTATGGAATAGCAATGGTTTTCGTCCCAGAGTTCAAATCACTTCGATTACTTGCTGAGGCTGACTAGATCTGAAGTAGATGCAGTAACCTTTAAAAATAAAAAATGTCAATCCGCTGACTTAAACCCGTACAGAATCGACAAAGTCAACAGTTCTAAACCATCTACACTCTCTAGCTCAGTGATTGGTAGTGTCCGACCGAAACAACTTTTTTGGGCCGAAACCGAAACCCAACCCGAATTTCGGTTTTTTTTTTTAATCGGTCGGACACTAGTGATCGGTAATAACAACGATCAACTAACGCTTGGAAATACGGCTCAGGGTCGTAATGTTTTCGAAAATCAAGACAAGTTTGAATGTAGAACAATCTACAGATCTTCAAAACTACACAAAAAGCAGAGTTGTCAGCTCTTAGTAACTTACTACCTGGCTATGACTGAGTTTCGGCATGTCCTATCTGTATCCTTATTTTATCGTCCAATCGTATCCTTTTGTCGATAAATCTTTTCTTGTTATATGACCCAAAAACCGCCTAAATGACCCAAAAATGTGCTAAACCTGGTTGTTTTTCCAAGTATTAATTCCTGCTTTTATTTCGTATTTTCTGGTTAGAATGGACTATACCACAAAAAAGTTCTGGACCAACAAAGGTAGTAGAGGTTCCCCTCTTTGCCAGAATGTCGGCCTTTTCATTTGCTTCAATTCCAGGGCGACCCAGAACCCAGAGAACTCATAGCTAATTATAGAGACCAAGTTCGTTCAGCTTCTCCCGACACCAGTTTCGAGAATACCTAGAATGATCTTAGTACCTTGAGGGCACAATAAACCTCTTAGGTTGCGGTGCGCAAGGGTTTGGGCCCAACCCATAATCATTAACCCTTTCGCTATTTTGTTGCCATATGGTTGCAAGAATACATCTTTTGTTGGTCTTTAGAATAGTTTGAAGTTTTAGGAAAAATACGAAATTAATAAACTGAATATTTAAGTTTAAAGAAGAGAAATATACACGTTTTTTTAATAGTATATCTCGACATAGTAAAGGAAGAAGAAGCGGAAAAATTAGAGAACTTTTAAATTTGACGTTTTCTTTCAATTTAGATACTTTTTTTTTTAATTGTGGCTGAAGTAAATGAAGAAATATTCAGATTTTCGTTATGCGTAAAAAGTTTTATGTTTAAGTAATTATTACAACCACAACGATGTGATTGCTCTCATAGAAAAACACTCTAAAATACAGGGTCGGAGTATAAAAATTAAAAAATTTCTTATGGAATGTTGCTAATATAACCAAATAGAAGCCTAAGACGTAAAATTCAAAATTTTACCTTTCCCCAGTAAAAACCTGTAGCGAAAGGTTGATTGCCGCTTGACTATCAGAAATGATCGCAATCTTCCGGTTCCAGTATTTCCTCGCTAAATTGAAGCAAGCACACCTTTCGATTGCGTATTTTCGCCTAAAATATAGTTGCCACCCATTAGTTCCGAGTATCTTGTCCTGGGACCTTATATGCCGATCCGAGTAGAATCCAATCCTTCAAGAATCCATCTGTTTACAAGTTTATAACATCTATCTATCTGTCTGTCAGATATGTTTCTGATATCCCTACCCACCCCTTTTTGTTACTAAGCTCGGTTCTAAATCTTTAAATAAAGATCACCGAAGTTCGGCGGTGTGATTGTGTCCCCCAGTAATGTGATCTCAGGATATTGGTTCGTAGGAGTATCAATCTTCTTGCGACTCAAAAATCCCTCGGTCCCAATATTATTGTTAGTCATCAGCAAGCTGAGTTTGCATGTTTTAGTGAAGAGGTGTGAGCTCGAGAAGAACTTCAATGCATAGACACACTTATCTCTGGAGTTTACTGAGCGGTTTGATAGTAAGTTCTGGTTAGCATAGGCCTCACGATCGCCGTATAGACTCCCAACTCAAACGAATTTGATCTCGAACTATGTATCCGCCAAATGCATAACTGATCTCCGGTATCTGTGGAGCAAAATACAGTAGAAAGTCCCATTGGCACATACGACTTCGCAGTGCATTCATCATAGCCACCAGAGCTGCTCATAACTTCCCCGTTCTTGTCGTTAATAGGCCGCACAAATTTATGCTCAGCACGAGAGCATAAATTGACGCAGCCATACGAGCATTGCAACGGCATGGCGACAAATGTTTCAATGTATTTTTGTTGTTGCTGGTGCGACAGTGAACGTGCGTTGTTTTGACTGAGGCGTCAGCCAAGTGGTAGTTTCACCACTTCGTCCTGTAAATTGCAAAAACAAACGCAATAAATACTGACCGCAATCAGTGAAAGACAAAACACGAACACAGCACAGCGAGTGTTTGTGGCATATCCGGCATGCCGGAGTGCGTTGCTAGGACGTTCGGCGATGCGGCGAATGTTGCAAACTCGGCGCATGCGCGCCCCAACTCACCAGTCGCCAGTTGCCGGTCGCCAGTCGCGAGTACTCAAAACTGACAATCGGATTTGTGTGCGCAGCCGCGCTGATTGACAATCGAATGCGCGAAATGCACGCAGCGACGACGCGACGCGTAGATGCATTGCTGCCCGTGGCGGCTGTACTCGTAACTGCGACTGCGGCCTCCTCCTACTCCCAGCAGCCATTTGTTTGCTGCGTCGTCTGCCATTTGCTATGATTAAGTTGTTGTCGCTGCAACAACAAACGCGCCTGGCGTTTGTGTATTTTTATACGCGCGTCTAACATTGCAACTTTAAGTGCCTGTCAGCGGCCGCACAGCGACTGGCGTTGCTGCAAATGAAAATTGATATGTGCCGCTATTATTCGGTCGTGCACTCGCCGCAGCGGCATGAAAGTCTCAAAGTATGTAACTATCAGTTTCGCAGCGAAAATCGTTTGAGTATTTGTAAAAATTGCTTTTAAATTAAAGTGAAATTGAATTTTAAAAAAACTGCAAACGCTTAATATGACAAGTTTACGCGCCGACAATCACATTCAGCCATGAGTCAAAAATCCAAAGTCATGCGTTGTCTGGCGAATTCAAAATGCCATTAATTACACAAATAAAACGCTGTCATATAGAAACATGAACGCCACAGGAGAATGTAAATGGACAGGTGCGGTTCGGTGGGGTGAATTGTAAAGTGGCGGTGAAATCAGCCGGCCAGAAGGATGTTCGTCTCAAGTATGGGTTCAGGTGTGATTGAATAGAAAACTGGTGGGTAGAGCAGCTTTAAATCGATTGTAAAGTTATGCATTTTACAAATTGAGTTGTTGAGTTGACTAAGAAAAGCTGTGTTCTTCTAAGTTTCTGAAATTTGGAGTTTCTCTTTGCACATTTCTGAAAGTCAAAGAAACCGGAATATTTGCCTAAACTAAAAGCAAGTTCAGAAAAAAAAGCAACAAGCCCAAAAAATATAATAAAAACATTAAAATTAAATCAACTGTAAAATTATGCTTTTCACAAATTTAGTTTTCAGTTAGACTGTTTGAGAAATATTGCACATTCTTTCTTTCTTCAGACTCCTTTTTAAATTGGAAGTTTTTCATTCCACATTCATTAAAGAAACTTGAGTATTTTTCTAAGCTCAACAAAAGCTCAGGACAATTACTTTTTCTTTATAAATTGGCATCAAGCAACAAGCTCAATCTATTCAGTTCCTAATTCAATTTATCAGACAACAGTGAGATATCCTTAAAAGCTGAGACTCTATGCAGCTATATGGCATTATAGCCAATCAGTTGAGATCTACCATAAAGTTTTTCGCCAGCTTCCCTTAGCTGACCCGATCTCTTACGCCGACTTCCCGAGGACCCTTACGCCTTCGCTGTCGATATAGAAGAAAACCTTACTTTGATTCCGCTTCTATCGCTTTACAGTTTAGGCAAAACTGAAATTATGATATTTTTGGTTAAAAATCAGCATCAATATTGGAGTTAACTTTAAATTCATGCACAAAATTACACACACTTTATGAATGGTTACGGGAAATTTAGCTTTAGGCCTCTTAGGTCTGTTAAGTCCTAAGAGTTTTTGTATCCAGAAATATTTGTACTCAACTTATAGGCTAGAAAAGCAAGCCCAGGCGTTACTGGTTCTGCCTTCTTGTACCCTATTACACTTTTGACCCATCCAAAAGATGATATAGGCCTGAAACTAGAGGTTATCCTTAGTAACCTTTTTTTTTAATCATTTTAAAAGGATTTCGCATCAGAAAATGAAGAACTGAGTGTGCCATGTTATTATGAATGACCTCTAGGTTCACGTCTATATAATCTTTTGAATGGGTCTCGACTGGTACCTTTTTTGTCACACGGTGTTATAAATAGAGCTTCATACTGTTCGGACTTCAGATCGTCCGGACTCTGAGTTCGAAGTGCGGACCGTCCGGACTATCCGAACTGCCCGGACTTTCGAAAATTTGACTTCATGCAAAATTATAAAATTTTGTTCTTAGTTAATATAAACTTTCTGCCACGCTTCTCAACAATTCAATTCTATGATACATTATATGATATCTTCTTATATATAAAAATGGAACTACGTGCGTTAGTCTCGCTATAAGTTGAAAACGGCTGAACCGATTTGAATTATTTTTTTGCGATTTTGTATGGAAGAATCAACGTCCGAGCGGACTTTAAGCACTGCCTCGGACATTTAAAGTTCGATCGAAGCAAGAGTTCGTGGATATGTTACCAATCACTAAGATTGCAATCGGCAAAACTAATTTGGCGCTATGTAGCAAAGAGTTGAGAAAAAAGTTGCAAATTTTCGATTTTGTATGAGAAAGTCACACGTCCGAACGGACTTCAAGCACTGGCTCAGACATTTCAAGTCCGATCGAAGCAAAAGTTGGTGGATATGTTGCCAATCAATAAGGCACCAAATCGAGGTACCAACGATTGCAATCGGTAAAACCACTTTGGCACTATGTGGCAAAGAGTTGAGAAAAAAGTTGCAAATTTGCGATTTTCTATGGGAAAGTCAGATGTCCGAACAATCAATGTAGTGCAGAAAATTGTTCATATGAAATTTCTGAGAAAACACACTTTACGCATAAAAAATGTGTAATTTTACATGAAGTCAACTGTTCGAAAGTGCGGACAGTCCGAACCGTCCGGACGTTGTTTGAAGCTGAATCTTGCGGGCCGGACGGTCCGGACTCGAACTCAGAGTCCGGACGGTTCGAAGTCCGGATCGTTCTGTCTGTCCGGACTTTGTTTGAAGCTAAATCTTGACAGACCGGACTTCGAACTCAGAGTCCGGACGGTTTGATGTTCGGACTATCCGGATCGTTCGGTCTGTCCGGACTTTGTTTGAAGCTCTAGTTATGAACCATTTTCGAAAGTGTCCAGGCCCAGTCAGCGAGAGTTGAGAAAGATCTGCAGTGACAACTAGCCTAGAAAAGATCTTAAATCTATTAAATTTTTATTGGAAATTTCTATGCTGTCTAACCTAATGAAACTAAGAATTTTTCTTTAGCTGCTATTTTTGAAAAACCAGTTAAGTTAGACTTTTATTGGAAATTAGCTAGTCGTTTTTATTTTATAATTTAAATTCAGTTACAATTTTACACCTTCTGCAGACTTTTTCAAATGCCATTCTGCCAATAAAATCATTTAAAACTTCGTCTAGTGTGCGTCCCTCGCATTGAATTATTCATCAAAAGCGTTGCGTTCGTCCGCAATGTGGTAAAAGATACACAATGAAGACTGATGTGCTTGTTGTTCACACCTCGCCGCCCTCTGCCTACTGAACTACGCTACATGCAAATCTCAAGTGGCATTGTTGTCGTTGGTTAAGTGAACTGAACGGAACACACAATAAATTGAATAATTCAGTTGGTCGCCTGTGTTTGCAGTTTGCAATTGCAGCGGACAACGCGTATCCGTGAAATACCGAACAATGGAACGTGATGAAAATATATGAGCGGCGGCAACTTGACGTCGGCCACCGCTGCTCTTCACATTTAATGAAAGGTGAAAAGCTTCAATGACACTTTGAAAAGGAAAAGTATCAGACTTGTTAGTAGGCACGGGGCGAGACGCTTAGGACAAGTGGCAGTGCAGCAAATACGATCGACAAGTGGATTTAATTGTAAAACGAAAGTGAACTCAGAAAGGCTGCTGGCATATAAATTAATACATACATACATACAGTTTGTCAAGTAAATGTTTGCAAAATTTAAAAAAGGTAGAAAAATTATTTTGAAAAGCTTATAAATATAACAGAAATTGCAATATTTTGACATTTTTTTAAGATATACATTAATAGTTATGTCTATTTGGTACGCGAAAACAGTGTAAAAAATCAAAAAAGGAAATGAAGCTATACTTCAAACTGTCAAAAAATTCGTCTTCTTTCAAAACCAAGATTGCATTGAAAATTTGGCGCCATACAGTTCCGAACAGTTTCATGAGATACATCAGTTGCGCATTCTATTTTTATATCCTAAGCCATTTCCCTTATTGAGATACGGGGGTTTTCACGAACTTTTCGGATGATTTTTCTTTCTTCTCTGTCAGACAGTTTTCTGGGTCGTCCAGGAGATACTTTCAAATCAATTCGCCCTTCAATACGCAAATCAAATAGACATTACTTTGATATTATATGCGAGTGAAATATTCAATTAATCTATATTTTTCAAATAATTTCAAAATATTGCAATTTCTGTTATATTATTATTCTTTAAATTTGCATTTACTTGACAAACTTTACATAGATACATGCAGCTACAGGCCATTTTCTTTTAATATGTTTAAGTGAGGTATGACGAAATCTTGTATGACTATGGAATTTGACAAATAATACTTAATAACAATTTAAATAGATTGACAGCTGGTACATGTATTGAACATTAGATTTTGTACAAAATTTCCAACTTAATGGGTCACAGCGCAAATATGCTGAATACATTTAAAAATAAACAAAAATCAAAACAACAACAGGTATTTTTATTGACAATAATAAAAACCAATGCAAAAAAGCGAATAAATGACATCACACCAACGTATGCCGCACCCCCCACCATTATAAGACAGCAAAAATTTACTAAAATGACGCAAAAAAAAGCATGAAAAAGTGCCAACGTGAAAATGTAAAACGCGTAAAAGTATTTAAGCAGGTCTTGTCCGACTTATTTGTACCCTTTTCTATTTGGCGGTTTTCTTTGTAATATTTACTTAATAAACCATAACAACCCGTTACGGTATTTCTACCTGTCAACTTTTTTTATAACGATTAAAAAATAGGCAAAGAGTCATAAAGAAATAGGAAATGTTGGGCAAAAATATTTGTTTGTATCCTAATGTTGCAATTATTAGTTAAAACAAATATTTATTTTTTTAATATTTGTACAACAAACTCAACACTGCATGGCCCATGGTGAAGTCTGTACTGTTATTCTTGATTACAAATTCATATAAACAAAATTTTTCATATCAGCAGATCTCATGTCAAAAACGCTTCGACTAATCGTAAATGTAGGGTATGAAATTTACCTGCAAAAACTCGAATGTGTTTTGTATTAACATGTGTGGTGAATTATTTTCGTTCATGGTCACTTTTGTATAATTTTATTTAGTAATTTTTTTTCCTTTGCTTTTAAAGCTACAACATAGATACACAACACAACCCGAAAAACATTTGTATTGTACAGTATTATTGCGTTTCACTCATAGCCGCATGTGTAGAGTTGGTCTGGTGTGTCGCTACAGTTACGCGACATATACGCCACACTGCCCCCTGTGCCCCTTTTTCAAGATGTGTGCGAAATATGTAAATTAATTGCGACTTAGTCTGGGACAGGTTGTGTCTTCGCTTGTCTACACTGTTCTGTTCGGGTCTCCTCTAATGAGCCGCCACAATGGAATCAGTAAGACTAACGAAAATGTGCCTGTAAACGATTTCTGCAGCGCGCATCATTTGCATAGATGTCAAACCACAATCCACAGTCAATTTTACAAATGCTGCGGACTTGTAGCGACACACGCGGCAGCCGCACGTAGAACACGGCGCGCCGGCCGGCAGGACGCAGAAATGTTCGAGTGTTTCGGTTTGTGCCAAAAACTAACAGCAACTGTGGCGCATTTTTGCATTTCTTTGTGTCTGCGTCTGCGGCAGCTTTCGCTAATTGCCGCAGACTTTATTTTTAGCGTTTACGAAATTATTAATTGTATTTGTAATGGCAAGGGAAAAGCATTCCCAATAATTGCACAAGTTCTGGGCACATTTACATGCCACATACATCGATATCAGCTCTTGCAAATAGAAATGAAAAATCAGATAAATATAAATTTTGAATACTTGTTCATGTAAACATGTAAATTATTGTTCCTTTCTAAACGTTTGCCATGAGACTTCTAAAATTTCAATTTTTACATAAATATTCAAATATGATTTTAATTATTTTCAAATAAATAAATAAATAAATAAAAAAATATCATGTAGAGTACCAAAAGTTGGCCGGGGTAAAGATTTTATGTTACTGTTCTTTGCACAACAGCAAATAGATGCATTTATGTTGTTTATTCTTACAAAATATTTTTCACTCTGTTTTTAGTTGTAACAAAAATAAGAAAATAATTTTCGATGGCTTCCACAAAATATATTTTTCACTCAGTTTTCAGTTGTAATAAAAGAAGAAACAAATTGTCGATGATTTGCATCAAATTTCTTCAATGACATATCTAGGAACATAGATTACACGATACCCAGATTGTCGTTTGATAAGGATAAACACATTTCAATCCCATCTAGAACCAAATGGGAACTGAGTGATCCCCCCACACTTATAAACACAGATCCAAAGCGGTTGTGGTATTTAACACCGTGCGACACCGGGAAAAATCCATATGTGCGTGAAACTAGAGACCAAATATAGTAATACTGCGTACTCAGTTTTTCCTTTCTACATTCTTTGTCCTTTTAAAAGGACTTCAAAATTTTGAAGGGGATACAAAATAAAAAATATAAAAAATACTTAACCTCGTTAGAATGTGGCGATATGTATATCAAATGAAAGAGGAAAAGCTCAAGAATTTAAATAAAATAGATTTTTTATCTATTTATCAAAAAAGGATATGAAGAAGGTATTTTGAAAATTTTAATCCTTTATATCCTTGAAAATTTATATCGAATTTTTTTTAAAAGTAACTATGGTCATACCCAAAATCTCCTTGATCACGTGTCAAAATTTTATTACTCTAACTTTATTGGTTCGAAAGTTATTAAAAAAAACGCGGAAGCTGCAATTTTCATAAAGTACAAAAATTCTAATTTATTTGAGTATCCGGTGTGAAAATTTTTTTTAATTTTTGTCTTCGATTAGCTTAGGGTTAACGGCATATCGACACGTGATATCCAGATACTATTGGATAGACAATCCGCTCTTAAAACTCTGAATGCAGTCGCAATAACATCAAAGACTGTTCTTAACTCGCAGGAAATCTTTCAAAGAGACTGTCAGGCAACTTCAAATTCATTAATGCTGGGTTCCAGGACTTTCCAGGGAGTTGTGAAGCAGACAAGTTCGCTCGGCAGAGTACGAATGAGCAGCTACGTCAAGACAGCACTTGATGTGCTTGTTTACCCTGAAAACTTCGTACGATAAATGAAACTGTTTAAAGATGGGCTGATGGCAACACAAGTTTCTCTTAGCACCAAATTTGGCCAAACCTTAAACTTTCGGCGTTCTAATGAGCTGCTCTCACTATACAGGGATCAGATCAGAACCAAAATTAATGTTCCAACAGGTTTTATTAGGATTATTCTATACGCACACAAAAAGGTTGGAGCTGTTTTCAAACAATTCTGTCGCAGCTGTATGGACAAGGAAGAGGAAGAAAATACATTTCACCTTCTATGCACTTGTCTTGCTCTCACCAAAAAAGTGGGCTCCGCCTTGGGGCAGCAATTCCTATCTACCTAACTACCTACCTTCATCAATAAAATTAATTCTGCATATTACTATTGCCATACGAATATTGAAAGATTGCGAAAAGTGCGTGCCACACTTCAACATAGAATCCTAACAGACACTGTGAGTTTGTTTATATTTATGATAAGCTCTACAAATATAATTGGTCCTTGGCTGTGTCTGCTAGACTTGTCAGAAATTTTGACCCCAGAGAGAGTTTTGGGAAAAGTTTCATCGTTGTCGTTTTCTCTTTATTTTCTTAACCACTGCAACTATCACTAAACAAGAGGCGTAATTTTACAGTCATGAATCGAACAGGATAGAGTTTAGTAAACCCAAAAAGATGCTTAGAGCAGTATGACTCAAAAATCATATAAACTATGTTAAAGTTGCATAGATGGGTCGGTCGGTCCACTTATAGGTGAGGTCTTCAAACACCTATCATCAACTATAATGTGCTTTACATAGGTATACATATATACAAACAACCCCCAACATAATGACTCATGATTGACAGTTCTAGGTTTTAAACAATTAAAAACAATCTTGAAAATCCAATCCAAAAATTTCAAATCAATCAATCCATGTCAGTTTAATTAAAATCATTAAGTGAAAAAAATGTACTTATACATATATGCACATATCTATTGTATATCTTGCATATATATAGTAGCATTTTATTAGACATTGGACAGCTCAAACTCAAAAATTCGTACGACACGAAATAAAATCATAGCACACGTCGCAAAGACGCAAAAACGCAGCCATAAACCACGATTCCCCACTTGAAGGCCATCACGGCAAATGTAGCAAATTATTGAAGGCACACCGAGAAATTTCAAAAGCTGCCAAAATTCATTTGGTTCTACGATTCGACGGTGCGTTCGGTACGTCGCGTATACGAAAATGAGTGCATGACATCAACGCGGCGATCTTAAAAATAGAGCAACGCGCCTTTCGTTAGGCGAAATGATTAATATCGAAAAAACAGTATTGAGATCACGGCGGCACATGCAGAACTAATTGCATAAATTTGCGCAATTAAATAATAAGAACAACAATAACAACAACAATTGCACAAAACAAACATGCAAATAGAAAACAAAAAAAATCTACATAGTTGAAGGAAATGAATCGATCATTGAGAATTCAGAACGTGAGCTCGCTTGCACAACAAACGTTTTTTGTTTTTTTCTTAATTGATTCTATTTTTTCAATTTATTTAATTGTTTCTGGGTAATATTGTAGAATGTTATCGTAAGGTACATTCACCCACTGGCTGAGCGGTGTATTTTTAAAATTCATTGAAAGTGCTGGCACTTACAACGATCTACGCGCACTGCTGGCACGAGCAGCGAAAGGTGAATTTGAATTACGGCGAAACGTTAATTTGGGCCGCCGCGGCGTGGCACCTGTGCCGAGCATACGAAAATTAGGCTGTGGTGGTGACGATGACGGTGACAGCGACAGCGATGCGTAATTGCTCGACCGAGTGCTGTGAAGGTCAGAATGGATTAAGCAAAGCGGTGTCACTAACTAACAAACAATTTGGACACTGTCTCTTGTTGAGGTGGTTTTCAAAAACCAAGTCAAAAACTCGAAAAGGGTAAAATATATTTATGATAAAAAGAAGAAACTAACTTTTGAATTAGACACTGTTTTTGTTCCTTTTTTGGGTTCCCTATTCACGTGTTCTCTCTACTACAGTAGACCTTTTAGTTTCCAAATTAATTAATAATGAAAAATAATAATTAATTTCATATTTTTTTCATTATTAAATTTAATATTTCAATTAAATTTCAAGTTGATTATTTCGACTGCTATGCAATGACCTTATTCTAAAAATTTTCTGATTTTTTAGAGCAACACTTCATTGATGATTAAATGATTAATTGATGTTTCCAGTTTCAAAGCTTTTAGTCGATAATTTTCTTTAATTTTTCAAGACATTCTTCGTCATGATTATTTGGGTTTTTAGCTGATCCTGATAACTGTTCTGGATTATTGGATTATTGCACACATCTCACTTTCATCACCCATCACGATTTTGTACTAGAAAATTGTCCCGATATGTGAAAGCTCAATTTCACTTTTGGAATCAATTTTTATACTCTTCGGTTAGTAAGCTAGCCTGTAAAATAGCTTAGACAGGTTAGTTGATCTAATCAGATCGAATCTATTGTAGTTCTAGCTATTCTGAAAATGGTTTTCCCTGTCCTTAGTTTGCCATTAGGACTTATTTGCTGATAATTGTCCTTCACTCTGAAATACTCTTCTTATTTTGTAATTGTATCACAAGACGTTCACGATGTCAGTCGAATGGACTAACATTAGAATTTCAATATTTATAATCTCAAAGTTGGTGTTGCCTGTGGTATCTACTGGGATTAGGACAGAAAGATCTCCTACCTGGCATCACTCATAGCCAGACCCACTCAATGTAACTCTTTGTCCAAGCCAAGATAAATTAATAAATAAAATAACATAAAATAAAATAAAATAAAATAAAATAAAACAAAATAAAATATAATAAAATAAAATAAAATAAAATAAAATAAAATAAAATAAAATAAAATAAAATAAAATAAAATAAAATAAAATAAAATAAAATAAAATAAAATAAAATATAAAATAAAATTAAATAAAATTAAATTAAATTAAATAAAACAAAATAAAATAAAATAAAACAAAACAAAACAAAATAAAATAAAATAAAATAAAATACAATATAAAAATAAAATAAAATAAAATATCAAAATAAAATAAAATAAAATAAAATAAAATAAAATAAAATAAAAAAGAAATAAAATAAAATAAAATAAAATGAAAAATAAAATAAAATAAAATAAAATAAAATAAAATAAAACAAAATAAAATAAAACAAAATTAATTAACTAATTAATTAAAGTAATGAATTAAAATAAATAAATTAGTTAATATATTGAATTAATTAATTAAAACAAAATAAAATAAAATGAAACATGGAACAAAACAAAACAAAATAAAATAAGATAAAACTAAATTAATTAATTCATTAATTAGAGTAATGAATTAAAATAAATAAATTAGTTAATATATTGAATTAATTATTTAAAACATATGATTTTATTAAATATTTATACGAAACATGGATTTTAAGGCACTGCGGTATTAGAAAAAGTTGGGTTTTGACTCTGAAAACTACTTCAGTTGAGATCAACTTAAACTTCAAAGAACATAACGTAGGTTTTTTAGAGATAGGGCTTCAAATCAAAGGCCTATTGGATTTTCTAGTAACACAAATCCCTCTGTCTACCCATCAAAAACCTAATTTCACAGTATTTCATAGTATTCATAGTATTTCTTCTTAGAGCATCTCTGGATCTGCAGACAGTACAAAATGCCAAACAACACAAATAAATGTTCAAATACGACTACTACTACTTTTTTTTATATTCATGATTAATATTTTTCAAAAAGCTGTTGATTTCTATTCTTTTTTATAAGTGGAGTTCACTATTCATAGCATTTTTGGTTGTAAAGTTGCTATCGTAGCAATCTATCGCTACAACTGCTTTCGAAAACTTTGAGATAATTCAAAAATAGCTACCAGTGGCGGATTCGGAGGGTTGTTTTGGGGTTGAACCCCCACGAAATATTTGGGACGACTTTAAAACTACAAACAAATTAAAAGGCATTTTTGTTTTTTGAATGTTTTTTTTTAAATATTAAAGAACTTTTTTTTAAAACCCCCAAAAAATTTTTCTGAATCTGCCCCTGATTGCTACGATAGCAACTTTACACCTAAAATACTATGAAGAATGAACACACATAATAGTGGGGTTTTTTTAATTTAATTTGTTAATTTGTTTATCTACATCGATGTGTGTTGGCTCATCTTTGTTCCAATTCCCTAAAAATGTTGTGTGCTAAATAATTGCTGCTCATTTATTTAGGTCAGGCATTTTCTGTGTAAGTATTTAATATTCCCGATAGTTGTTTGACATCGTTGATGAGTTTTACCTGTTGCTAAAAATGTACTAATTTCATCACCAACATTCGTTTTCTTGCCGCTGTCAGCAAGAAACCATCGACTTGTTAGTAAACAAAAAACGACTCGCTCATCCCATCGCGCTTCGCCTGACGCTTTGCATATTTTACTCATAATTTAATGTGACATAAAAAAATTCCGCCATCAATATTTTTCAACAAAAGCTTCTTGCTCAAGCGTAGAAATTTTTGACACTTTGTTCTCGCCTTCACGCCTACGTCCGGCGAAACGGCGAAAAACCTCAAAAGAAAACAAGCCAACAATGTTTTTGGTTTTTGCACAGTTCCCACTGGCCCGAACGGCGGCCAGTAAGCAGCTTAAATCATGCTCTACGACAGCTGTAAAACATAAACAGTAAACAACAATAACAACAACGGGATTAGGTCCGCGTGCGGTTCGTTTAATTATTTACTTGAATAACTCCGACAAAAGTGGCCAACACAGCGCAAGGGGCCAGTAGCGACCGACGCGCTGTAAGCGCTGAGAGCAATTTCATTGACGTTTCGTCATTTGCATTTTTATTAATTACCAGCAAATCATTTATGTATGTATGTGTGTATCTACATTTGGCCGCCAGTCTGCCAGTCGGTCGCTGCGTCCGTGCGCCTCGCGTAATTGCTGCGTTTATGGCAATGCCTCGCAGTGATGTCATAGCCGCCAGCCGTCCATATATGGTTCATATTTCAGTTATAATCGCACTGTTCGGCTTCGGAGACGTGTTTAGTCACCTAAACGCTGTGCGGTTGGCTTCGGGGCTCATGCGTCGTGCTAAGACGTTACGGTAATGTGATAAATCTGGCCCGGCGAACAAGCGCTGTGAACACTTTGGTCTCAGTGCAGTGAATCAGTGAATTGCATAATTGAAAATGCTACAATAAAACCACATGTTATCCCTCTGGGTGCGGCTACCGAGCAGCTGTGGCGTAATTTGTCGAGTTACCTCGCACTTTTTTGAACTCGAAACTCAATGCAAAGCCACTTAGGCGCACACAAATTCGGAAATTTTTTTTGTTCACGCATCTATTGAGATGTTGAAATTTTAATATAACCTTCTAGAGTCCACATAAGACATAAATATACATATTAATACTTAATTGAAACTTCTGGTCCATTGATTTTCATTACAAAAAAAAACTACTTTCGCTTCGAGTGAAAATTTATGTAACCCTTTCGACCCCGAATTTTACCCTGTATCTCGATATTACTTTTTGGTATTTAAATCATGAAGTGTGCCTGAGAAGTGTGCACACGTCATTTGAAGTCGCGACACCTCTTTGTTAGAGTTCTAGAGCTAGTTTACTTTTGAACAATTTTAGCTTAAAACGGGTTAAATAAATTTTGTATCAGTATTTTTTAATTACAGAAAAATTATGTAATATTTATGGAAAAATACAAAATTATCACTTTTTGATTTTATTTTACCATTATTAAAAAAACACGATTTTGATCAAATGCGCCCAATTCGTAGACTTCAATTAGAACACAAACTTTCCCTGATATCGCTGCAAATTATCGAAAATTATTTTGTGGATAACAGTAAAATTTATTTTAATTTGCTTTCAATTCACTTCTAAAAATATTAATTTGTCGGTGCCTACTTAAATTAAACCCATAAATAAATCGTAGCTTTTGCTATAAGATGACAAATAGGTGAAGTTGCTCTCAGGCAACTTTGGGGTCGAAGTTGCTCTTAGGCAACTTTGGAGTCGAAAGAGTTAATTATTTGAATTAAAATTGTATGTCAATTGCATTCAACAAAAAACTAAAATTAAATACATATAGAGTATTCAGAGATCTCTTCTAAAGTTACCATCTGGCAACTTTAGAATGATACTAAAATAAATCTGTAAGCCATTATACAATTAACCCTTTCACTATTTTGTTGCCATATGAAAACATGCTACTCTGTAGACGTCTGAACCGTCTATCATTACAAAAATAAATTCTTTTGTTTGTCCCTCAAATAGTTTGAAGCATTTGGAATAATACAAAATTTATAAATTTAATATCTAAGTTTATAAAAATAAGTATACAATTTTTTTAATGTTATATCTTGGCGTAGTAAAGAAAGAAAAAACAGAAAAAAACAAGATACATTTTTACTTTTATTCAGACATATTTTTTGAAACAATTTAGCTAAAGTAAATGAAGAAATATTCGATTTTTAGCTATGCGTAAAACAATTTTATTACAACCAGAACGATATGGTTTATGTCAATGACATCACTAAAAAAAAAAACCGGACTTGGTAACAAAAAATAAAAAAATTAGTATGGGATGTTGATGATATTCCTTACAACAGTCTAAATCGATAGTTTAGAATTTTTAACTTTCCCCAGTAAAAGTCTGTACCGAAAGGGTTAATTAATTTTTGTAATACAGGTCTCTCCTTCTACAACGCGTTTTCAATATAACGCGATTTAAAAAAAACAGTTTTTTTTCATTATGTTTTTTAATTTTTTAACACTCCGATGCCCAACAAGGTCCGTAGGGACCTATGGCGTTTTTAAAAACAATTATTTTGTATTTTATACATTTTTGTCATCTGTCTGTAGTAAAAGATACATATATGTTTACTAAAAAATATACACCAAGCTTAGCCTTTTGGCTTTCCAAACACATCTACACACATTATGTAACACTACATTACACAATTACAAGCCTTATATGCAATATTACAAAAGAGGTCCCTGGGGACCTTGTTGGGCTTTGGCCGTTTAAAAAGTTGTTGGGCATCCGAGTGTTAAATAAAGTATGAATTTTGATTTTGAGCTGGAATGTACATACATCTTTAATTTAGTACCTATATTATTCTGGAAAAAGCTTATTGGAACATAACCCTAAAATTTATATGAAAGTTAAGTCTTCTATAACGCGAATCACATAACGCGGAATTTTCCTGGAACGTAACCAGCGCGTTATACGAGGGAGACCTGTATATAATTTATAATTTTTGTAGAATTAATTTTTGTATAATGATTGTGAGCAACCGAACTCCCTGTTTTCAAGGAGGAAATTGGCCAACTGTTGCTTATCCCTGTCGCTTCATTTCCTATAAGGAGTCTTCCTTTTTTAGGAAAAAGATAATAAACTTGCATCAGTTTATTTTTTCTTAATAATCCTTAGCTTTCCTTTTGCTGTCTGTGTTTTCTTTTTGCAAATAAAACAGCTGATGAGTGATGCCAGCTTAACACCAAAGAAAAATTCAGATAATTTTAGGAACTAGTGGTATGTAGCTCTTGTTTGCGTTCAAAGCAACAAAAAGCTGTTACCAGATGGCAAAATGTTTTAAAGTTAATGGGCGACAAAGTTAGCACACTATGTTAGATAACACGAAACTGTGAACACCCTAATAGTTGGGTTAGGTTAGGTAAGACAAGCAGCTTTCTAGTTACTCAGCAAGTACACTTGGAGATCAAAGGTCCGTTGTGATGCCCAGTGGCGCGCACTGGGGGTGGGTGCCGGGTTTAAACCTCCCAAACAAAAAAATTGCTGGTACAAAATATGGTTTCGAATGGTATTCGGCTCAAAAGTTAATCCTGTCCTATATGCTATGCCCGATGTCTTAATATGATGTTTACGACGATGATCCCAATAATTTCTTTTCGATTTTTTTTCTGCCATTTCTTAAAAATTATTCAATAAAGTGTAATGCGCCCTAGAGGCGATTTAACTTTGAACACGCCTAGAAATTCTTTGGGGCACACTATAAAAAAATGACTTCATATTCATATTCAAGACCCGAAAGTTATTTACTGTAATTGTATTATGGGAAAAGGGAAAATATGTCTTTCGAAAGTTATTATTGGTTGCACTAAATGCCTACTTTCAATCATAGTTCGAGATATTTACCAAAACTTACTGAATATTTATTCATTGCAAAAAATATGACTGATTTTTATTTGAATTGCACAAATTCAAGAGAACAACATCGACGCAACTAATTCTCGTTGTTCCTAGCGCATAAATTGCGAAGAATTCATCGCAGCCCACTGCACGGCCAACACTTCCGCCATAACTCACGCTCGACTTAAAGTAAATAGAAGCGCTTTAGCCACTCTGCCAGATAAATGTGCCAGATATGATGTAATCCGCGTGTAGCGATTTAATTGGAAAATTGCGCGACGTTGCGCCGCAAAACCAGGTGTGCCACCGTGGTGCGACACAATCCTGCCGCAGCGGCGAGCGTCAATTAAACTGCTGCGGCTGCTGCGAGAATGCCCAGCGAAATTCCAATTTCAGATAACACCTCAAACGAGACTCGGCCGCGCCGCACGTTGCATCGAAAACAGGATTCAACGTTGGTCACGCAAGGAAAAATTGGCCGGCGTTTTTCATTTCTATTTTCATTTCTGTACAGCGCGCACACGCTAACAAGATAATCCTCCCGCTTGTTATCCGGCGGATTTAATTGCGGCGGAATTTCAGCTGCCGCCATTAGTGTGTGGCTGTATTTGTGTTGTTGTGGAACTCCATCGAGAGCGAGGAAGACTACATAATCTGTATTCGATTTGAATTTGTTGCCAACAAAAGTAGCAGAGAATGTTTGCATGTTCTTCCTGATCGTAAATTTGTCTTTTTTAACGTTTCGCGTGCTGCGTGCGAAGTTAGGTCAGCGGCTATTTTAAGCCAAATCATGCAGCATAATTTCTATAAAATCTTCTTCTGTTTATGCCAAGTGAAATTCACTTTTGCTCTATTTGATTTTCAACTCAAGTGGACAACAACGAAAACAAGAAAACATTTAACAAATGGTGTCAGATCAAATATTTTAAATTAGGTTCAATTTGATTATGTCAGATTCGAACGCATTTAACGTTGCTCAGTCTTGTATTTTGCTTATTAGTTGTTCTGGAAACATGTCTAAGAGAGTAATAAGTTCACATAAAATATCTATCAATGAGTCATTAGGGTCGTGAAAGGGTTAAATAAATGCTGGATAACTTTCAAATAATACTTATTAGGGGTATTCGGTAAAAGGAGCAACTGGTCTGGCAAATGAACTAAATAACAGCAATGTAGCAACAATGTAGCAACAACCTAGCAACATTGCTAAAGAGCTGTCAAAACAACAGTTTTTTGTTTACTCAAAACATTGAAATTCAAAAACAATTGAGTTTGAAAATTTAACAAATTTATAAATTAACAAAAAAATTTGTCAGACTTTCAAATTTTTGATATGGCAAAAGAGCAAATTAGATTTGGTGTGGCAAAAGAGCAACAAATTCAAATAATACTTTTTACTAATAAGTCATTAGGGGTATTCAGTAAAAAGAGCAAACTGGTCTGGCAAATGAGCTAAATAGCAGCAATGTAGCAACAACGTAGCAACGAAAAAGAAAAAGCTACCAAAAAAGCAGTTTTTCGTTTACTCAAAACATTGAAATTCAAAAACAAAAAATTAAAATTTCAAAAGTTCATAACTAAACAAAAAAAATATGTGAGACTTTCAAATTTTTGATGTGGCAAAAGAGCAAATTAGGTTTGGTGTGGCAAAAGAGCAAACATGTAGCAAATTTTTCCCCAAATGTATTTTGTTGTTGTTTAGAGCTAATCTGCTCTTTTATCGATTTGCCAGACCAGTTGATATTTTTACTCAATTTTATCATTTTTAAGCCAGACTCCATCATAGTTTTCTTGTAGCGACCACTGCAAAAACTGTACGGCCCTTAACCCCCTTTAACCCAAAACATAAAACCTGATTATATAACATCTCTCCCAGCTCCTCTTACTTGTTCCTACTCGCTTTCTTGACCAGTAAAATAATGTTCCCATCTGAACTTTTTCCTACTTTGGCCACTTGCAGCCATTTCCTAAAAGATCGTTAAGAACAAATTGCAAAAAGCTAACAATTCCCAGCCATTTTAAATTGAGCCTGAATAAGTTCAGTGTTTGCTACTCAATAGCTTTAAATTAGAAAATTGCCCAGCATTGCCAGCGACATCATCAATTCACTGAATGTTCTTGTACTATAAGTCAACGACTTAAATGGAAATAAAGAATTTGAGAGAAAATAAACGATACAAAGAACCATTTAAAAAGTGCAAATTGCGCCCGCATTGAAATCGTAAATTAACATTGAACTTTGGGCACCACTGCGTGCCGCTGCCGTTGGACTCCCACGCGCACTTAGTGCGCTCCATTCAGTGCAGCAATTGACACCACGGCACGCGCACAAGTTAGTGCTGCCTGATTGCCAGCCACGCAGCCAGACAGTCAGTTGCGCGTGCGCCGCACACACACACAGTTGCTCCCCATCGCAACTTCACTTCACAGCCGTCAGCCAACCGGCAGCGAAAGACTGCGCGCATGCGCACTAAATTCGCCAGTACGCCAGTGCGCCTGGCACTCTTTTGCAGCCGTGCTAAATAGTCTTAATGCTCTCCAAATTGCTAATGGTAGATGCAATTTAATCTGACTGCATTTCGCCATTTTCGCGCAACGGTTCCGCGCAATGCACTCAACGCCACTCAGCCGCGGCTGGCTTAAGTAAAATGCTGCGCTTTGCTAATTGCGCCATTGAGATAGAGTTGTCACTGATCGCGACGGCTGCGGGATGCGCATTTTAAAGCCGGAATCTGCATTTGCAATCGAACAGTGCAACTTACTCGAAAGTAATTGAAAACACTGATGGAAAGCATTTGATTGTGCACACTGGTTGGTGGTTTCTATTAGCTGCATTTAAATGGCATAAAAGAACATTTTGAGAAAATTATATAAATTACTTTAATATAAAATAATAATTTAGCATGAAGTCTTGTGTTATTCTCTAAGAACCACAAAATTTTAGTAACTTTAAGTAATCCCAGCAACTGATAATGTTGGCATCATAGCTACGGCAATCTTACAAATAATATGTATCTAACTTCCCGTAAGTTCTGCTCTTGCCCGCCAACGCAATCGTAGTTCGTATCACTGAATTGTGCTAAAATAAAACTTTAAAATTAAACTTTTCAAATTAAACTTTTTCTTTAACGCAATTCACACCAGTAGTCACTTTATTTACAATGTTATACTTGTAATTTATTTTACTTCACTTTCACTTTTCTTATCCGTGTTGCACTGTTGCTTGTCATAACACAGTGTTGCCAGATTCCTGAAATTACTTTCTCCTAAATCTTAAAAAAATACTGAAATTTCCTCTCAAAAGTTTAAAAAAAATCTCCTAAATTTTTTTTTTATTTTTAAAAGGATAAAAAATAAAAAAATATATATGTAATTTTTTTTATTGCAGCCTTTTTTATTCATCTTCAGCTTAATAACAAAAACAAAACATATAGCAAATGAATTAAATAAAAAGTGTCAGTTTTGACGGTAATTCATTGTGACAGCAATAAGAGAGAACGAGATAGAACGAGCTAACATTTTGTAAGCTTCCAAATTTTTAACACAATAGGGTGCTTTGACTATTAAAATAGTTACCATACTACTTCGTTATCCACAAATCTCCCAAAAATCCACTAAGGATCTGAAAAATCCCCTAACATAATATATGAATCTCCTAAACTTTCTCCTAAACAATTCTTCCTTCTAAAAATTCTCCGAAAAGGTCAAGAATCTCCTAAATCTACGAGAAATTCTCCTGACGATGTTTCTCAACGTCGCTGTGTAGAGTCCTAAGACTTCGCAAGGATAGCAAGTACAGACTATGCGACATATAGGCGACCCCTATACGAGCTATCAAATGACACATTGGCAGAAACATACAGGACATTAATGTAGATCGGCAGCGCATTTAAACAATAGTTTCTTTCCGTTCCTAATTTCAAATAAATTGGCATAACCTACATCCAAGATGGGTTTGTTTTTACAAAAAGGTCAAACTTAGTTCAAACTCTATTCTTATGGAGAATACATAAAATAACGTTGGAGCATCTGGTGGATTCCATAACTTTAGCTAATCTTATTATGAAATTTTAAACATTCTTGTATTCATCAGTCATTAAAAATCTGTACACACACACAATATAAAAAATACGATTTCTGAGTCATTTCTTATCAACAAAGTTCAATAAATTAAAATTGACCAAATTACGCCAACCGGCAAATTGTTTTCACGCCACAAAAAAATTTCCCCTACTCCATGCTTGGCAATGAAAAATTACAACGGCCACAAAAAAAAACATCCAAATACACACTTTCGAATCTTAAGTGTTATGAACCAGCTGAAATTTTCTCACCACACAGACAAGTGGCATGTTTTTTCTGACAACTTTTTGAACATTGCAACAATTTTGTGCAACTCGAATGCATTTTCAGGGCAATGTGGCGCTTGGCGCCAATTTGATATTGAATATATATACATACGTGTATTACATACATATATATATACATAACTGGGCATGTGCGGCTACACTTGCCAGCGTGCAGCAGGTAGCCTCCTTTTTTGGCTGCCATTACATACATACGTACATTATACGTTGATACAAACAAACATTAATGCGATTAATGATGCCACTGGGTAGAACTTGTTATGATTTCGCAGAATCTCGGTTATACACTCTGTTTGCATTACAATAGGAAGAAGCACTTACTTACATACATACGTGCATGAACAAACATGCACACATGTACATACACCGTACACATGTACTTACTTTTTTGCGCTGCAACGCTGTGCTGCGTGCGCTGCAAAGCAATTTGGCAGAATTCTGTAACGTGTGAGTGTTGGTGGGAAATTGTTGTTGTTGCTGTTGTTATGCGGCCGTATTTATCGTTAACTTATGTAAGCACACGCAGCAATAATTATAAGAAATTGTTAATAACTGGTAAGAGAATACACGCACACACACATACACACACACACATAAATTCAGTCATGGAGAAAAGTGTCGAACAAAGGTTTTGGTGTTTGTACTATATTAAGATATCTGAAAATTTTGTATTACTAAGCAAATTTTGCTAACAATTTGATTTTTGGTAAATTATTATTTTGCTTATAACTTTTTATAAAGAAATTTGGGGAAAAAGAAAATAAACTGAATAAAGTTAATAATAAGTCAAATACAGTAATTATAAGTAATTCAAAATTTAATTAATTTAGACATTTGAAAAAAATGAAAACTCTTGAAAAGCTCTTTTTTCCAAAAGAACATAATGCAAGAATGTGGAGTTTCCAATCGAGATAGAATAAAATTTAATGGGGTTTGCTGCACTGAGACCAGCATTAATCTAGTTAAACATATCCTAGACCCATGGACGTAATGAAACTTAATAAGCCCGAAGGCTTTAGGTGCTTGATGTTCTCTTCTGCTAGCCAGAACTAACCCAGGTCACACATTCTGTTACGAAATGCCGCATCACAGTGCAGTGCAGATGCCTTCAGGAGTCTCTGCAGACTTTACAGTCATTAACAGGGAAAGGATTTTGAGGACCTAAAAACCTATAAAAAAGGCAAAATATAATAGCAAAAAAGGCACGGAAAGGCACTAAAAACTGCCAAAAAGGCAGAAAAATGCACTAAAAACTGCCTAAAAAGGCAAAATAGGGCATTAAAAACTGTGAAAAAGGCAAAAACAGGCATTTAAAAATAAGAAAAAAAATACTAGAAAATCTAAAAAAAAGGGGGAAACGGTATGTATTTTTTAATAATTTTATTGCATCTGACGTATGCAACATACAATATTTATACCTCATTTTTTGTAAAAGAAAATGAACATCAAGGTTTTCAAAGATAGCTTAAAAACTAAAACTAAGATATTTTAATTGAAATGGAAGCACATATTTTAAATTCATATTTTAACTTCTCATATAAAAGCATAAAAGGCGTACATGTATCACAAAAAAATAAATAAAATGTTTGCGCTAACCGAACTTTTTGATTTTGGCATGTTTTTTTCTTTAAATTTTCCACTGTACAACAAAAACTAACGGCTTAGGAATGATCAAATCAATGTAAAAACATCGATAAGTTAACGAAATTGCAATGTTGCCACTTAATTTTTTGTTAGTTTAAAGGTATTTTTGCGAAACAAAAGGGGGAAAATATTAAAAACGAAAAAAAGGCGCTCGACAAATCTTGAAAAAGGCATTTTGTGGCATTTATAGGTAAAAGGGGCACTAAAAAAGGCATTTATGGGTGAAAAAGGCAAACTGCCTTTTTAAGGCAAAAAAAGGCAAAATAAAAGTGGTATATTTCTAAC
The DNA here is from genome assembly GCA_963668005.1 of Melieria crassipennis. Lineage (NCBI taxonomy): Eukaryota > Metazoa > Arthropoda > Insecta > Diptera > Ulidiidae > Melieria > Melieria crassipennis. The sequence goes on from OY764962.1 coordinate 96,477,052, forward strand.
CAGGAGGACCTAATTCGTGCTCATTTTCAATCAGAAATGCTCTATCTAGCAGCAAACAAAAAAGGCAATTTCCACAAAATCCTTTCCCTGGTCATTAACCTGTTCTAGCCCGATTTTATGCATTTGTTTCTCAATCTACAGTGCCCAGTTCAAAGACCGGTGACTTGTCTTAGCTGGTTCTCGCTCAGTCTGAGGCATTTTTCACTCCATTTGGTTATAACCTCTGATAAAGATTTTCAATTGCCTAGGACCCGAGGCCTTACACCAGTGTTCTGATTCTTTCCTCAAGTCTTAGTGATTCTGCTATGGCGTTTTTCCTCAGCCCAATGAAGGGCTTCCGGTTCCAAGGGTGCCGCGGTAGGCGCAGTTCTAGCAGGGTTGCCTCCTCGTTTCCGTCAATTCTGTCCTGGGACCCAGAGGATTTTGACCTGGTTGTACATTAGAGTGGGATTAGTGTTGTATGGAGATGAGCCAAGAATTTTTGGGGAGCCAATGGCATAGAAAATTGCCAATTTTGTATGGCAGCGCCCTTAAGACTTGGAGATAGTCGGTAGGTATGTTTAGAAGAAACATTTGAAAGGAAAAATAAATGGATGCCGGTCATACATGTGACACGTCTGGGGGCAACCTGGGAGCAGTGGTAGCTTATTTTATAAAAATAACCATTTTGTATGGGAGCCCCATCAAGTGTTGGAGATAGGGTATAAATATATTTGAAAGAAATGTTCAGTAGTGAAAACTAGTGGGGGTCATTCATATATTTTAATCCTCTCAGAGCAATTTCTGACCAGCTGTGGAGCAATTTGTCGAATTTCCCAGCTTTTTTGCGAACTTTGACCTCGATGCGATGCCGTTTAGCCCACCCTAGCCCCAAACTTTTTTGGCTCATGCACTTTTTTACCAAACCGCATAAAATGAGAGGTTGCGGAGCATCGAAATCGAAAAATCGTCCACTAATTCCAGTCTGTTGTACATACACGTATATGCCCCGTTTTAGCCCCGCACTAACCCTGAGGTTAGGTCTCGTATGAGAAAAACTAGTGCTTTGATCGGAACAGATAATGATGTCCTGGCCCATGTACGCCCGTTCGAGGTTAATTTGCACACAGAGCCTAGTAGCACATAATTCTGCTTGAGAGATGCTGGGTGTTTTCCCCATGGGCTGGTAGTACTTAAAGCGAGGTCCAAATACATCAGCCCTTCTTCCCTCCCCTTGATAGTGTTTGGTTTGAAATGGACCTGGTGTTCTTCCCAATCGACCCCAATCGACTTTACTATTCATATGAACTGAGAAGTGTTTCTTGTAGTTATATGTTTTTGTTATTGTATCTATTGGATACATTGGATGAAGCATCATTTTTAATTAATTAATGAAATTTTGTTTCCACTTATTTTGATATCAATTTTTTAATAACCAACTTGTTTTGGAAAACTAAATACAAATAATTGATACATTTGCTTTCCTACAGAATTTGATTAAATGTTAAGAAATTCACTTGAAAGTTTATTTTTATTATTGCAATAAATGCAAAACTCTCATATTTTGACTTCTTTTGAGTAACTTTATTGCATCTAAACAGATAAGTGAGAGAATAGATGCGTTTTTCTGCAAATTACAAAATGCAATTAGTTACAGTATGTAAAATCCGTATTTGTACCGACCCATTTTGTAATTAAAATCTTGAATTGACCCTAAATATATTTTTGTAATTCCATGATTAAAATTACTATAAACATTTAAAATTAAATGATCGCATTTGAATTAATTAATTTTTAATTTTTTTTAGCAAAAATTCAATTTCCCCGGAGAAACGAGTCCGTAAGAATGTGAATTTTGCATACTGTAAATTTTTTCGCCCGAAAAATCTAAATTTCCTTTTTTAATCTCTCACCGCAACGAGTTTCAAATTACCCATAAAAAACATAATACCTCTGAATGCCGTCCAAGAAAAAATCCTCGTGCTAAAAAATGTGTTGAACCGAATGCAAATGTGCCATGTAAATTGCTCACCACCAACTCTACAACAACACGATCTAGCACCTAAAATATGGGTGGATAGGCATTGGCGGCGTCACATGCGCACTGCATTCTTTGCCGTTAAGTGACCCGTGTCGGCCGATCTTTTGTGTCAGCGCAGCTACTCCCAGCTTGTCCCCCCCCCCCAGCGAGTGGGGCTTGTTCCGGTCGATGCGTTGCTGCAGATTGTTGTTTTTGTTGTTGGTGCAATGCTTTTCGTAAATAATTGTTTAACCTCGTGGCACCTGAGATCTTGCGCCGGCGCACTTATCGCCCGCCATCTCCCGCGCTCCACACGTACGAGTGCATGGCTTGTTGTCGGCCGTAAGCGAGCCGAGTGAAATATGCGCCGCCACGACCCCATCGCCTCGCAGTTGGCATGCAGATGCGGCGATATGCAACGTGGCTTCGGTATCTGCGCATCGGTTTCCGTTCATGTTCGGTGTATCGGCTATCGCAGCTCTGCGTCTGGGCAGCTTCTGTTGGCCAGTGCTGGCCACTCACTTTGCCCGTTGCCATCCTGCTGGACGCGTTGGTGATAATGAGCTGCGGCAATGCGCCTTGTTTGCCGTTGACCCTCTGAGAGAAATTTCAGCTCAAGTTTGCAGTGTAACCACATTTTCGATGTTACTTTTCCCTTTTTATTTTAAGATTATTATTAAGTAAGATCTTGTTTTTACGTAGAAAGTGTTAACGCTTTCTATATGGACAGATTTTTGCATACGTTTTTGTTCCTTCTTTGTGGTAGCCGACAATGCTTAACGTTTGAGAAGCTCCGATCGTTGTACATGTGAAATAACTCAGCACTTCACTCGCGCCTGGGGCGAATAGTTTGCGTACGTAGTATCCAATTTAGAGTTTGATTTATGAAGGAAATTAATTTAATAGCTTTCAGCTGTATCGGACCGCTGCTGATGTGATCAATTGAGATTGTTTCTGCGAAAAAGTGGACTGGCTTAAAAACTAGAATATGGAAACGGCATTGGAAAATCAGCTGATTTAACAGGATGCGTGATTTGTTGTTTAAGAATGCGACAGTTAACCATTTGGTAAAATTTTAAAGCCATTATTGTGAAATTTTTAATTTAATATTTGTACACGGTTATATTTTATTAGCTCATAGCGGCATTTGCTGGAATTTTCAATCATAAATAAACTCTCCTTTGAAAGGCAAATGATCACTACTTAAAATTGTTGTACATAAGTCTATGTTTCAATCTCCTAACAACCGTCGAAACGACTCACAAAACCATAACTTTAAAGAGTAAACTTTATGCCAGTCTAAGAATAGACTGAAAGCTGTGAAGAAAGATAAAGTAAAGAGTCCTCCAATGTTGACTATACACGCCTTAAACTTTGAATCCTAAACACAATGTAACTCTGACTCCATTGTCGAGATAAAGAGTTCGTTCCAGGCACCATAGGAACAATTAGAGTCTTCTCCAGTTGTTGCAGTTTTTCGAGTTAGCAATCTTTTTGGTGGTTGCCTCAGGTGAAACTCACAAAAATTTCGAGTTAAAGTAGACTTGAAGAGTTCGTTCCAGGCACCATAGAAACAATCCTTTTGGTAGTGTTCGACCGAATATTCGTCTTCGGCTTCGGTATTCGGCGAATATTTTAAATATTCGGCTTCGGCCAAAATAGGCGAATACTTTAGCCGAAGGTTTTCGCCCTGTAATGTGAGTCAATTTGCTCTGTTTCGAAGTATTTTATCAAATATCGCGTTTTATCTATATTTCAGACTCAAGATTGCGATTAATAAAAATGATCTCTAATGAGCTATTTATGACAGTTGGATTGTTAGATTTTTTGTTTTTGTTAGAAATTGAACTCAAAGACTGGTTTTGGTCTTTTTTATTAATATATTTTTTTAAATATTTTTATTGATATTATATATATATTATTTTATTTTTAAGTGGAACAAAGAAATGAATAGAGAAAAAATGGCTAAATGTGAACAGTTTTTTCCCTTAACCGATTTTTTATTAGTATTCGGCTTCAGCCTTCGGCCTTATATTTTAGTTATATTATAATATTTTGCTTCGACTTCGGCCAAAAATCCACCTTCGGTCGGACACTACTTTTGGTGATTGTCTTTATGCCAAACTCACAAAATATTCTCCCAGTATTCATTGTCGAGTTAAAGTAGACTTTAAGAGTTCTTTCCCGGCACCATAGAAACAATTAGGGTCTTCTTCAGTTGTTGCACATTTTCCAATTGGGTATTCTTTAGGTCGTTATCTGCAAGTCAAAAACTCAAACCGAAGTATGCTATAAGTTTTAGCCATTGAATGCTAATTGCGTTGGTTCGAGTCTCAAACCGCATTTGAGAACATTTGCTTATAGGAACAAAATAAAATATGCTGATCGATTGCCACTTGTCTTATATTTAAATATAAATATCTATATACATATTTATACACAGTATAAATAAATATAATATATAATATAAATGTTAAATATATTTTCTCATTGCTTTATGATTGGCATTCGTACTGTGTTTAGAAAACATTTTCCAGTTTTTGCCAACTCCTCACAATATTCGATCTGATCGTCTTCCAGTCGCTGAACCAACTTGATTTTCCGCTCCTGTTAAACAATTATTTGTCAATTTCGAACGAATTTCAACGAAACACCAAAGCAATGAAAGCATGGCTCACGATTTGCAACCTAATCACATCTAAATTTTTAGAAAGGCCAAACACACTGCAAATCTTATTGGCAACGTTACTTACATAAAACTTCCCATTGCACTTTGCATTATTTATATTTTATATTCACTGTTTGGAGCAGTGATGATCATTCTGCAAGTCGCGAGGAACAGCAATGCTGATTGCCACTATTTCTCACCGTCATGAAAACCTTTCGTCCTTGAGCCAATTCCGTGCTTATTTTTAGGACCATTTTGTCAAGGCAACATATTTTCTTTGCCGGTGGAACATTGGATTCGGCGTTTTTTGCTATTTTGTAATCACTAAAAATATTTGTTTACAGATTTTTATATTATAACAACAACGTTTAAATAGTTAACAGTGCTCACATTATTTGCATCTTTATTTGAAAATTATTGGCCAAGTGCGCTGCTGAGAACTAATTAGAATGTCAACTGAAATCAACTGTTTAATATTTTTTTATTTGATTTCTTTTTTATTTCGTTGTTGTTATTGCTGATGAATCAGAACAAACTGGCTACGATTTTTAGAAAATTGTCATCCTGGCACAAAGTACTAAATAATAGAGGTGCAATAGTCGAAATGACTGAATGCTATCGAAGACTTTGGGAAGACTCATTCACAACATTCGAGATAGCAATGATATGGTGGGATCAAAAGCACAAGTGATAAAATTTATGCCAAAGGCTAAAGTTTTAGGGTATCGTAAGGTAGTTGAAAAAGAGATTAGAAAGGAAGTCAATAAACTATTTAAAGCTGCAGTTCCACCAGCTCTCAGGCAAAGTAGCCCACTGCACCTGAGCCACAGAAAAGGCGAGACAGTAAAACAGGTTCGACAGAGAAACGAAAGAAAGAAATATAGAAAATGAATGCAATGAATATCAGAAGCTGTTATAGGGTTAGAGAAATGGTACGAACTGACGTCCAGCCAATTGATCGGATAGGCTTTTGGTATTGACTAATAAAATCAAATCCGCTACGGTTTGGCATCGGCCAAATATGATCAATTATTTAGTCAAATATTTTTCAAACAAAAGTCCAGAACAAATCGAAATCTAATCCAAAACCAACATGATTAAAGTGTTGGGGTATTTGTTATATTTTTTCTGATTTTTTTAATGGTGTTTTGCACAGATTTTGAGTGATTCTCTTGCTTTCTAAAATGGTATGTTGGTGTTTTGTTTTAAAAAGTATACATTTTGCAAATAATTTATTTACTAACCAACTTCGGCTTAACATTCCGGCAACGAATGAAAAAGGGGAACCCATGGCGGGAAATGGGCTCCAAGCAAAAACCCAGAAACACTCTGTGTTGTCCATCTTCTCCAGACTGCATACGCACATCGGACACTCGACTGTGTCTAATGTAACCATGTGGTGATGTTCTATTCTTTAATTTTCTATTATAAAATATCAAAAATATTTGCCAATATTTCGTACACTTTACGCCCGAGCGGAAAGCCAGAAATCATGAATGAATGCAATGCAAGGAACAAAAGTTGACAGCAGCAGTTGTCAGCGGACATTGAAATGGTAACAAACACACTCAGGCATTCCAGCAGCGACTGCTCTGCAAAAGTCACTCCTGACGCTGTTGTGTTGTAGTTGTAGGCACATGCGTTCGTCTGCGGTTGCCATAAATGACAAGACAACTGCATAACTTGCCGCCGGCTCACCTCGTCCCGATGCCCAACGAACAACAGGCAATCGCCGAGTTGGTACTGCAGTTGGCCGGTTCGTTGTTCTGCCGCATTGGCTGCTGAGACGCGTCTGAGTCGCTGCTTTGCTTCTGCGCAATGAAGGTCACTCTTGGCCGTTTATGGACGGCGCACATCCGTTAGTTTGTTTATGATTCGTAGTAGAAATTCCAGCTGTGGTCGAATTTGGTGTGTTTGTTAAGAAGTTGTTGCAAGCAGCCGGCAATCGCTGCAGTTCGATTTGTTTATGCGCACTCGAAGCCAAGTTCAAGGCACTTCTTCAAAGAGTTGCAATCACCCTAAACTTTACTTTTAACCCTTTCGGTTATTCTATGTCATATGGCATAGTCTCTTTTCAGTGCCTGTTTTAGGTCAAAAAACTTGTGGATACTATATTTTTATATATTTTGTATTTTTCTCTAAAGTTTTTTATACCAAATAATGAAAAAAATATTTTGATTAGTGTACCCAGTAAATTGTAAGGGTTCAGAAAGTGCGCGTTCCTATCGAGCTGCGTATTTTACAAAAAAAGATCACTTCGTACTTTTATTTATTCTATTACAAAAATCAATTTATTTCATAGCGCTATGTAAGTAATCTAGTAGGTACTTATTGCTATAGTTATATTATTGGCGGGGAATGTGCACTGTGACCTAAAAGATCTATTGTGCCCCCTTCTTGGCCTTCACAGTCCGTCCGTTAGTCCAGTATCCAAGAGGAATCTTAGTACATATCCTAAGCCTTTGGAAACTTAGTCTGAACCTGGTATAATAAAATCACCCAGAGGCTTTTTTCATTTGTATATTAGTGCTGGGCATATGTCTAGTATGTGTATTGCAGTTTCATTGTCCTGCAAACAGAACCAACAGAGTTCGTTCACCCTGATAACTAGTTTGGTTAGATGATAGTTCAGTCTACAATTCCCTTCCAATATACCTGTGATAATCCTTAGATTATTCTTGGAGAGACTCATACATTCTTCGAACCTTTTCTTGTTGTAAGAGCCAATAACCATCTTGGAATGTTCAAGGCCTGGTTGATTTTCCCAGTATTGATTCCGGATTGTTATCTCGTTGGATGGATAGTGCTCCTTTGCCTAGACCACAGAAGGGTTCTGGGCCGACGAAGGGGTAGACGGCCCCCTTCTTGCAAGTTTGTCGGCCTGCTCATTCCCATCAATCAATCAATCAGAGGACCCATACCTGATTGTAACAGCTAAGTTCGTTCAGCTTCTCAAGGCATTCCGACACCAGTTTCGAGGATACCTGGTAAGATCTTAATGCCTTGATTGCCGCTTGGCTGTCTGACAGGCTCGCGATCTTCCGGTTCCGGTATTTCCTCACCAGATTGAAGTGAGCGCACCTTTCAATGGCGTATATTTCCGGCTGGCAAATGGTGGTCTGCTACCTACAGGAAGGTTCCGAGTATCTAATCCCAGGTCCATACACCTTGATTTTGCGGTTTTCAAAAAACCCGCGGAGTTTCTCAACTGTTCCTTATATTTTCGGAGTCGCTGATCACGAATATGTAATTATTTTTTTCGGGTCACCTCTAGTTTGGGTTTTACAGGGTCCTGAAGTTACACGCTACACCATAATTTCAAAAATTAATTTAAATGGTTGAACTTATCCTAGTCTAACAATATTGGTATCAAAAGAAAGAGAATTATGTCTCCAACTCAAATCAATTAATTTTTTTTAATTATCCTCGCAAAAGGATATAAAAATGTCCTTTTAAGAATGAATCCTTAATTATCCTGGAAGTTTTTCTACAAACAAATTTGAAAAAAATATATTATAAAACCCTTACCATGCACCAACACATTATGAAATTTCATGTTAATCAGTCTATTGGTTCAGCTGAAAAAAATTGTTGAAGTTTATTTCAACTCAAAAACTTAAATTATTCCAAAATTTTTCACAGTGCAAACAATTTTGCGGTTTTCAAAAAACCCGCCCAGTTTCTGAACTGTTCCTTATAATTCCGGAGTCGCTGATCACGAATATGTAATTATTTTTTTCGGGTCACCTCTAGTTTGGTTTTTACAAGGCCTTGAAGTTGCCAGCAACACCCACCTAGAAAACGAATTTAAATTGTTGAACTCATCTTAGTCCAACAATATTAGTATCAAATTAAAGATAATCAATTCTTTAGCCCAAAGCCATGTCAAAAGTATCTTAGTCACAGAACAAATTAAGTAAATTGTTTATCGTATTTTGCTTAAAACTTTCGTCTTATATTTAGTTATCTCAATTTGTAAAATACAAGGTGCAACCCAAAGTAAACAGGACTTTTATAAAATAAAGAAAACGGATGATTATTTTTGTATAATTCTTTTTATTTATTCAAAATACTCTCCTTCTGCTTCGATACAACGTTTTGCACGGTCCAAAAGCATTTGGAATGAGTGTTTTAGGTCATCGGTCGGCATCGCCTTCAGAATGTTGGTACAAGCCTTTTGGATGTCCTCAACGTCCTTATAACGGTTTCCTTTCATCGGCAAATGCAACTGACCGAATAAGTAGAAGTCACAGGGAGCCATATCAGGCGAATACGGTGAATGATTGATGGTAAAAATGCGATTTTTGGTCAAATAATCGGTCGTAACTAGGGCTCTGTGAGCCGGTGCATTATCATGCAATAAACGCCAACTTCCTTCCTCGCGATATTCTGGCCGAATACGACGAATGCGATGCACCAAACGCTTCAAAACTTCAACATAAAACAAAGCGTTAATTGTTTTTCCCGGTGGAACAAACTCTCGATGAATTATTCCCTTTGAATCGTAGAAACAAATGAGATGAGTTTTGATTTTTGACTTTTCACGGCGGGTTTTTTTCGGATTTGGCTCATCTGGGTGCTTCCATTCGGCACTTTGACGCTTTGTTTCGGGATCATATTGAAAGCACCACGTTTCGTCACCGGTTTCGTCAATTCTCTGCGCTTTTTGGTCGTCGGTTAAAGTGTGCGGAATGAAGCGAGAATACACTTTACGGAGACCCAAATGTTCGGTTAAAATGCGATCAATTGATGTTTTGGAGATGTTCAATTCCATTTCCATCAATTCCAATGATGATTTTGGCTGCATTTTGATAAAATCACGCACAGTTTTGATGGCATCGTCAGTAATCACAAATTTCGACTGGCCGACGTGTTCGTCGTCATTCAAGTCTTCACGACCATTCTTGAATCGATTCAACCACTCATTAACACGGCCACGGGATAAACAATCATCACCATAAACTTGCTTTAACAATTTAAACGTTTCGGTAAAAGTTTTACCAAGTTTAAAACAGAACTTAATATTAGCTCTTTGTTCGATCGACATTCTCGTACCAAAGTTAAAAACATACTGTCACATTGAGCGGGATATTTCGGCGTCTACTAGACCAAATGTCATGAAATTTAGACAGTATGTGAATGAAAGATGTACCTTTCCAACGCATGTCTTCACACATAGATGGCGCCACCAGAAACGTCCCTATTGCAAAAGTCCTGTTTACTTTGGGACGCACCTTGTATAGGGAACAGTTGAGAAACTCCGCGGGTTTTTTTTACTGTGGTACTGTGTTATTCATTATGTAGGCTTAAACAGTAATAAAATGGAGAAGAATGATTTTTAAAGTCTAAAACAAAAAAGAAGTACCGAAAGGCGTAATATTGTTTCACATAATGTCAGCAATTTCAAAGACTCTCTTCGAGTTTCACCCATTCCCCGATTCCCCGATTCCTCGCCATCCTGCGCCAATTATCAACACTTGCTACTTGCCCTTCAAATTATCACAAATTTTTGCCTTGAACGCCTTCTTTCAGAGCCCGGATAAGATGTACATAAAAGTAGTGGAACTCGAGCCGAAAATCACCACACTGGGCGCCAACTTCGATGAGTCGCTACGTATGCAGAGAGATCACGATGAGACTCTTAGGAATATACAGGTGAGTGCTTCCACTGTGCCTTTGCCAACAATTGTTTGATTTGTCTCATGTTGGGTGTTTACAGAATTTACCCGGCCCCATGGACGAATTTGTGCAGAAGGCCGACAAGCTGCTCGCCAGCAAGCGCATCAGCTCCGGACTAGTCAACGCCATGGCCGACACGCTGAACATCATCTGGCAGGACATTGTGCACCTGCTGCACGACCGCCAGCACATACTGCACCTGTGCACGCAGTTCCACGACAAGATGGCACTGTGCCAGCACCGCATGGACCAGCTGGAGGTCGCGTGCATCGACACGATGGTGCCCATCGAAGTGGCCGTCGTGCAGGAGTTGCTCAACAAATTCAAGCAGCTGCGCATCGACATGCTGACCGCCGTGATGGCCGCACTCAAAGACGGCAACGAGCTGCTGGCACAGCTCCAGGAGCTGGTCAACCTCGAGACGCTCGATACGCGGCCGGAGCACATTAAGCGCGACGCCGCGCGCGCCGTGCATCAGGTGCAGCAGTGGCTCGAGGCGCTGCACGATCGCCGCAATGCGCTCGAGTGCGCATGGCAGACGCGCAAGCAGCAGCTGGAGCAGTGCCTGACGCTGGCGCTGCTCGGCCGCGAGCTCGACGACTTGGAGTTGGCGTTGCGCAAGCAGCGCAACGAAGTCGCCAGCCTGTTCAGTTTGGGCGAGTGCGAGCACACGGCCAACAATGCGCTGGCTAACTATCGCGAATGGAAGCAGCAGGCGCTGCTGTTGCGCGATCGCGCGCTCAAAATCACGCGCGCCAAGGAGAAGCTGCAGGCGTCGGGCACCTTCAGCGGCGACGAGGCGTGTGCGCGCGCCTACAACGTGCTGAGTGCGTGCACCGAACACTTGGACACGGTCGATCAGCGCGAACACTGGCTGCAGCAGGCGCGCGACTACTTCGTCAAGGCGGAGAAGACGCTCACGGTGCTCGAGAAGCTGGAGGTGGAGCTGTCGAACGTGAAACTGCCGCCCAACTCGCCCGAGAGCTTTGCCATGTATGCGAAAGTGCTGCGCGACGTGCGCAGCTTCACGGAAGAGCCGCTACGACTGGGCTACAGCATACTGGACGAGGTGGGACGCACGAAGCCGGAGACGCAGGGCGTCAAGCGAGTGCTAGACGAAATTGAAAACCGCAAGGTGTACGTTGAGGGCATTTGCTCGGCCAGCAACGAGGATCAGCAGCGCGTGCAGAAGGCGCTCAACGATTTCCTCGCGCAATACAACGATCTACTGTCGTGGCTTATGTCTTCCGGGCAGATGTATTTGCAGCAGCACGTGGACATGGGTCGTAATCTGCAGCAGAGCAAACAGTTCTTGCTGCAGCATCACGAACTCATGCAGGATCTGGAGGTGAGACCGCTGCACTTAAAAAGTAGCAAATTATTTGCAAAAATACTGTATGACATTCTCTACTCGACACAGATCAAAGGCGAGCTAATCAATCTGTTGCTGGAGTCCATCAAGCAGCACCTGGAGTCGCTCAGTCCGCAACAACGCTACGATGTGGACTCGAAGGCAGAGGCGCTGCATCGACATTGGATAGAGCTCAAGGATTTGGTGTTGAAGCGCGTGGACTGCGTCTCGTTGCTCATTGAGTTCTTCGAGAAGGCAAATGAGCTGGCCAGTCAGTTGGACAATTTGGACAAGCAGCTGAAGCAAACGCCCAACGAACAAAAGTTGCAGTTTCTGCAGGAGACCTGGAAGCACATTCGCAACGACTATGGCGATCTGAAGAATCTGGGCATGCGATTCATAACTATGAAAGTGTGTAATCCTTGCAAGTTATTTCTTATATCTATAGTGATACTTTTTTTGTGTAATATGGAATTCTCTGGTCATTAAGATTTTTATTTTACTGCTTGCTGCTAACATTTTGACTGCTTATTGCGCTGCAATAGATGAACTAATATTGGAAATTTTTATTTTAATATTATTTCTGCACATTAACTGACTTTAAGCTAACATTAGCTAAATTTAAATTAAGCAGTGATTATATTTTGACCTATAACACCGTGCGACAGCATTTTTCACACCGGGCAAAATCCATATGTGCGTGGAACTAGAGACCAAATATAGTAATACTGCGTACTCAGTTTTTCATTTCTATATCCTTTGTCCTTTTAAAAGGACTTCAAAATTTTGAAGGTGATACAAAATAAAAAAATATATAAAAAATACTTAACCTCGTTAGAATATGGCGATATGTATATCAAATAAAAGAGAAAAGGCTCAAGAATTTAAATAGAATTAATTTTGTGTCTATTTGTAAAAAAAGGATATAAAAAAGGTCATTTGAAAATTTTAATCCTTTATATGCTTGAAAATTTATATAGAATTTTCTTGAAAAGTAAGTATGTTAAAACCCCAAATCTCCCTGATTAGGTGTCAAAATTTCATTGCTCTATCTGTATTAGTTCGAAAGTTATTAAAAAAAAAGACGGAAGCTGCAATTCTAATGAAGTACAAAAATTCTAATTTATTTGAGTATCAGTATTTTAAATAATAAAAAGATATAAAATCTATGAAGCGAGAATAATGAATTTTTGACACGTGATCAAGGAGATTCGGGGTTTTAACATACTTACTTTTCAAGAAAATGCGATGTAATTTTTCAAGTATATAAAGGATTAAAATTTTCAAAGGACTTTTTTCATAACCTGTTTTTAGAAATAGATAAAAAATCAATTTTATTTAAATTCTTGAGCCTTTCCTCTTTCATTTGATGCACATATCGCCATATTTAACGAGGTTAAGTAATTTGTTTTTTATTTTTTATTCCCTTCAAAATTTTTAAGTCGTTTTAAAAGGACAAAGGATGTAGAAATTAAAAACTGAGTACGCAGCAAGGCGAATTGATACAGGTGATATCGTAAGGGCAACAACAACATTTCAATGAATTTTGTTTTTGTTTTCTGGGTTTAGATTGTCAAAATCAGCCAATCAGAACAAAGCTTTCTTTTTTCATTTTTAAACTGTCAAAGTTCTACACAGGCATTTTGACAATCTAGACCTTTTCCACCAGAAAAAAATCAATTCGCCTCGTCCAACGAGGTCACCTGTATTAATTCGCCTTGGTACGCAGTATTACTATGTTTGGTGTCTAGTTTCACGCCCATATGGAATTTTTCCGGTTTGGAAAACTTTTTTAATTTTGGTCGCATGGTGTAATGAGGTTAGGTTAAGTTAGATTGGGTGGCTGCTCTCAGGAGCGCACTTAGGCCCATTTTAATGCCATATAATAGAAGGACCAGTTCCAGTTGATTAGTTACATATATGTAAATACGTACATATTTATTAAATACTTATAATTTACATTTAACTATTTATAATTTTTGTAGGTATCGAAATTAAATCAAATAGTCGAGTTTAATATAAGCTACAAATATTTATTAGGTACAAGTAGTGAACCTATTTCAGTTGCTGCTTATTTGCCAAATCGATTGCGATGAAACATTTCCCAGTGATACACAAATTTTGGTCTTTTGAAATTAAAAAAATAAGACTAAACTAAAATGAAAAAGCTTTGAAAGATTTCATTTTGGGAGAGTGCGTACACAACTTGAGAGCCTTTTACCAGCTAAAACCATATTTACAACCCAAAATTATTGTAAAATACACATAATTGGGAGGGGTTTGAACCCCTACAACCCCCCTTGCGTGCGCCACCGGTGCAAACTTTTGTCGTATAATATACAAAGAAGTTTCAAGAACTCGCTTAGTGACATATTTGTGAACTGATTAGGAATCTAATATTAGGTACTTTTTATCAGCACTCAACACCATTTGAAACCATATTTTGTACCAGCAATTTTTGTATTTGGGAGGATTTGAACCCTAAAACCTCTCCCCCTAAGATATGGTTTTCCGCATCAATACTTCTTGTGCTTGTAAATCTGTACAAAATGAAAGGGGCCCACAGTTGAATGCCAATTCCGACCAATTAGTTGAAAGTTGGTTCATAAATAATTTTACTCTCACAGATTTGTCGTTTCCCGCTGAGAGGGTAGCTATCAAAAATATTGTTGTCTCTCTACTTATATTTTTATATTAATTGATTCAAACATAGGATCGAAGATCGCCTTAGAACAACGCACAAGCCAGCTGAGACTTTCATTTAAGTAATAATTTAATTAATAATTGACTGGCACGACAGCCCGCTTACGCGAGACTAAGGCCTAGCTTCCCGCAACTACCCGTGTTGTGCGTGTGAATTTGTACACGGGTTGGAGGGACCTACAGTTTTATGCCGGTTCCGAACGGCAGGTTGGGAGCTTTTTCATAAGCAATTTTTACTCTCAGAGGTTTGCCATTTCCAGCTGAGAGGACAGCCACCGAAAGAGAAAACGAGTTTTCCCGTTATTTTTTTTTAGGTGTTATTACAGGCAGTATTTGAACCTGAGGTTGCTGCCTGCGACTCGCGGTCCAACGCACTAACCAACTGAGCCACGGCGGCTGCCTCATTTAAGTAAGAAAGATTTAAGTTCCGATTTATAATATTTAGAAGACAAAATTTTAGGCAATAAAAACTCTGAAGTATTTTTTACCAGCCGAGTGGTGCTTATAGAGGATTCTAAATATTTTCTTCTGCATTCAATTAGCCGAATTTTGTATTGAATTTTTAATATTATTTATAATAATATTTATTGTATTTATTATATTAATAGACAAAATGTTAAGCCATAAAAGCTATCAAGTATTTTTTACCAGCCGGTTGGTGCTTATACGGCATTCTAAACAGTTTCTTCTGTATTCAATTCAATTCAATTAGCCGAACTTTGTAGAAATTTTGTTATTTTAATTAACTTAGTCCATAAATTATTTAATTTCGAATACCAGATCAAGTTCGGCTCCAAACTAAACTACCTTGAAACAGGCCCGACGAGAGGGGGGTGGTAAAGGTGGGATTCCCACCGGGCCCGGAGTTTCTAGCGGGGCCCCGATTTCAATCGAAATCTCAAAATTTGGGAAAAGTTTAATATGCACTTTTGCAATCTGATTAGAACCGTAAAAGAATGTAACTGGTGTATTATCTACCTATCGTAATCAGACATTATGCAGACGGGCCCGGGCCCAACATTAAAAAATGTTTTCTTCGTAAAACAAAAAAAAATTGTCAAAATATTTTTCAAAGTTTTTCTTTATTTGTCTGTTTGAACGTTTTCCGCAAGTACGGGCCTTCGTTAAACAAACTCAGCGATTCCAGATGGGGGGGGGGGGGGGGGGGGGGGGCCCGGAGGTAACTACCACCGGGCCCTGATATCCTCTCGACGGCCCTGCCTTGAAACGTTCTGAAGGTTACAATTTGAATTCTAGTTGGTTCCATGATGCTATATAATCAAAAAGGATAGGGATTTCTACATGAAACTTCATCGCGGATCTTAAAGGGTCGTTGTGTGATATTTTCTGATATCCAGTTTTACCCGCCAATCGTTCGATATAGCTCAAAGTTATGTGTGAGTGAGGTTATGTGTTAGTTAGGTAGATGGAAGGAACTGCCCCAAAGCGAAGTTGAATCGGACCATTAAGGTCCATTAAGGTCCAATAAAATTTATTGTTCCCCTCTGTCGAGCATTGATTTCCTAATATATCTCAACTTTATCTGCCCGGCAATTTCTCTCAGTGTGCGCACTTCATTGGCCAACAAACACTTGCTTCGCTCTACTCATTTGTAATTTATTTCATTATGACATCGAGATACATTTCCCGCCGACTGGCCACGCCACACACAGGCGATATGTTGAAATCTTGCACAGTTCACAATTAATGAGTACTCCACTTGAACCGAGTGAAAAGTCTTATAAATACTATTTTTCATAATAATGCAACAACAAAAACTATTGAAAAGCATAAGAAAAACATTACGAACGGCAGCGAGCTGTCACATGAAGCACTCGAAGCGTGGAGAAAAGTCTAAACTTCAGACGTGCAGCTTGGCGTGGCGTGGCGTGGCGTGTCGTATTTATAGAACTTCACACACCCATTGTACAGAAATGAAAGTACAAAATCGCACCGAGTCGGCCAAGAAAAAAGTGCAATTTGATTTTGAAGCAGACGGAACGCATATAAATTGTGTCTATTTATAGCCCGAAAGGCGGCGAAATGCGCAGCCTTTAACTTTGCGTTTGCTGGATGTGCGCGCAGCGTTTTTGTGTCCGCTGGTGGATGCTGCAAGTAGACGCGTACACGCTGGGCAGCAATCTGTTGTTTTTTGTTGTTATTTTTAATTTGTAATTTTTTTTTAATTTATCTGCTGTGGTCGCATATGCAAACATTGTCGGCGCACGAAATGGCCGATTTTGTAGCATATTCTGTGATTTTATTATTTTTATATATTTGACTGCGAAATATTTTCTTGGAAAAGTTTGCAAAGCAAAGGGAGAGAATATTGAAGCAGCTGTGCTGTTTGTTAAAAATACATTCACACTGTGTAGTTAGACAAGTGAATGTGAATAAAACATGAAAATGATTTTTGTCGAAAAACGGTTGAAAGCCAAAGTGAAAGGCAAAGTGATGGGCAAAAAAAAGTAATGAAACAAGGGGAAAGCTTGTACACCATAATTATGTCAAAACTAGCGTTGAGATGGATTTGCGCATTTAAGAATTAGGAGTAAATTATTATATTTTTTCATCTAATCTATACGTTAGTTTCTCTGCATGAGAAACGATTATAATGTATATTTTTTAAATTAATTAAAACAATTTATACTAATTATGAACTTTTATTTATTATTTAAAATTATTTAAATTAATTAAATTTTTTTTTTTATTTTTTTATTATTAAATTTTATTATTATCAATTAATTTGAGGATTAAGGGTAAATTATTATCCTTTTTTCATCTCATCTATAAGTTAATTTCTCTGCATAAACGATTATAATGTATTTTTAAATTAATTAAAAAAATTTATTAATTATAAAATTTTTTTTATTATACAAAATTATTTTGAAAATTATTTAAAATTATTTTTAATTATAATTTTTCATTTTTTACTTTTAATTGAAATAATTTAAATTTTATTATTAATCAATTACTTTGAGGATTAAGGGTAAATTATTATCTATTTTCATCTCATCTATAAGTTAATTTCTCTGCATAAAGCATTATAAAGTATTTTTTTAATTAATTCAAAAAATTTTATTAATTATAAAATTTTATTTATTATTTTGAAAATTATTTAAAATCATTTTGAATTATAAATTTTAATTTCATACTTTTAATTGAAATAATTTAAAATTTATTATTAATTAATTAATTTAAAGATTAAAAATAAATTATTTTCTTTTTTCGTCTCATCCATAAGTTAATTTCTCTGCATAAACGATTATAATGTATTTGTTAATTAATTCAAAATGTATTAATTACAAAATTTTGAAAATTATTTAAAATTATTATTAATTATTTCATTATCTTTTTTCATCTCATCCATAAGTTAATTTCTCTTCATAAACGATTATAATTTATTTTATTTAAATTAATTAAAAAAATATTTATTAATAATAAAATTTAATTTATTTTATATATTTTATATTTATAGTTTTTATGTATTTTTTAAAATAATCAAAAAAACTTGTTTAATTATTTTTAATTATTGTAATTATATTATTTGAAATTTTCACAATTTATTGATATACTATATTTGTTATTTATTATTATTCATTAATTTATTTATATTTGAAATTTTTGAAATTTTAATTTATTTATTTATTATTTAATTTATTAATTAATTTATGATTTAATTTTAAAATGTATTAATTTAATTAATTAATTTATATATACAACCAACAAATATGATAACTAATTATAATTAATTTTAAATTAAAAATTTAAATAGACACTAGTCTGTCTCTCTCGAGAAGATATTAACATTTTAATGCTTAATTTGTTTAAAAATCGATTAACCCATTTTCCACAACACGAATCATGTTTCGAATCATGTTGCACCACTTTGTATGCTCGTCAGTTGCGCTTTATGGCGTCATGTATAATCCACCACACTTAAAAATCACTAATAGCCTCGCACTTAATGCTTTGAGATTCTGGCACTTTCACCAGCCAAATCCGTCTTGTGCGCTTCCATAAATAATTCGCTTTGCAGCCGCCAACATATCGGCCGCTAATGCACGCACTCCCCATGATTCCCGAGAGCGTAAACAGCGCCAAACTGAACTCGACTGCCTGGGCAGAGAAGAGATGCCGCAACAAATACAAATTGCCAGCTCTGCCCTCAAACGCACGCGCCACCTCGGCTGCTCCACACGCTTTTGCTCCATTTCGACAAGGCAGAACACTAAAAGCGCCACATAACAAAATAGCATATAAGAAACATTTTCAAATGGAAACAAGCAAATAAAACCAAAACATTTTCTTCTATTTTGGTCGCCCCAAACACACACACACACACGCGCACAGATTGTGGATCCATACCTCGAGACGAAATCCTCAGCGGCAGCAGTCGAAGACATCCTCAACGGCTTCAGTAAGCGACAGGTCGATGTAACAACCAGTTTAGACAGTTGGACCACGCACATTGCGGAAAAGCGTGAAGTGGAAATCATACTGGAGAAGATCATGAGTGACAATGAGGAGGTTAGTGCGAAACAAATGTTACCAGTGTTGAAACATATTCAGTGATACACAATGCAATACGAAACATGGCTGAAGTGTTCGGTGTCTTTTAAAGTGTTCAACCATGACAAAACTAGTATTGTATTGTGTGAAATGTAAAGAGTAAAAAATCTTACTGATTTTCTTAAAGATAATAACGCCCAAAAGTTAAGTGTAAAACAATTTCATCAAACAAACCAATTGGGATTTCAAGATGAGAGAAAAACACTGAACATTTTTGATGTCCTGCGGAATATAGTTTTGTAGATTAGCTCTGATTAGGTTGCACTTTAAAAAATATGCGCGGCAATAATCAGTCTTAGTTCCATTCGAAGACCATTTCGGGCCATCCCTCAGTCTCTTCATCACACAAATTTGACCTCTTGACGAAGCCAAATAGTTCAGGATTTACAATATTTTCAACTTGAGAAATCGCACCAGGAAAAAGTTGCTGCTTTCTAACATTTCATTTCTCATTTCCTTTTCATATTAAAAGTACAATTGAAAAAAAAAACGGAAAGTCAGATAAAAATAGGCTTCAAAAACTGAATATTGATTTAATTTTCTTGCTTCCTAAGCAAAAATTGTGCGTGTGTAAATATGTTTTGTATATTTACAATATGTATCTTTGTACAGAAAAAAAAGATACAGAAATTTAAATGTTTAATTTCTGGGCAAATGAAAAAAGTTGAATATATAAACGCTTTTCATACACAAAGAAAAATTGAGTGTGCTAAATTAGTTCGACAGTGAAGATAAATCATCAGACATTTTACAAGACGATGTTCAACAAAAACAAAAAAAAACAAAAAATATAATGTTAATTATTATTATTTATTTTGCTAAGAAGTGGAGTACAAACAAAAAATATTATGAAAACAAAATTCAAAAACGTACTAAGATACTTGACCCTTTCGCTATTTTGTGGCCGTCTGAACTGTCTATAGTTTCAAGAATAAATTGTTTTGTTGGTCCTTAGAATAATTTGAAGTTTTAGGAATAATACAAAATTTTAAAAATTGAATATACATGTTTAAAGTAGAGAAGTATACAGTTTTTTAATTTTATATCTTTACATAGAAAGGAAAAATGAAGCAGAAAAAATAACAGACATTTTAAATTGGGCTGTTTAATTTAGATAAAAGTTTTCAATATTTTTAGCTGAAGTGAATAAAGAAAAATTCGATTGTTAGTTATGCGTAAAAAAGTTTATTTTTAAGTAATCATTACAGCCACAACAATATGTTTGCTGTCATCTGACAACATTCTGAAAAACAGGGTTCGGTAACAAAAATTAAATTAAAATTAAAATTAAAAAAAATTAAAATTAAAACTAATTTAAAATTTTAATTTTCTTCAGGAAAACCCTGTAGCGAAAGAGTTATTAATAGTTTGTGTTTTTGTTTTTAATTTTTAGTACGTTAAAGTGTGCCAAAAATGCAAAGTCATCCTATTCCTTTCAAACGATGCATTAATTTCATATTTCAGTTGTTTTAGTGTAGGTCCCCTCCCCTTTCCCCTTAAAATGTGTGTTGTAACATATGTTGGAAAAAAACAATGTTGCACACATTAATAAAACGGGTGAAATATGTGGTATCACAATGGGCCTTTCAGGCCTCCGATTGTGTCTCTTACAGACGCAGCCACCATAACTAAACCTAACCTAACCTGATGTCGGTTATGAAAGCCAAACAGAAAACAATTCAGTGAAAAACACATTTTTTGCTCTCATCTACCGTTCCAGCTCTGGCGAGGTATTGCAAAAATTTCTATATAGCAGAAGTTCCAAACCAGTGGGACTTTCAAAGTCCTGTAAAAACGCAACTAGAGAGCCCCAACTCAGTTCCGCCTGCAATTTTCAATAGTTTAAAGCTGTGAGCGATTCAAAGAACTGAAAATTGTTGCATCTGTTGTTTTATCAAAAATAATATAATTTCAATACCATATTGTATGATCTGATGTCTTATCAAAAAGTCTTACTTAGAAGAGATGGCAAACTTTTGCAATGTCGGGCATGTATTTTGTGGCATTGTTAAAAAGGATGCGAGTTGAAGAAGCTTGAGGAACAAAGAATTTTTCGTTAGTTTTATAAAAAGCAAAAAGTAGATAACTCCTAATTCCATATTATAATCTGTTATCTATAGAACCCCCCAATCGCAGATAATTCATGTGTTCGGTTTATCCTTTAAAATCATTGAAAATCGAATTAGAAAGTGATCCATAAACAACGTAGAGAAATTATTCACCGAAACATTCGTGCAATTTCACCATTCGTTCGAAACGTAATATTCAAATTTATTCTAATTCATTTGAAATTCTCACCTTGCAGACTGCCACAAAGACAACCAAAGTGGATACCCAGCTGTATCCCGTTTTCACTTCACCGTCCATCGATGCACGCCAGCTGCATTTGGCCACACAAGACAAGTTGGCCACCGTTCTGCTGGACATCGAGAAGGCGCAAGATGAGATACAGCAGCGCATACACACCACGCTCGGCATACAGACCAACGACCCCGAGTCGCTGCAGAAGATCGAGCAAGTGATCAGCAACTTGCGCTCCCTGAAATCTAAGTTGGACAGCATCAAGTACGATTACAAGATGCTGCTGGAGCATGTTTTGCAGTTCCTGGAGAACATTGCACAGATGCGTCGCGAAGTCGACGATTACTCTGCCCGGCAGCAGCAACCGGCGGCCGCCGATGGCAGCGGCAGCGGCGGCATCGAGCGCATCATAGTCGAGCATGAGCGATTCCGCGACTCGTGCATGGATAAATTTAGATCGTTAATCGCACAATCGGAGCTGCTGATCGATCGAGTGCGCGTGCTGGAGCCGCCCGGCGCACGCGAAATCGACACCGATCGCATACTGAAACTGCTGGAGAATCTGCGCGTTCACTTCGAGACGGGCAACAGCGAGAGAATGTCGCGCCTGGAGCGACTGGAAAAGCTCGAGCAGTTTAAGGCCGACCTGTGCGACATCAATCGCAGTCTGGACAGCGTCAGCAAGCAGCTGCACGAGATCAACGGACAGAGTGTTGACAGTTTGGCGGCGGCAAAGACCACATCGCTGGCCTTCGAGTACTTTGAACGCACCATTGAGGTGAGTGTGCACCGGTGTGGGTGTGAGTGGGAGTGGGAGTGACAGTGCGCAGTGTATCGAGTAGTGCTGGACAAGTGCCGCAGACGTAGCAATTTTTAAATAGCCGCAAATCTTTTCTAGAGTTCAATGCCCAAAATGCTGGTGCCCGTACGCCATCAATTGCGCTGGGGCTATGCGCGGCAACCGGTGGAGGTACAAAGCTGGCGTTCGCATTCAGTTTTCGTTGATTAATTGATCGTCACCTTTGTTTGCTTGCTTGGCTTTTGTGATGAACGAACGGCACCTTTGTCGGGCACTTCCTCTCGCTGAAAAGCAACACACAGACGCCGCGGCCGCCCAAATTCAATACGCCTCGCAGTCCAATTGTCAATTGTTCAATTTCGTGCGCCATCAAACAGAAACTAGCGCCATCACAAAAAAATCAGCGCTTTCAACATATAGTACACAGACAAGTTCATTATGGCAAAAACAAAATTAGATTTTTTTTAATTTATTTTTTTTTTTATTTTTTTTGCATGACGCAAATATGTCAAAAGTGTGCTCGACATCGCATTTGTATGTGTGTGTGTGTGTGTGCGTGTGAGTAAAAGCGTTCTAACGGGCATGTTGCCATCATAAACAATAAAAATGAAACAACCACCAGAAGGAAATTTTCAGTTTAGCTGCCAATGTGAAAAATAAATTTTAATAAAACAAAATAAAATTGCCAAAAAATATATTTTAAAAGTTGTACAAGAAATGCAGCCGAAATTGTAAATAAACAAAAATTTTGAAAATTTTTTGTTTTCGTTTGGTCAACTTGTCATGGCTTTTGTGTAGATTTCTTGCTGCATAATAAATAACACAAATCGCCCAAATAACACTGTGCAACAAAACTAAGACTAACAGCAGTCGAAACACTTTGCTTGAGACTCCATAAAGAGCGAACTGAATTCTCTAAAAATTGGGCTCTCTCTCAAGATTTTTGCGAAAAAAATTTAAGAATAAATTAATAAATTTTTAGTTAAAAAGTGAGGTATTTTAGAAATTGCCACACTGTTAAATTTATCTGAAAAGTATTTCCGTAGGATTGATTTTAAATAAATCTCTGAACTTTAGAAAAGAATATTAAATTATAGAACAATTTGTTTGTGCAACTTCGAAGAGATTAAACAACAACAAAGCCTTAACCACAAATGACAAAATTTTACTTCCTTCTGGTGGGTCTTCATAACAAAATTTGGCTAGATTTGAGATAACTGGGTTAGGATATATTAACATTGACTGCCTTTTGGCTTTTAGTGAATCGAATTGGCTTTTAGTAGAAAATGTTATTGTTTACAGCTGAAGATTCAGATTTTTTTTGGGCCTATTTCAAACAATTTACATGATCATTTTTATTATTTTTAGTGAAAAATTCGTAGTTCAAAGCTTCAATCATTTAATGCAAAATCCTTCAAATGTATATTATTCAAAAAAATTCGATCTTTACAATTTTTCTGTTGTATTTTTTAACAAGAATCAGGGCTCAAGACGTTCCAATATTAATGTGAAACATTGTATTGGTTTTAAAAGGATGTATAGTTAGTTTAGGAAACAGAATTTTATGAAAAATTGTATCGTCACTTGACTTGGTTTAGGTTTAAGTTTTCATTATTTCTTTTAGACGACCACAATGTCAATGTCCCATTTTGCATTTAACCCATTGCTGCCGTGTACCAGTTCCGCCCATACGATTTTGATAAAATTTCATACACGACCTAGAAGTGACCCAAAATGATCAGAAACAAAATGTCTGCTTTATACCTCTGCACGTTGCTGAGATATTCATTAGGTGTTTTGTACCCATTACGATTTTTGGAGTCTGGTAACTCTAGCTAGATGGCGAAATTTTAGGATGACCTTCACTAGGTTAAGGTAATTCCATCTTTACCCTAACTATCCCTATCAATGGTTTTGAGAGATCTCAAACATTGACTTTTTTGTGATTTTTTTAAAAAATCAATTTTCATGGGTAAAATTTCACCCATTAGGCAGCAACGGGTTAATGTAATTTGTCTGCCCACAGATGTGAGCTATATTCGATTTTGGTCAAATGTCGGTAATGTATAAAACATTACAAACAGACCAAAAATATTCCTATTGCATTGCCCACAGATTTGAGCTTTGTTCCATTTTTTTGAATATAAGTCGTGTATACTACACAGAGACCAGAAATATTTGTTTTTAATTGCTTTAGAAGACCGAGACCTCAAGATTTATACTTGAAAATGCTAAACATTTTTAATATTTACCGATTTTATAATATTTGCTCTACCAGGAAAAGCGAATTTATTTTCCGCTTTTGTGAATATGTACTTATGTATGTAGGTACCAGCTTTTCTAGCTTTCGGTTCCATTTCATGATACAATAAGGAAAAGTAAACTAAGTATGAAAAATGTTTTCCAAAATTCTTCAAAGAATATGGTTGCATTTGGTAAATAGGAGTTCGCAGTATTGTTTTGCAGACTTTGCGTTGGCATTTAACCCTTTCGGGACTACTGGGATAATACGTCCCAGCAAGTTTTTAAAGCCTCTCAAAACAATTATTCAAATCTCATGACCCACGCAAAATATTTTTTCGATATCGGTGTTCCCGCATAAAAGGATGATTTCAGAATTTGTGAGCATCCAATATAATTTTCTAACCCCAACATTCATAACATGAGAATATTTCTACTGAGTATTTTGGATTTCAAAATTAAACTCCGTCCCGAAAGGATTAAAATAAAATAGGCAAAACAAATATGAAATATAAAATCAAGCATATGCAACTATTTTGTAAAATCTTAATTTTTGGATATTTATGACACCCTGGCGATCTACTTTCTGTTCTTAAATTTAACCTACAGCAAACCACCCTGTTCAACGAGAGCATTTTACTGTAATTTCTCGTACGCCAATTTTCATCGCTCTCCATACTTGTTAATTGTCTCTCTGGTTAATTGCGTCATGGTTCCACTTCTTAATAGAATACCCAGTCAAAACAGTAGTCAGTAGTAATAGTAGAATAATCTGAAAAAACATATTGAGTACTGTTTCTTGATATTGCATGCATCGAATTAGTATGGGCTTTAAGAAGAATTTTTTAACAAATTTATTCAGTGAAAAGTACCCAGTCACTTCATCACTGATTCCTTTAACATCGACTATTTCCAACAGTGACTTCTCCCTCAACCATTTCTGTCAAAACACAACGATAAATCATATAGGAAGTACATAGTTATACGACATGATTGAATCCTATACTCGGTCATTTATTGGCCAAACTATTAACACTCGACAGACCGCACGTTTTCCATACCTACAAAGACTACATATTATATCTGCTGATATCTCGAAAAGTACTCATCATATTTCGCAAATTATAATTGTAGAATTTTAATTGTAGAACTAACTGTAGAACCCAATAAAAAAGTAAAAGTCATGTAAAGTCAAGTAAAGAGAATACAGATATTTAAAAATGAAAAACTAGTGTCCGACCGAAACATCTTTCGATGTTTCGGTCCGAATTCCGAATTTCGGTTTTTTTTATATTCGGCCGAAACCGAAACATTCTAGTTGAAATAAAAATCACCATATCAAGCATTTTTTTTCAACAAACGAATTTTATATTAAGTAAATAAAGAACAAACAAACAAACAAACATAACATAAATAAATAAATACTTATTATTAAAAACTTATTAATAAAAACAATTTATTCATTTTTTAAAAACATAAACATGAAAAAATCACCCTTTCGTACCTTACTCGCTAATATTCAAAATTAAATAATTTTTTTTTTACATTTTAATAAAATGTAAACAAAATATTCTAGAAAGTTTCGGTTTCGGCCGTTTGGCCATTTTTTGGCTGAAACCGAACCCACTTATTTGGGCCGAAACCGAAACCGGATATTCGGTCGGACACTATGAAAACCCGTTAAAATGACCGCAATGGTCTTTCTAGTGTTAACGTCCTTGTAGGTTTTTGCCGCTGCTAATGATTTATCTATGTAGTCGCTGCAGCTCAGTCATTCCCCCCAATTGCTGCGGTCTGGGCAATGTTCCGTGCGTGTTGTAGCGCTTGAACGAGCCATCAATAAAATCGTACGCCAAAGATGTCGAAATATTCAGATTTTTGTTTCGCTTTGTAGTTTTGTTTATAGTCGCAGACGCATCAAGAATTCTGCGTTACGCGGTCGAGCCGCATAGCAGTAACTCGACATTTTGCTGTTTTCTGCATTTTATTTTTAGTCCTATGCCATGTGGTGAATTCTTCATGCCCAGCGTGCGCCATGTGCTCGAATTGCAACTGTCCGTGGTGAAAGCGCACATCCTTTCGCCGCCGCCGCCACTGATGCGAAATGCTAATGCACCATTATTCCGAATTTGCATTGAGCGCGCTCGAGTGACAGACGGCTGCAGCTGTTGGCCATTTGTAATTACAGAAACTTTGGCAATTGCGCTAATTGTTTCGATGGAGATTACGAAGTGTTGGACGAGCGTTGGCGTGTTGGTGTGCCAATTGCTTGCGACACTGTCTCTCATAAATTGCACATACTTTTTAATTGGATTTTGCGAATTATTGAGTAAATGATACTTGCAACATTCGGAGGGGGAAGACAGCGAGAATGACACTAGTTTGCAAATAAAATTATTTCGTGTTTTTCAGACAGTTGTTAGGCATTTTCTGTGTTTAATCACAAACTTGTTGGCAAGAAACAAATACGTAGCAAGCTTAATAAATTACCAACATTTCTTTAACACAAAACTGATTGATTTCTCTGTATACATAAAATACATAGAAACATCAATTCGAAAAAAATTAAGTGCACTTCATGACATTTTTTAAATTTGACAGAATGCACAGTGATTCGACTCCATACAACCAAATTAGAAGGAGTGGTCCTTTCATAAAAGTGGTTCAGTGGTTCTTCATAAAATTAGTTAATATTGGTCTGCTGAATTGAAATATCCATTTTGTTCTTCTCAAACTTTTTTGTTTGGCAATGCCTGAGACTTAAATTTGCAATTTTCGGCATTTTTGGTGAGCTATAGCAACAAGTGTGTTGGCTAAATTTTTCAGATTTTACATTTAATCAGTTACGTCAACATTGATAATTGCAAAGAGTAACATAAATTGTACTAGGACCCTTTAGTTTTGCAATCAAAATGATAATATTAGATGTATGTATGTTTTGCATTTGTGCAGTTTTTCTTTAATTTTTCATGCTGATTGCATACTTTTAGGGATAAGTCAAATATATTTTGTCGAAAAATAGGTGTTAAGACCACTTTTCAAATTGAATTATTTTCTGAAATAGGAAGATATCGGAGAATGTGTTTACATTATTCGATAAAGGAGGAATGCTTCTTAAAACATAAAAAATACAGGAACATACTTTCACATGCTTTTTAGATATTTTCCTCTGTTTTGCCAATTTTAAAATTATTAATTTAGAAAAATATTTTAAATTAAAAGTGAAGTAAAAGCCTCAGCTTTGCATATTTTGAGAAAACATTAAAAGCGAAAATGGCTGCATCATTTCTTAATCTATATTGAAAGTTTTAGCAACTTTTTGGTAACCAATATTTAAAAAAATTTTTTTACTCAATAGACTAAAAAACAGAAAATATGTGTTAAAATTTTTTTGTGAAAAAAGTTTCAACTTTGAGCCGCTTTTGCACACACACTAAATAATTGTTAGTACAGATTTTTTGGGGTTTTCTTAGTTGGAGTTTTGCCTTTCAAATGAATCGATCATGAATGAATCAAAATCGTTAAATTCTGAGACTATGAATTTTTAAAAATAAAATGTCTCAGATCTTCTGGGAGCTACAGAGTTAATACTAGTGTCCGACCGAAGGTGGATTTTTGGCCGAACCAGATAATTCGGCATAACTAAAATATAAGGCCGAAAGCCGAAGCCGAATACTAATAAAAATTCTTTTTAGAAAAAAAAATTGATCAAATTTAGCCGTTCTTTCTCTATTTATTTCTTTGTTCTACTTAAGAATTAATAAACACAACAACAACATAACAAAAACCAAAAATCTAGCAATCCAACTGTCATAAATAGCTGATTAGATATCATTTTTATTAATCGCAACCTTGAGTCCGAAATATCAATAAAACCAGATATTTGATAAAATACTTTGAAACAGAGCAAATTGACTTGAATTACAGAGCGAAAATCTTTGGCTATAACATTCGGGCACTTTGGTCAAAGCCGAATATTTATAATTGGCCGAATACCGAAGACGAATATTCGGTCGGACACCAGTTAATGGTTGGTTGGTTGTAGTGGCTGCCTCTGTATGAGACACACTTGGGCCTATATGACCCGTTGTAATACCGCAAATTCAACCCGTTTGAAATGTGTATGTAACACTGTTTTTTCCAATATGTGACACAAATTTCAAACGGGAAAGGGAGGGAGGGGACCTACAGTTTAACGCCGAATCCGAACGGGGTTTTTTTTGGCAATTTTACTTTCACACTTGGAGGTTTTTCCATTGCCGACCAAGAGCGCACTTGTGCGATTCTTGTAATTCTCATCTGCTTCATGTGGATAGCGATAGAAGTAGATGAGCTTTTCACCAGCCCGCGCTAGGAATCGAACCTAGAGCCTCGGTATGAGCAGCCAGCGCGCTACCCGCTGGGCTATCGAGGCCGGCACACCAGTAAATACAAATACAAATTTTTTTAATGAGAATATTTTTTTCAATACCAAAAGCTACTTAATTCATTTCCAAAACTCAGCAGAGTACACTAAACTTAGTCATGATATATCTTTGAATGATTTTTGCACGATTCGCTTTCTCCTCGTTTTTGGTGAGCCCAATAAAAGCATCTGGCGCCCTGTTATGCTTTTTTCAATACTCTTACTCACTTTTTTTGTTGCAGCTGCTCGAAAAGCGCATTGACAAATTCACCGAAACCTCATCGCAGCAATTGCTGATCAGCAATCCGGAGAGCCAAAATTATGTACACGACGAGTTGCGCAAACTCAACGAGAAATGGCAGCAATTCAAGGAGCAAGTCCAGAGGAAACGCAACTCGCTCAATCAGGCCACCGAATTCTTCGAGATGGTGGAAAAGGTTAGATAGCAAACATTTCTCCACATCCATCCATCCACTATTTGTTCGCTTCCCTTGCAGATCGATGCCGAGTACCGCGAGATCAGCTACTTCTACAACAGCGTCTCGAACAAGATTACCTATCTGCGCGATCCCGTCGAAGCGGCCAACCTGGTCAACGACATCGAGAAGTACGTGGGCAATCGCGAGGGCCCGCTGCGTGAGAAGTTGGACAATGCGGCCAAATGTGCGCACGACATGAACAAAGTGTCTGCGCTCTACAACGACGTTATGGGCATTTTCCAGGCGTTTATGAAGCTCAAGTCGGACATAAACGTGGTGCAAGAGCGGCTGAAGAACGAGCAGCGACAGCGCGAACAGCAACAAAAAGAGGCACGCGAGCAGGCGGAACGTGAGCGGTTGGCACGTGAGGCGGAGGCGCGTGAGCGTGCCGCCCGCGAGCAGGCAGCCCGTGAGCAGGCGCTGCGCGAGGAGGAGGCGCGTCTGCAGGCCATACGCGAGCAGGCGCTGCGCGAGGAGGAGGCGCGTCTGCAGGCCATACGCGAGCAAGCCGCACGCGAACAAGCTGCACGCGAGCAGGCGGCGCGCGACGAGGAAGCTCGCCTGCAAACTTTGCGGCTGGAGGAGACGCGCCTGCAGATGCTGCGCGAGCAGACGAAGCGCGAGGAAGAGGCACGCCTGCAAGCATTGCGCGATCAAGCCAAACGCGAGGAAGAGGCACGCTTACAGGCACTGCGCGATCACGCCAAACGGGAGGAGGAGGCACGCCTGCAGGCACTGCGCGATCACGCCAAACGCGAGGAGGAGGCACGCTTGCAGGTGTTGCGCGATCAAGCCAAACGCGAGGAGGAGGCACGCTTGCAGGTGTTGCACGATCAAGCCAAACGCGAGGACGAGGCACGCCTGCAGGTGTTGCGCGATCAAACCAAACGCGAAGAGGAGACACGCTTGCAGGTGTTGCGCGATCACGCCAAACGCGAAGAGGAGGTGCGTCTGCAAAGCGTGCGCGATCACATTGACCATCAGCGCATCGTCACCGAAAACATACGCAAGGACATACAGGTGAACGAGATCTTTACCGAAATTAAGTACGTGTCGCCGCGCTTCACGCGCCCACTCAAGGACGCCATTACGCGCGAGGGCGACAAGTTCACGTTCGAGTGCGAGGTGACGGCCAATCCGGAACCCGGTGTCGAGTGGTTCAAGGATGGCATTTCCATACAGAACAATCCCGACTACAAGACCACCTACGACAAGGGCGTCTGCCGACTGGTGATCGAGGAGACATTTGCGGCCGATTCGGCGCACTTTAGCTGTCGCGCTGCAAACTTGGTGGGCGCCACCGACACCACTGCCAGCCTGTCCGTGCGGGAGAATGCCGCCGAGATGCAAATGGTGCCGCCGCGCATTGTGCGCTACTTGGAGAGTGGTCACGCAACGGAGGGCAGCGCTTTTGAGTTTGCGTGCGTGGTAACAGGGAATCCATTGCCCACTGTGCAATGGTACAAGAATGACAAATGCATTGACGATTCGCCGGACTATGTCATTAGCTATAACAATGGCGAGGCGCGACTGCGTTTCGAAGAGGTGTTTCTGGAGGACGATGCAGTGTACACGTGCAGTGCCTCGAATCCGGCTGGTATTGAACACTGTTCGGCCAGTTTGATTGTGGAACGTAAGTTTTGTCGAACATAAGACTGGGACATTATTTCACAATTTTATTTTATTAATTTATTTTATAAATTTTTTATTAAAAAAACAAAATTTTTGTTTTATTTGAAAAAAAAAATTTTTTGGAAACAAATTAAAAAAAAAAAATTTTTTTTTTAACAAATTTTTTTACGAAAAGCAAAAAATCGTAGAATACAATTTAAGTATGGAATTTTGTTTCTTTTGACCTCAAAAGCTTACACATTTCCAGCTTCATGAAATAGAAAACATAAAATTTGATAGTCTAAAAAATCAGAAACGATTTATGAATATTCTTAAATATTATTAAAAAATGTCTGTGTATATTTTCTCGTCGTTTTCTAATTCAAAAACTTTGCATTTTTTCAAATCCCACAGCACTGGAGCCCACAGAGATGCCACACTTCAAGATCCCACTCACCAACGCCATGGCGCGTGTTGGCCAAAAAATCAAGCTGGAAGCCCTAATCGGCGGCATACCGCGGCCCGACATTTTCTGGCTGCACAACGGCAAACCGTTTGCGGCGCGCGATATCAAAGTAAGTTCCAAAAATACTGACCACACATTGGCCAACATTTATCGAATTTGCCACAATGAGAAAATTGTGTATACGCACAAATGTAGATTCCAAATGAAAACCAGCTTTTAATTTGCAAAATGAAATTGAGGGCAATTAAATTATGAACGCATGTGGGCTGATGGCTCGTGTGGTGAACGGAAAAAGTCGGCGAAAATTTTCACTGCACACACTGCGCGATCGGCAATCAAAAATAGCCACTTTCCATGCAACTACGCGTCGGCGCTACTCCTCGGACATAGAACGCAAATTGTTAATGTGGCAATTTGTTGGCCATAATGACGTCAGCACAGCGGACGGCAGACGGCGTGCACAGTTGGCTTCATCGAGGTGTGCGTGTGCGTGTGCGAGTGCTAAATGTCTGAATGAATGTGACGTGAATTATGCACACGTCGGGCGACATTTCGGCGCAAAGCGGTTCAAGGTGAAACGCCGCGACTTTTCGGGAACGATTTGGTGTGTCAACAGCTCGCGCGCCACCTCAACACAGTTGTAGCGGCCATTTTTGTGCTTAAATACAAAAGGCAGGAAATTATTTCAATTTTGTTTTTGTTCAATGCAAACAACCAAATTGTGGCGATTGTGTTTTATGCGCGCCTCGACCTTCAACGATGCCTTTGTTTGCACTCGTTTGCACTGCTGGTGTCAGTTGTCGATTTTTTCGGTCCATTGGCCGTGTGCAGTGTGGTCAGCGGCGCAAAATGGCGTCGCAAAATTGCATCCTTGCGCGCGTCACAAGCAATTTACGAGCGCTCGCTGTCGCCGCTCAAAAATACGAGCCCGCGCTCGATGTCTGCATTTTCTGATTGCCGCTATTCGTGTCAAGTTAATTCGTTTTATAAGCAAAGACATTTTTTGAAATTGAAAACCCGCGCAGCAGTTCAAAGCATAGTAAAATCTAAATGTTGCGGCGGCTGATGGCCCCTAAAAATTCCCGCCGTCTGCAGCAAAGCGTTCGTGTGCCGCGAAATTCACCACAGCTGTTGTAGGCGTATGTACGCTTTGCTCACTTTATTGAGTTTCCAATTTGTCAGACTTTCTAGTTTTCCTATTATTAATTCGCTTGAAAATACTATGCACTCTGTGTGTGTATATATGTGTGTGTGTAGTGCGATCTGTCGGGCGGTTTGTTGGGGCAGCAGCCATATGTAGGCGATTCGGTAATGATCGTTAATGAGTCTTCATGTACAACTTGTCTGTAAACATTGCCAACAGATTTTTAATATTCTTCGGTGCACAATAAATGAAATGAAAGCAAACTTTATGCAAAAATAGAATTTGTTTGGTGGAATTGATTAATTTGAAAAAATAACGAGGGGTAGAATACAGAGTGCAAAATATACACGAATATTGGAATTATTAAAATTTTTTAAAGAAGAATTATCGATAAAGAAAATACAGTCGTGTCTGGGTATGGTGAACACCCAATATAGTGAACACCTCGATATAGTGAACACCTAAATTTTGACATGAAGCCTCTAAATATTGAACAAAATTTTGAAGGCAATTTCAAGCAAAAAACAAAGTGTATATTGAGCAAATAAAACGAGGGTTTGAACAAAAATGTTAACCTTGATATAGTGAACAACCTCAATACTGTGAATAGGTCTTGCAATAATTAGTTCACTATATCCAGACACGACTGTAGACACAAATAATAAAAATAAAATAATAATAAAACAATTGGAAAGCAGAAAAAAAGGAAGAACTTGAGAGATTTGTTGTTAGGTTTTTCAAGTGACATGATCAGATGATTATTCTTCATTCATAAGAAAGTTTTGAAAAAATGTTAACTAGTTGTGTTTAGTTGTCGGAGCTGTACTCAGTTATATTAAATCGGACTAGATAAGATAGTTGTTGAAGCAAGAATTCACGGTGATTCATCATGGTTCATCTGTTATATTCTCAGTTCGGGTGTAAAAAAAATATAATAATAATTTTTAATACATAAATAAATAAATAAAACCGTAACTTAACCCTTTCGCTGCAGGTTTTTACTGGGGAAAGTTAAAATTTTAAATGTTACGTCTTAGGATTCTATGTGGTTATATTAGCAACATTCCATAAGAAATTTTTTAATTTTTATACTCGGACCCTGTATTTGAGAGCGTTTTTCTATGAGAGCAACCACATTGTTGTGGCTGTAATAATTACTTAGACATAAAACTTTTAACGCATAACGAAAATTTGAATATTTTTCTTCATTTACTTCAGCCAAAATAAAAAAAAGTATCTGAATTGAAAAAAACGTCAAATTAAAAAGTTCTCTAATTTTTTCTGCTTCTTCTTCCTTTACTTTGTCAAGATATACCATTAAAAACGTGTATACTTCGCTTATTTTAACTCAAATATTCAGTTTATTAATTTCGTATTTTTCCTAAAACTTCAAACTATTCTAAAGACCAACAAAAAAGTGTATTCTTGCAAACATAGAGGATGCAGACGTCCACAAAGTAGCATGTTTCCATAAGGCAACAAAATAGCGAAAGGGTTAAGTGCCTTATTACCGCAAGATTTGCTTAGTATTCAGAATCTCATGGCTCTTTCCCCAAATCTTACTTAGAGCATGTCTGCTTAGCTCCATCAGCTTCAGCCGCTATTCTAACTCAGTGACTACTCTACTGTACCTTTATGGCCTCCCAACCAAAGAATTCAGACCATAGCAATAATCCTGAGGTGATTTCTTAGCAATAATCCTGAGGTGGTTTCTTACAAGATTAGATAGCGTTTTCATGAAGGAAAACCATTTAGTATGTGAACTTTTTATTATATTTTCACTGACGTCCATGTCTTGTTGATTGGTTTGCAGAAACAATCGATGTAACTTATATTTCCTCGTATTTACCATATTCAATATTTAAATAAGCTACAATTTTGGAGGTCTTAAAACAGATGAACGACAGTTTTTAGAAACTGCATCCCACAAGTGCCATAAATATTAGAAAATTAAACAGCAGTAAAATGTTGAAAGAATTTACCATTCATTTCGATTTCCGCTCCAACACACACTCTGTATTTTTTCTGTTGCAACGTGCCCCACAACCTACAACAACATTCATCTACTCGCCACTGTACGCACTGCGGTTTTCGCGCAGCCGGATACGTTCACTTCCCAATCATAACATAAACTTTTTTCTGAGTAAATAGAAATTTAATTGCAAAATTTGCAAAAACTCATTCAAACGAAAGCGAACCGAGGCATCGCACACACACACACACACACACAAGCGCCA
This sequence comes from Melieria crassipennis, assembly GCA_963668005.1. Lineage (NCBI taxonomy): Eukaryota > Metazoa > Arthropoda > Insecta > Diptera > Ulidiidae > Melieria > Melieria crassipennis. Next base: position 96,511,707 of record OY764962.1, read on the forward strand.
CACATTGTATATACTCACCACGGCAACTCAGCCGCGCTCACCACCACACCCACACACACTTATACACTGCAGCGCACACATCAGCGAAATGCTTGATGCGATTTTCAAATTTCACTTACTCACTGGCCGTTTTCTATTTTCCGCACCGATTTTCATTTCAGTACGAGTACGGCCGTGTAACGCTCATAATCCCGCAGGCTTATCCCAACGACGCCGGAGTGTACGTGCTGACGGCCAAGAATCTAGCTGGCGAAGCGTACAGTTCGTGCAACGTAATCGTCAAAGGACGCCTTCCGAACGAGACGTCCGACTCGGAACTGGCTTCCGACATGGAGCCGATCAAGCCGTCCGTTCAGCTGCCGCTCAAGGATGTGTCCATCTTTGAGGGCAAGTCGGTGCGCTTGGACTGTGTTATAGTGGGGCAGCCAGAGCCCGAAGTGATCTGGTACCACAATGAGCGACCTGTCAAGGAGTCTGCCGAGGTGCAGCTGCTCTTCCAGGGCGATCGCTGCTCGCTGATCATACAGGAGGTCTACCAGGAGGATGCTGGCAATTACAAGGTGGTGGCCATAAATTCGGCAGGCGAGGCCTCGAGCAGCTGCGAGCTGAAGGTCACTGCGCTGAACATAGCCGAGCCAGCGACGCGCGCTCAGGCCGAACGTCAATCGCTGCCCAAGGAGACATTGCCCAAATTCGAGAAATTTCTGTCGGACGTGCTGGCCGACGAGGGCGAAACGGTGGAAATGGAGGTGATCACCAGCGGCGATCAGCCGCTGAGCGCCAAGTGGTATCTGACCAACAAGGAGTTGAACGAGAGCGATCGCATCGCTATGGTGGCGCAGCCGGCAGCAGGTGTCTTCAAGTTGATTCTGAGCAATGTGAATGTGGACGACAAGGGCGTGTATACGGTGAAAGTGTCGAACAACGCCGGCGACGCCAAATGTTTCTCACATCTGATTGTGAAGTCTGTGAATGCGCCCGACAGCCAACGCAGCCAGCAAGTGGAGATCGTCGAGAAGTTGTCTTGTCCCGAGTTCAAGGAGCTCTTCCCCGACAAGCATGCCTGCACCGACGATGTGGTCAAGTTCGAGTGCATCGTCAAGGGCAAACCCACGCCCAAGGTGCACTGGTACTTCAACGATCAGCCGGTGCACGGCCACAATTTCCTGGTGTCCACCAGCGGCGATCGCCAGGTGCTGACCATACAAAAGGCCAGCGCCGAGACGATGGGCAAGGTCAGTTGCATTGCGGAGAACGAGGTGGGCAAAGCCACCTGTGTGGCATTTTTGCATCTCATTGGCGCCGGGCTGCAGCCCGCGCCCGGCGCAAGCGATCTGCAAACGCAGACACAAGAGCACAACACCGAGTCGTCGCGTGTCACCATCAAAAAGCAGACCTTCACCACCACCTCGACATCGCAAATCAACTCGTACGAGGGCAACATACCGCAAACAGAGATCCATCACTCGTCGGCGCACATCGACCAGTCGCTGAAGCAGCTCGGCAGCCAGCGGCCCGAGATAGTCGAGAGCCACCACTACCAGGAGCTGCACAAGAGCAAGGACATGCCCGGTCCCAACATGCAGCACAAATCGTTTACGTTGGTGCAGTCGGCGGGCAACGCAGTGCCGCCCAGCATCACCGCTGGCAACGCGGACGGCCCAGTGCCTGAGTCACCGACGCGCCTACGCAAGCAGATCGCGCCACGCTTCACGACGCCGCTAACCGGAAAGATCGTCGACCAAGGCGTGGACGTGAGCATGGAGGCGATCTACGACGGCTTCCCTTCGCCGGAGATCAAAGTGGAGCGCAATGGCGAGCAGCTCTTCAACGGCGATCGCCTGACGATCGCCAACAAATGCAACCGCATCACCATCGATCTGAAGCATGTGGGTGTGGCGGACGCCGGTCGCTATGCGGTCACCGCCACAAATACCATAGGACAGTCGACCAGCACGGCCGACTTGGTGGTGAAGAGTAAGTAGACACCGCATGTTGCAGGGGAATGGGTCGGCGGCTGTCGCTGTGGCTGTGGCTGGGCCACAAACGAAGTTAGAGCAAACACAAACCACATCGAAACGTGCCAACAGCGCACATCTTCAGCCGTCAATAAACATTTCAATACTGAATCGATTTTAGATACAGCGGTCGGTGCACGGCACACAGCACTCGACTGACGCGTCTCGTGGGCCGGGGGAGTGCGCGAGTGCGGTTTTGGGTCAGGGACAGGCGGTTTTCGCAATCGAGCACTTGCCATCATCGAAATGTTTACGTTATGAGTCCAATTGCCAAAAATTCAGCTTGAGGGTTCTTTTTTCGTCGCTCCTCAGACGCACAAAGGAAACGTTTGAAATTCTCTAAACGTCGGTACCAGAATTCATTATGAATTTAATGCTTTTTGGCGTGCAGTGATGTGTACGAGACGCGACGGCTGCTTGTGGGACAGCGTGAAGGGAAACTACAAATGTCGTTATTTAGTTATTTTTGTTGTAGGCTGAATGAAAATCGTCTGTGTGCGGCCGATGCTGGGCGCAAGTGAAAATATGGACTTGCACACAAATGCCACACAAAAGGCCGAGTTGTCTGTAAAATTAAATAATTAAAAATGATTAGTTGCGACAGCAATAATAAATAATACAGCTGTCACTGGGCTGACTGATCTGTGGCGAAGACTTCGACTAAACAAGCTTTTACTTCTCCTTGCGCAGAGACCATTTTCCCGCCCGTTTTCGGACGTCGTCTGCAAGCTCAGGTGGTAAAGAGGGGCGAGAAGATCATCATGGAAGTAGAGGTGACCGGTCTGCCGGAGCCGACGGTTGTTTGGATGAAGGACGACAAGCCGCTCAGCGAGGCCGGCTTGTCCGAGCATCGCCTGCTGTCGCAGGGCAACGCACACAAACTAATCATTGAGAAAGGTCTGCCCATCCTCCTCTGTTTTCTTGTGTTGCAATACCTAATCAGTTTGTTGTGCCACGCAGGTCAAACCAGCGACTCCGGCAAGTACATGGTGAAGGCGACGAACGCCGGTGGCGAGGCGAAGAGCATTGCCGACTGCGCCATTCTGGAGCCATCGCCGGAGCGTATGCAAGAGGTGGTGAAGACCATCGTCTACGAGACACCCAGCGAATTTAAAACTGAAGTAAGTCTGCATGTTCATACATTTTGAATGCCAAATGACACACTCGAATCAATTCTAAATACTCGACATTTATCGACGATATTATCTATTAATTTATATATTATTTTTGACATTACTTTACACCCATTATTGCATTTGTATAAGAAAACCAAACAAAAATCACAAGTTGATATATACTTAAAACTTATTGTTAAACTTTTTTCTCTCATTGTTTTTTCGCCAACGTTACAAATAAAATTTGCAAATTTTCGACTCGCAATTGCAAAAATTATGAAATTATATATCCAACCGCTTCTTTCATTGCTTTTGGGGTATTCGTTCGAAATTCAAACAAACAAACAAACAAACATCATACGATCTCAAATTGAAAACAAACCTTATAAAACTGCTCAACTCATTCCACACGCAAAACATTTGCCACCTCAACCACAAACTCCAATTCGAACTCCATCATCGCCACCACCCGATACCACAGACTTTCACCAAAGAACCACAATCCTTCCAAGAAACGCAAACCGACATTTCCACCGCATCCGATTTGCATGGCTTATCTGAGTCGAAAATCGTAACTGAGCATCGTTGCACCACCGAGGCAACCATGCGTCTAGAACACAAATCGGCGTACTTAGATTTGCCCGCACTGAGCGATCGCCCGAAGACACCGACCACCTCAATAAACATCATCACCAACGTACAGACTAACATGGATGTGCCCGACATACAGCACTTGAAGACGGTGTCAACCAATACCGAGTACACCAGATCCAAGGCCGGCTCCACCCAGACACCGCCACAAGTACCGCCCAAACCCTACCCACCCGCTACCGCCACCAACGGTCAACCATCACAGCCATCGCTGGCACCGTTCACCCAACCCGCGCCGATCAGAGACAGCGGCGGCACAACGACGATGACATCATCGACATCCGCGTCCAAATACGAATCGAAATCGAGCGAGAAGAAGTCCTCGTCATTTGAGTTCTTCAAGAAGATGGACAATCAGAGCGGCGCGGCACCACCGCCCGCCAATCAAACGTACCACAAATTCGAGGAAGTCAACAAGGTCATCACGCCACTAACGATCTCAAGGCCCAGCGAGCCGCCGGCCAGCACCCTGCAGGAAGATCTCAGAAACTTGAATTTGGTGCCCGGCTCGCCGCCGGAAATTTGTTTTGTGCCGAAGCTGGACGCAGCCAGCACCAAGCCACAACTGATCAATGACAAGATCAAAAAGTTGGAGGCCTCACAGCAAACGCAAAAGGAGGCACCGCAAGGCGGCGTGCAGTTGCTGCCCACAGTGCCGGTCGCTCACACCTATAAGCACGAGCAGACTCTAAAGAAAGAAGTCCGGGTCGAATACGGACAGCCCATAATGCGTCCGGCTGCAAACTTGCCCACACCGCAGCAGTTCACGCGCTCGCCCTCACCGAAACCCTCGGCTGAGGGACTGGCCATGTCCAAGCTGTGGACACCGAATCATGTGAGCGGTTACGAAAGCTGCCCGAGCGACTTCGAGCACAGCTACAAAACCGAATCGGAAACAGAGTCGAAAATGTTTACGGAGACGAAGCAGGATCGCGATATCAAGGTGCACAAGTTGCCGACACCAACGGCAGAGCTGAGCGCACCGTTTCTGGTCAAACAAGCCAGCAAAACCATCTCAGTGCCGCCGCCGATGACAAGAGCGAAAACGCCGCTCGACGACATACAGCTGGTGCCCGGATCACCGCCGGAAATCTGTTTTGCGCCCAAACCCGAGGTGCGACGCCAATCGCTGGTGGAGACCATGGAAAAGGCGCTGGAGAAATCTCTAGAGCAGGGTCCATCGAAGGTGCTGCCACACTCGGTGCCCACACTGACGCCAGCGGAACTGAAACTGCCATACAAACCGCCGCCGCCGGTAATGCCCACCAAAATAGGACGCGGCGAGTTTTACGAGAGTGACTATGAGAGTGATCGCTGGAAGTACAGTGGCAGTGAGTCGGATGAGGCATCCTTCAGGCCCGCACCGGCCGGCGCCATGCCGACAGTTGCGGCAGCACCGCATCACGTCTTTAAGACCAGTGGATATGCGGCGGACACAGAAGAGATATCCAACTACCGCAAGATGGAGTCCATGCAACAGGAGAGCCGATCCTTCTTTGAGTCCTCGTCCACTAAGGGATTCGCGCAGCCACAGTTGGCCCCGCAGCCGGCCGCACATGCACAGCCACAACCACAAATGCCAACTGCAAAGCCACAGCAGCAACAACCGATCCATCAAATCCCACTGGAGAAGCAGCCGCCCGCGCAGCTGTACTACTCCAGCACTGGTGGCCACAACAAAAAGGAATTCTCCAGTCAGAATGAGTACCGGCGCGAGGAGAAGGTTCGAATGTTGTGTTGCTACCAATGCGTTCTAATGAAATTTCCAATACAAATAAGTGCATATATGTGTGTGTTTGTACTGTACAGTAGCACTTGTGCATCATAACCTCAAAATGTAAAATTTAATTGCTATTGCGTCTGTCTGCACCGGCCGCCGACGGGCCACTACTAGGCTTCGTATCTAATTTGCAAGCGTTCTATGATATTGTTGTTGTTATTGCTGTTGTACGCTGAAGCTCTGCTACCCAGAAATAGAAAGGGATGACACATTATTCATTTCCTGCCAATTTCGATGCACTAATCCCGATCATGCATTTACCGTAACCCCACATTCCATTCTAGTCGAATTAATCGAAGCATTTTGTTGTTTTATGTTTAAGTTATAGAATTGCGTGTTTAATTCATTAATTTCATGTTTAACTAATTCATTAAATTAATTAAATACTTAAAGTAATTTAACAATCAAAAATCGAATTACATATCGATTAATCAATTAAACGCGCAACTCTCGTTATTTGCATTTATTATTTAGTTATTTACTTTGTTTGTGCATTAGTTCGCATAGTCGCAGCTATATATATATATAATTCAGTAATGCTATTTGTTCGCATTTTAATCGAATTAATCAATTTTGCACCGTTCTGAATGTTTTGTAAATTTGTTGTGGAAACTTAAGTACGCTTCAGTCAAAACTAAGTGAATTTTCTCGCTGTTCGCAGGATTTCAAATGCAGCTCGAGCATGACCAGCAACGTCTCCTACAACACGTCTTCGTCTACCACGGCCGCACCAAAGTTCCAGCCCATACCCGTAAAAGCTGCACCAGCCCCGAACGCCGCTCAGCGCAAGACACCCGCTGAATTCAGCGACTACAGCAGCGAAGTCGAGGAGCGTTTTCGCTCCCTTTCGCGCAACCAGGAATCGGATTCGGAAATCAAGGGCTATCGTGTGGTCTTCCCACCAACACCTACGCCCAAATCCAAGCTGATGAATGGTCACAAATCGCCGGTCGTGGTGGTCACCCCATCGCCGATGGAGTTCGAGCCCGCACCGCCCGCGGTCAGCACTTATTCGCGCCCCAACTTCGAGCCCATCAAAAAGGAAGTCGTGCACCAGATCAAAACCGAAACCCATGAACAGAAGCAGCTATTCCAAAAGCAGCATCAGCAACAACAACAACAACAGCACTACCAGCAGCAAGTGTTCAAGCCTAAGCCCGTGGCGGCCAAATTCTTAGCAGCCGCCCAGCAGCAACAACAGCAGCAGGAGCCGCCGAAGCCCGCCTTGTACTACAACGCCATCGCCGGCACACCGCTACACACAGCCAAAATGGCCACCGAGACCAAGAATGTCATGCACATGAAGGAGTCGTCGGAGACGTGCCAGCGCGTCGTGAACATGCAGCAGACGAAGCGCGTCATACACTTCGACAGCCAGAGAGAGGAGAGCAGCTCGCGCAACGGCGCACCACTGGAGCCCTTCCCCTACAGTCCCAGCCCCAGTCGCTTTACGCCCACGCGCCAGACGCGCATACCGCCGCCGCCCACGCCGACGAAATTCGTGCCGGGCGAATTCCGCGAGAGCGACTACGACAGCGAAATCGATAACGCCAAAGTGCGGCCGCTATGGACACCGCACGGCGAGAACGGGCCGCTGCGCTTCCGGCACGTAGAGCCGCCGCAAGTGGGACGCGCGTGCAGCTTGCCGCGCACCTACGAACGCGTACTCTCGCCCATGGATTTCGATCGCGGCCCAGAGATGCCCTCGAAAATACAGATCGATGCAAGTCAGCTGCGCAAGGAACGCGTCACCAGTGCGGCCAACGGCAACAGCACGCAGTCGCTAAACCGCCACTCGTCCATGCAAAGCAGCTACAACAAGCGCTATCAGTCTGCGGTGCAGGAGCAGCAGCAGCAGCAGCTCTACCACCAACAACAACTGCAGCAGCAGCAGCAGCGGTTTCCGCGCGATGACATGAACCTGAAGGTGGGCTCGCCGCCAAAGTACGGTTTCATTCGGACGCAGGCCGAGTCGCAGGGCAAACAGATGAGCTCGACCTTCCTGCAGAAATCGCACCAGTTCATCAGCGACATTTCCAGCGATTTGCAAAAGACCACCAAGACCACAACCAAACTGTTCAACGGCGGCCCGGCTGCACCGGAACCGAGGGTCATCACGCACGCCTTCCGGCCGGGCTTCAAGCGCGCTCCCAGCGAGGGCGACAACAGGCCGCAAGCCTACCGAGATGAGTCGCGCGTCTCCCAATACGGTAAGCACCACTCAATACTACTGCAACAATATCGATAACACCATTGTTACTGCATCAAGGACATATGGCACCTGGTGGTGTCTTCATCGCCCGACCAATTGGCAATTCATGAATCTCTTTCAAGTTTCAGTTTGACGATTTCGAAATTTGCTTGTTTTACATACCTTTTGATTTTGTTTTTACCCCCACTAACCATTCACCGTTTCGACTTTTTTATATATCCTAATCTACTGTCTTCTCGCCCACTCTTATTTGTCGTCTTTCTCAAAACCTCGTCGAAAATATTGCAAAAGGCACCAAGTGCGTCGATCCTAACACGGGCCTCATTTACTTCAAATACGACTTTGGCTATGAGTTCGGTATACTCTTTCCCGGGGAGGGCCACAAATTCGTTAGCAGTCAGTGGAACAGCTCGTCGTCCGCCGTACCGCCGCCACGAGCGTCTTCGGCCACGCCCACCCACCAGATAAGGGCCGGCAGTGGCCGCAGATCGCCATATCCACTGAAATTTCCCGGCGGCGCCGATCTAGTCATACCTGTCCAACATGAACGCTCCAGCCGCACGGCACGCACGCCGCCGCCCACTCGCTACGGCGTCGGATCGAATCCCTGTCTGTACCAGCAGCAGGCCCAAAGTGGTTTCCATTCCGACACCGAAACGAGTCGCCGCAGTCCGGCGCCGGGCCCGAGCAGCATGCACCGACTCAAGAAGCGTTACAGTCTGCCCAACACGCAAATCATCGATATCAATATCGATCGCCTACATGCCAACGATCGTTTCACGGGTCTGCCGCTCATGGCCGCAGGTACACACCAAAATGCTCTTCGGCGTGACCTCTGACCAGTTCTACACGTTCGATGTTGTAATAATCGTTGATGTTGTGTTACGTATTGAGACGCGATCACAGCCGATGATCGTTCACCTCAAATCTAAACTCCATTTGCTAGAAAAGCTGAGAAAAGCTTGTGCACTGACCCACGTTCATGGCATTCTCGCTGCATAATCAAAAAGCTTCAAGCGCAACTTCGATGCTTAGCACTTCACAAATCTTAAAAAAAAAACCATTATGATTATAATTCGATGCAACGTTTCAACGAAGCTCATTGTGAAATTTGGAAAATGAAAAGCCATTCCATGAAATATTTCCATCATTGCTTGTTGTTGAAATAAAGCACAACCAATGCGTGTATATAAAATGCTATAAATCGATTCATCACTTCAACTTTTGTCCATGCAATCACAAAACAATTTCGAGCTCATCACAAAAGCGGGTCTGCCTGTTCTCATCAGTCTAGATGTGTTTGTTGTGTTGTATGGCTTTGTTGCGTCGTAGGTTCGTAATTTTGATTTAGTCTTTTAGTCGTAAAATAACTGTTTGGAGCTAAACGAAACTTTGGGTGCTTTTAGAATTTTACAATGGTACCAAAATAATCCGTAAATAGTGTAGTTGTTGTGAGGCGATAACCATAGATCAGTACTCCTTCTCCATTCATTCCTCAAATATATTATTCCAAATTGTTGGTTGTATAGATGTGTCGTATTTAGCCAGACCCGGCAACTGATTTAAAAAAAAATTTATATCTCAACTGAACTTTTAACTATTTTTGAATTAATATTTAACAGTGTTTTTTAATTGTTCATGAAAGAGTTAAGAACGTATACTGTTTGCCTAAATGTTGCATGCCAATACTGTATGTTGACTGAGAATGGTTTAATTTAATGATACAAAAAATACTTTTACGTATGTCTTGTAAGTATTTTTAATGGAGGTTAAGGAATTTTTTGCATTTAGGTTCAATATAATTATGGGTTTCATAAATGATAGATCAGCGATAAATAAAAGTGATTATATATATGTAAGTAATAGTAGGGCTTTCTAGGCTTTCTCTTCATACTTGTTTGGGTCTAGAAGATACTTTTACTTAGTTAAATAAACCAAGTGATCCAAGTAGATACAGTGCTCTTATTTTGAAAACCACTTTTCAAATGTCTTTTCTATCATTAAATCACTTGAAATGATTGTACCCGAAAAAGGCCTAGAAAAATGTATGTTATGTATACATGAATATATTTTTATTACTTTACATATATACTCGTATAACTACAAACACAGAGTAGAACTACACAAAAAAAGGCATTTTGTATTTTTGTTTTTTTTTTCTCTATGGAAAACACAGCGCAAATTTTACTTTTTTCAAAAAATTAATTTAAAATTCAATTGAATTTTTCAAAAAGTGTACGAGATAAGTTTATTTTAAATTTGTTTTTTAAAAGCCAAAATAAGAATGTCGAATATTTACTGTTACTTCTGGAATTACTTGGTTTATTTCACTATGAAGTGACATATGTACATACAGAGACAATTGTCTCTAAAACATATTTAAAAAATTTGAGAGCAAAAAGACGTCCAAGCAATATTTACGTTTGTGAGTCTTAGAACTCAGAAAAAGTTTTTATTATTTTTTTTTATTTTATTTTTATTTATTTATTTATTTTATTATTTTTTTATTTTTATTTTATTATTTATATTCAAGGCGAATCAGTAAAGATGGCCGCATTAGACCATAGCTACTTTTATTAATTTTTTTTATTTTGAAAAATATTGCAGATTGTCAAAATCTTTCGATAGTTGAGAGTAAATAATATTTTAATACGGGTTCATATTTCTTCATAAAAAAATACATGATAAACATTTTGTCAGTGTTTTCTATTACATTTACTCAACACCCCTAAAATTGTTTTCTGAATCATTGAACAGCCGCCCACACTCTCGATCACTTTTTTGCAATTAATTACTACGCTGGACATGACACAAATTTTCGTGTTAGATGTGCACCCGCCAATACAACAACAATTTCCTACAACTATTTTGTGTTTTTAAATTTTGACATAAATGACAAATAATTTTTCGAATTTCTCTCTTTTTGTCATACAAAAAAGAGGCCACCATACTAACTGGATCACTCGAATAATTTTACTTTGGCCTTGACTGTGAATTAAAGCTGCTTTTGACAATGAAAACCACAGATAACTCATCTGTGATCTGAGTTATCTGTGATGAAAACTTAAAAACTAAAAATAAAATATTGTACATGGGGAATTTGTTGTTGTCGTTATGCTATCATTTTTATGAATTTGTTTTGATGGGTACCGAAATTTGATAAGAACTTTGAGCTTTGATTAATTTCGAAGTGTGATTAGTTAGAGAACATGGAACGATTGAGTTTTTGTTTTTTATGTATGTAGGTATCGTACAGCAGCGTCAGACTAGACTCTACCAACGAAAATATGTTTGGCTGTCCAAACCTGCCCACATCATCCGCTGCTTCATAACAATTTTAACCTCAAAAATCTCTGATCTTTCACTAATCAGCCCCGCAGTTTACTGACCTCAAAACAATTCAATATGCAATCTTACATCAGCTGATTAACTGCTAAGAATTTGTATTTAAAAAAACAGTTCTTCAAAATCTTTTGTTATTTGCATGTTTGTTGTTGTTAATGTGCTTATGTATTGTCAATGAAAAAAATAAATCGTTTGCCTGCCAAGTTTTGTGTGTGTTAAAGTTGAACCAAATAAGTATAAACCGCATCTCTACAAGTTATTTATTTGGCTAAATGTATGTAAGTGTGCCAATAATTGAATAATCGAATTCGACAATCCTGATGAACTTGAGCTAAAATCTTTTGAATCTTCTTCACATCAGAACTGCCCGCAGATGCTCCTGTAAACGCGCACCTAAATCGCGACGATCATCCAAAGCGAGCGCCCACCTTTATCACAGTAAGCAACAACTACATATTTGCAATAGTTAATAAAAATATTCAGTTAAAAATCAAATAACAATTACTTGCAGCCACTGAAAGAAATCGCCGTCATGACCGGACAGACGGCGCGATTCGAATGCATCGTGCAGTGCCATCCCCAACCGAATGTGATATGGAGCCGCAATGGCGGCGAGCTGCAGTCCGGCGGCAGGCACATTGTCGAGTACAGGAACGGCGTCTGCCGACTCACCATACCGCAGACATATCCAGGTGAGTGCAGCACCCCCGACCAGTTCAACAAACTAAACTATCACAACTTACATATTTAATCATTTATTACTTTCCCTGATGTCGACAGATGCTGCTGGCATCTACGCGTGCACGGCCACCAATCCGCTCGGCACTGCCACCACAACGGGCCAACTCTTGGTGCAGGCCAAACGATTCTAGTCTCGCGGCAACCGCGCACTTTCAAAGAATTTTTCTACAATTCTCTTGCTTGGGGTAACACGTATTTAATTAATTTAAAACTTAAGTGTATTAATTGTGGTTTCAATTTATGTTAAATACTCTCTTGTACGAATTTTTAAAATGTTTAGTTTCTTGTTTATTTTTATTTGTTGCTCTGCTAATGTGAAGTCATTTGAGTTGCTTTTTATGCGGTATTCGAGTGTAATGAACTCGTATATCGCATACGCCGATCTATGTGCCGAATTTACTCTTATCTAATAAAACAATAGTATTACATGTGTTTTCTATTATTATTTGAATAGTTTTTCATGAATTTTCATTTCTTGTCAAGCACAACAAGTAATTCTTTTTCTGTAATTTAATAAAGTGAAATTCTATTCCTACAAATGAATTTGTAGTTTTTATTTGAAAAACATTTTTTGGTGTTGGGTGAAAAGATGCTAAACTTGGGAAATTGGTTTTTAAAAGTTTTAAAAACAAAAACTTGTACACAACAAAATAATACAAGAAAGTGACAATTGTCCATTGAGTAAGCAAATTAACACTTGATGCCCACAGTTTTGTTTTATTCAAATACCCTAAGTGCACTACGACCTAAAAGATATATTTGCTTTCAACATTTTTCCCACACACACTAACCCTCAAAAATGAAATTTTGAATAAGTACGAAATAAACACTTAAACACATTTTCAGATTTGGCTTAATGCTGGCGTTGAAATTAATTTCTGAGCTTTGATGTATTCAGAGACCTATAGTAGAATTTTATGGTGAATATTTTCGTGGTACATTTTTTCTTTAAAAAGTCCTGTTTTACAGGACATTTTTGACATTTTAGAAAAAGGGGGTCAAATTGACCCATAAAAATAGTAGCTACTGGGTTAAAATGCTCCACAAAAAGATTCTTCGTAGTATTTTACATCAAATTGCTGAACCCATCATATACATAAAATGTAAGGTTACATGGTTTTCGTATGCCGATTCACCATAAGAATGTGCAAAAGGGGGAAAACTTTGATCCCCCTAAAAAAAACTTCAGATTTAAACTTTCAAAACGGCGATACACGTATATTTTTTTTGGTCCCCTCTACCAGAATCCGTTGTCAGAACCTTGTTATTTAAAAAAAAAAATTTGATTTTGTTGTGCAGTGTAATCTTACTAAAAATTCAAACCATTTTTAATTTATTAATATCTTTTTGGCTTTGATCAATGTTCCACGAAAAATTTGATAAAGGAGGAACTTGTTAACACCCCAGTTCATCCAGACAAATTACATCTTTTGATTAGACCATTTCTTGATTCTAAAATTCTAAAATTTTTCTAAAAATAAAAATGTTTTTCTGGTCCATAAACTAAACTGTGGCTATTTTATTGATATATTTTGATAGATTTATTTCTTTTTCTTCTAAAATAATTTTACTAAAAATTTAAACCATTTTTATTTTTTTAGTTTCTTTTTGGCTTCGATCAATGCTTAAAAAAAATTTATAAAGGAGGAACTTGTGAACACCCTAAAAAATTGAATCTTTTGATTAGATAATTTCTTGATTCTATTTGCAACTAAAAATAGTTAATAAACAATTTGTTAAGCACATTTTTCTAAAAAACAAAAATGTTTTTCTGGACCATTAACTAAACGGTGGCTATTTTATTAATATATATTTTGATAGATTTTTTCTTTAAAAGAATCGTACTAAAAATTTTAACCATTTTTAGTTTATTAATTTCTTTTTGGCTTTGATCAATGTTTAAAGCAATATTTGGTAAAGGAGGAACTTGTAAATACCCTAAAAATGTGAATCTTTTCTTCTAAAAAACAAAAATGTTTTTCTGGACCATTAACTAAACGGTGGCTATTTTATTGATATATTTTGATAGATTTCTTTCTTTTTCTTCTAAAAGATTTGACTAAAAATTTAAACCATTTTTAATTTATTAATTTCTTTTGGCTTTGATCAATGTTCAAAGAAAAATTTGATAAAGGAGGAACTAGTGAACACCCCAGTTCACCCAAAAAATAAAATATTTTGATTAGACCATTTCTTGATTCTATTAGCAACCAAAAATAGTTTCCTAATTTTGTTGGCCCTGGATAAGTTTTTTATTATAGATGGCAATTTTCTTCAACAAGCTGACATTTTGAAACTTCTCTATTCTACTTATAAATAGTCTTAATTGCAAGTGTTTCATTTTAAATTAAAATATATTAAATAATTAAATTACTCTTAAAGTTATAAAGAGTTCCTTTATTGAGTTCAACAAAATTCATCACTAAGAACACAAACACTTTTTTCCTACAAGGCCGCTCAACAGCGCCATCTGCAGTTGAAAAGTGTGTTTATTTTTACAAAAAAAAACTTGGCGCATTTGTTTCACTGCAGATGGCGCCAGCGAACACTTATTTTGTTTTTGAAACAGTGTTGATAGACCTGCATTTCTTGACAACAAATACAACCACACACATACTTAGTCGTGTGTACACTACACCTCACAACAGGTGTCTTTTTTTTCGAAAATTCATTTTCGTAAACATACATTAGCTTTTTCCCCTAAAAGCTCCATGCACATTATATTTTTGTTCGAAGAGTGAATGTTTACTGGCCATTTGCCAGCAAACGCTTAGCATTTATAAACTTTGAGTAAATGATTTGACAAAGGAACTGTTTAGATTTTACAAAACACTTTTTACACATGCCAGAACTGTATTGACTTGTACGTCGGCACTCAGACGCGTACTTGGACGCTGAAAACTAGGAGTGCACGTGCCGGAACCATCACTTGTCATCACCCAAGTGATGCCGAAAATAGTTTTATCTCTCATTTATTGTCGACTTGTATCGTTTGAAAGATTGCTGAAAGCAATTTAATCACTCACGCTGGGGGCCTGTTTAGTAACATTTTCAAGTATTATTAAAGTGATTTGGATCGGATCAGTTTTATTATTTGAGGTGAAATATGTGTTTGAATCAAAGCTGTTTTTATTGTATATTTCTATGCGGTTCAATAAAAATCCCATAAATTAAACTCGTAAACTTTTTTTAAATTGGAAATTTAGCCAAGTTTAAGTTGTATATTTTGTAACAGTCAATATTTCGGAATTTTTCAAAAATTAAAAAAAACAAAATTGGTTAAAGTTAAGAGCCTTGAATTTGTTGAAAACAGTAATTTCTACTAATAGTGCCACACAGTGGCACACGGAGCAGGGGCGGATTTAGGAAATGTTTCGGGGGGGTTTCAAAAAGTAATTCTTTAATATTCATAAAATGCCAAAAAATGCAAATTGTAGTTTTAAAGTCCATCCTAATATTTCGGGGGGGGGGGGGGTTTCAACCCACAAAACCCCCCTGAATCCACCACTGACACGGAGAATTTCATTTAGGGGGTTTTGTGTACAACTTTTGAACCCACTTCCATTTGAAACCATATTTTGCACTCGAAATTTTTTTATTTGTGGGGGGTTTCAACCCTCAAACTCCCCTTATGTGCGCCACTGGTGTCACATAATCAAATTAATTTCATATACTTTTAATCTTTATACAAATAACTCTTTGTTTTGACTGACTGACTGACTGATTCGTCACCGCCCAGCCCAAACCGCTGAAGCTACAAACATGAAATTTGAACTGTAGATCCATTTTAGAAAATTAACCTCCGGTAAGACGGGATTTCTTTTAAACTCGAGAAACGTGATTCAATGGGCCAATTGATTTCAAAGTTGATGTAAATACTCCAAATCAAAAATAATTCGACACCACTTTTTCGGAAACCAAAGCTGAATCTGAACAGGATCAACAATGGGTTAAGGTTCATGTACGGGCAGACTATGAAAAAACGTGAACCGATTTTAAAAATAATTTAACAAATGTTTTTAGTTTTTTGAAAATCAAAATTTTACTGGGTTTAATGTTTGACTTCAAACTAAAAAAAAAACATTTCAAATGTCAATTCGACACGTTTTTTTTTTTAATCTAAATCTGACAAGGTCATCAATGGGTTAAAAGTTTTTATAAAAAACAGGATTTAATAGGTCTATTGACTTAAAATATGGTGAAAACACTTTAAACGTGAAATAAGTGAACAAGTGTTTTTAATTTTTTCATCAAAATCAACAAAGGGTTAAAAGAAATTTGATTTATTTGGCCCATTAATTTCACACATGCGTGCAACGCTGCATGGCCAGGTTAGTAAATTACGAAATTACTTACTTGTTACCAAATTACTTTAAATAAATTACAAATCCAAGAATATAATTGGACGGGGTCAACAATGGGTTAACAGTTTGTTTTGGTAAACTCGATTGAATAGGCCTATTGACTTCAAATATGCTAAAAATACTTCAAACGAGAAATAAATGGACAAGTGGGTTTTGATTTATTTATTAGTGACTGAATGTCACTGAATGTCGATGAAGAAAAAATTCAAGCAAAAATATTTCGTATTTGCATTATTTGAATTAATGTTTTTTAAATATTTTTTTTATTCTATATTGATTTGTGAACTGTTATTTATTCTTAATTGTATAATTACCAATATTTCGCTAAGTTAAAGCAATGCCAAGTTTAATAAAGATTATCAAATTTTCCATTTTATGTCTATTCCAATCTTAAGATTCTTAAAAAACTAAAACTTTTCCAATTTTTATGAAGATTATTACTATTCCAATGATCTCTCGGTGATCTCGTTCTCTTCTCATATCAGTGTAAAAATAATACGTATTTTCCTTAGTTTAACACCAAAAAGAGAAAAAGTTTTCCCATACCTACGAAGGCTACATATCATATCCGCTAATACCTCGAAAAGTGCACATCGGATTTGGCTAATTTTTAACAAAATAAATTTTTAAAATCTTTAAATTTTCTACGTTAAAAAAATAAAAGTCACCAAAGCAAAAGTTGGCAGAAATACTAAAGAAAATACAGATATTTAAAAACTAAAAGTCATCAAAATGATTGATTATTGTAAATAATATATTTACAATATTTACAAAATATATATTTATATTGAAATATATATATATATTGAAATATTTACAATGATTTTTCTAAATATTTCACAATGCAATGGGCTTGAAATATTCAAATGATAAAATATCGCCTTGTTGCTAAGAAGCAAATACTGTACTCACACATGTTGTGAACAGCCGACAGTTAATTGGCATAAAAGCGAGAATAGAAAATATGAGTGGTAATGCTTGGATTCAATTCAATTAGACTTTTCGAAAGCGAAATGTGAAATGTGAAAACTTTTCATTTTTCTAGCAGTGGCCAACAATTTTGCGATATTGTGAAATAACAATGAACAAATAATATTTCAAAACATAAAGCAAAATAAAATAAAAAACCACCCAAATTTGAAATGTCTGTGTGGGCGGACTTGATGATAAATAACAGCCAAACTAAATATTTCATTTCGGAAATTTGAATGCGCAATGCATTCAAATCATAACGAAGCGAAATTATTTATTTGCACAACGTGCAAATCTGTTCAAAATATTAAACGACATGCAAGTTCGACATTCGCCTTCGAGGTGCACAGAAACCAAAGGTGCGCTGCAGATCGGCCAATACCGTTTCGAATGGCGCCGCACGAGCGTATCCCTGACATTGTCAGCCGACGCATTGGGTGTCGTGCCACTAGTCGCGAGCCGCCTTCCGAATTTCACAATTTCGTACGTTCTCTTTGTCCGTTTCGGTGTCTTTGAAAATACATGAAAATTCTTCGAGTATTTTTCAAGACGTATCGAAATTCGCATTTCGCAAAAACAAAAGCGACGCATCGGTGTGTGTGTGTGTTTTTCAGGGCGGCACACGCACACAGCTGCAGCGCTTGACACACTTACATTTAAAATTAGCATCATTGCAGCACGTCGCCGTCAAGTAAACAAGCCGTACACATTTTCGTTTTGTTCTGCGCGCCAATAGCAGCCGAAAGCAGCTGCCAAAATATATTTAATGAATTTCTAATTAGATGCAAAGTGAATTTCTGCCTAGAATTATTCATTGAATCTATGAACATTTACCCAGTTACTAATTGCGACAAATTACTGCACTGCAAGCATTCTGCAATCGGTGCATACAAACAGTTGAAAACAGTTGCACTCACACATGCAATCAAATTGTCTTAGATATTGCAAAATATTTTAGATTTTATTTACCCAGACCACACAGGACACAGGATGACATTTTGGAGAGGTTTTGCATTCAACTTTTGAGCTCAATTCCATTTGAAATCATATTTTGCAAATTTCAGCATTTTTTTTATTTGAAGGTTTGGGGGTTCAAACCGACTATGTGCGCCACTGACTTAGACTATAAGTAGTTCAAAGACACCAAAAACCATAATTTGTAGTAAAAGTAAATAAAGGAATTATGCATTTTTCAGTCGGCAATAAAGACTTGATTATGGATTAAAAAATTCAGGTTTCGGGAAGTTTTCCACACAACTTTTGAGGCCAATACAAGTTGAAATCATATTTTACACCCACTATTTGTGTTTAAAACAGATATTTGGTGTGCCAGCTGTCAATCTTTTGTCTATATACTTTCAATGGTTCCCAGTTGCAAAGCGAAAACAAATCATTTGGGTACGAAATTATTAATAAAACAAAGAAGAAGCAAGTAGTTCAATATTTATTTAATATTTCTTTAAGGGCCGTGCCAACCTATTTCATATTTTAAACATTCTTAGGAACATCTCCAGAAAAATCTCAGAAATCATCTTTAGACTTAAATCTGAAAACCATAACCCTGAAGCCGAATCTGAGCAACAAATTGTTCCCTCGCATCACAAATTTGTTTCTAACCTCAAAAATGCTTGATTCCATAATTATTTAACTATGTTGCAACGCAAGTTTTTAACTGAAACCGAATACGCGATTCAAGTTGCTTCATCTCGTCACATTCCTTATTCGGTTAACAAAATTTTTTACAAATCATCACAACGCACAGTGATTCGTTCCATAGACAAAATTCAAAAAATTTATCCTCTCGGAATTTAATGATTTTGATGTCATTTGAAAGGTAAAACTCCAACTAAGAAAACCCCAAAAAATCTGTGCTAAAATTATTTAGTGTGTGTGCAAAAGCGGCTCAAAGTTGAAACTTTTTTTACAAAAAAATGTAAACATATATTTTCTGTTTTTTAGTCTATGGAGTAAAATAAATTTATAAAATACATGGTTACCAAGAAGTTGCTAAAACTTTCAATATAGATTAAGAAATGATGTGGCAATTTTCGCTTTTTATGTTTTCTCAAAATTACAAAACTTTTACAAATTACAAACAATTTTCAGATTTTTAATTTAGAAAAATATTTCTTTTAAAATTTAGCCACTTCAAATGAGAAATCATTCTATAGGTTTTTTAATTTTTTCGAAGTTCAGAATCTGACGGCAAACGATGAGTTTAAAGTTTGTATAGAAAATTGGGAAAACATGAATAATTAGGCCTATTGACTTTAAACTCAGTGAAAGTACTTCAAATAGGAAATAATTCGACACGTGTTTTTCAATTTTATGAAAATCAAAATCTGACAGGGTCAATAATGGGTTAACCTGATTTAAAGGGCCTGTTGACTTCAACTATGGGGAAAGCATTTCAAATGAGAAATATTTAAATAAAGTGTTTTTATCAAAATTAGGGTTAAGTGACTGGGAAAAAGTACTAAAAATCATAAATAACTCAACGCATCATTTTCAGTGTTCAAAATTCAACATCAAACGAGAAGTTTATGTGAAGACATATAACTTAACAATAAAAAAGTCATAAAACGAGGAAATATTATTTCAATGAAATCATACAATTTATGCGTGCAAAACTTTTACTTTTTATACTATCTACATACATACATATATTCTTACTACTTAACTAATGAGACTTTCGAAGATTAGGAGACCAATTTTAGTATTCATCAGCCAAATGTTTTGCAATGCAATACATATATAATTTTTCACTTTTTATACATACATATATATATTTTCTTTAGTATCATATAAAAAATTGGCATTATCTGAAAAATTTGTTGTACCATTTCGCATACCTAATCCTCAAATTGAACGTTGGACAAATTTTAGTAAAAACATCTCTTGCGCTGACATTTTGTTTAAATAACAAGATATTTATTTTATTTTTACATATTGAGCTAGAAAAATCTGTTCTTTGTTTCGCTGGCAGAAAGTAAATATTTTTCTTTTGGTGATTCATAAACATAGCGAATCGTTCCTGCAGCGTCGCTTTAATGGTTGTGTTTTTATGTTTTTCACTTTGCCGAGAAGGAAATTTAACATAGAAAAATTAATTTGAAATTTATTTTAAACATTTATTACAATGACCTTGTTATAGTAGCTGTTAGGTGGTATGTATATACATATATCTGCCATGTATATTTTTTTTATAGTTTTTATAAAACACCACACCTGGGTACAGTGTGCAACGTTTCAAAAAATTCGGTTGTATTAGGTGGTTCATGCATCAGAATTAGTCATTTTCGACTGAATTTTATTGAAAAGAAAATTCAAAATGGATGCTCATCAAATTGATGTCAGTTGGGAAAATTTGGTTTTTTTTCTTTTGTTTTTAATAAGTGTGGGCAAATTGTCTGGTTTTATTTGAATTTGTAATTTGCATGACAACAATTGCAAACCATTTAATTAACTCTGAAGCAGTCAACTGACTTTTGATATTTTCCACAAACGCACTCGAAAATTCTTTACTTTAAATTTTCATCAGAACCACTCAAGTTTGCCTTGTTATGGATTATATTTGCCATCCATCGTTTGGATCGGCACAAAAATCTGCTTACACACACTTTCTTGTCGTTCTAGAATATTTTAGAAATTTTGCCGTTTTACCTTTGGAAATTGAATCACCGCTGGGATGAAATGAAAACAGCGCAAACATATTCATGGGATGACATTTTTACTGAAATTAATTAGCAAAAAATTCTAAAAATACCACATGAGCTCATCCCAATGAGCACCGCAGCAGCAAAAGACACAATCCACAAGAAAGCTAACCAAGCGAATTTCTCGTTCACCACAAATACGAATGCGCTGTCTGAGTACACTTGTGGGTGTAAATGGATGAGAAGACACACTTACAATGTGCCGACGAATGCGACCGCTGGCGATGCTTTTGAGTATTTTAATGTCTTTCCAAAAAATAAAGGCGTCTAACTCGACCAAAACCAAACCCAAATATATATACTCACATTGTATATATTTAGTATATATTTAGTATATATGTATGCGACAGCGCTGGCGCCTTGAGGGAGCCGCCGTGTTGAAGATCGGTTTGCGGTGCGTAAAACTTTTAGTATCGATTATCAACAAATTATCAGGCAAATTGTTGTTTCGTTCAAAACCTGGCAAAACTCCCTCGTTCATACATTGCTACAGCCGCCACTGTTTCTTAGCTGCGGACAGGCGCTGAAAATCTGAAAATATATTGTTAATACTACATATATTTTAATTAATTTATTTCGTTTGATTTTTTTCGGCTCGCTGTCTGTGTCGCCAGCACTCGGTTTGTCGTATTCATTTCAGTCAACGAATCAAAATTTCTGTGATTTTTACATTGCAATTTAATGCAAAAATAATTCTTATTGTATATTCGAAATAAATTATTAACATGACAAGCTACACAATAATGACAGGAAATTTCACTTGCATGGCAAATGGCGTCAAGTTCGCTACAGCTGCCCATGTATCTTCAAATTTTTCGATGTTTTCAATTTTTCGTCCGCTGATTACGCACGAAAATCGTTGACACTTTTGCATTTTTGAGACGCGTCTGCAAAATTAGTCTTCAAAAGCATTAAGGCATTCCTGCACTTTGTGCGTCCACACAAGTCCATTGCCGGCGTAAGTAATCCATCACAAGCGTCAGCCTTGCCACACATTCCGCCATTTTCGTCTGCCCTAAATGTGAAATGACGCAGAATATGTTTTCTTTGGCCAAGTGCAACACATTTTTCGAATACTTTTCGCCAGCCCAAGAGACCACAAAACGACACACACACATACATACGCACACACGCATACACACACAACATTTCCGACATGTTTTACTGTCACAAAAGCGACCCTTAAGTAAATGGTTCCGTTGATGTGCGGTTTTTGGCACAATTCATTAAAGCGTCTCAGTGAAACCAGAAAAAATTTGGTTTTTCGGCTGAGACATTTCGTACAATTTTTTCAACACACACAAATTTCATTATTGTAAACGAAGGTTGTTTTACAAACTTACTAACATGGGATGTTTTTTCAAGTGCCACTGCTGTCAGCAGCAGAATTAAAATTTCGCAATTATTCTGCTTCGAAACAATAAAAAAATTTATTTAAATAACACAAGTACACAAAATTTTAAGCTTGAGTTACCTGAAGGATTTCTAAGGGAAATTTCGACTTT
Organism: Melieria crassipennis; assembly: GCA_963668005.1. Taxonomy (NCBI): domain Eukaryota; kingdom Metazoa; phylum Arthropoda; class Insecta; order Diptera; family Ulidiidae; genus Melieria; species Melieria crassipennis. Next base: position 96,534,126 of record OY764962.1, read on the forward strand.
GGATGCGAGTCTTTCTTGATTACCGAAAGTTCGAAATTGTTTACAATTTCAACTTTGGTTCAAAATCAACTGGATTTTTTTTAATACAATCTTAGTACAAAAATTAAGTAATATGTCACATGAATAGGATCTCTTATTTTACTAGAGAGGAATTCAATTGATCATATTTTAAAGCTTAAAGCTTTTTCTCAAAACCGCACAGTTAACAAACTCACGTTGACAAGTGCTTTGCAGAAATGGAGGAAAAACAAAAGAAATATTTCAAAATTCGTTTTTTCATTTTTCAAATTTTCTACTTAAAAAAACAAAAACCAATTGTCTGTTACAATAACAGTACGAGTATTTTTGTAGTATAGGAAGAGAGTACTTGAGAGAGTACTTTTATTGTTATATTCTCTGTAGAGTTCAAAAATCCTGACTGTCATAGGTATTAAAGTGCAAACATTAGTCGATACTGAGCGACTTCTAGCTACGGCTGCCACTCAACTAAAATTTTTTGCTCCAAAATTATTCTAAAAAAGGCCTTAAATGGACAATACAAATGGTTTTTAACACAAAAACAAAACATCAATTTTAAATCGAAATTTTTATTGATCGCCCTTAAACAACTTTTGTATAAAAAAACCCAAATTACACAAAAGCGACCCAAAGGCCCAAGTGAAATAAACAGGCTCCGTGCAACCATGCTCCAAGTTTCTCTCTATTGTGTCTCAAAAAATCCGGAAATCTTAAAAAAAAATCGGTTAAATAATCAAATAGGAATACAGGAAAGGATTCTTAAAAGGTATTCAGTTTTCTTTTTTATTCTTTTGCCGAGAAAATTGTAATTTACTCTTTAAAGTTAATCCAAACACGAGTTTTAAACTTTTTTAACGAATTTCCAAAATCCAAATAGGGATCCAAAGTAACGGTTACCACTTTTTTCTTAGTTTCTTAGTTTTCTTGCTTTTAGTTTCGTTCTCTTAATTTTTAATAATTAATTGACTGGCACGACAGCCCGCTTACGCGAGACTAAGGCCTAGCTTCCCGCAACCACCCGTGTTGTGCGTGTGAATTTGCACGCGGGTGGAGGGGACCTACAGTTTTATGCCGGTTCCGAACGGCAGGTTGGGAGCTCTTTCATAAGCAATTTTTACTCTCAGAGGTTTGCCATTTCCAGCTGAGAGGACAGCCACCGAAAGAGAAAACGAGTTTTCCCGTTATTTTTTTAGGTGTTATTACAGGCAGTATTTGAACCTGGGTCGCTGCCTTCGACTCGCGGTCCAACGCACTAACCAACTGAGCCACGGCGGCTGTCAGTTTCGTTCTCTTACTCGTTAAAAAAAAACCGGAAATCATCCAAAAATCGGGAAAATAATCAAATGGGAATACAGGAAAAGATTCTTAAAACATATCGCTCCTTCGCTGCAAGAACGTCATAACTCAAAACTACATCATTCCGAGAAAATTCAATTTTAAAGTTTACCAATGCAGGCAGTTCAAGGTAGCAAAAAATGTTTCATGTCGTCTTGTGAGCAAAGTATTGAATATTTTACAAAGTGGTTTTGACAGATAAAAGATCATATGCAGATGCACACAGAGGTGCCATAAACTGAAAAAAAAAATGTTTGGACATTCTTGCAGCGAAGGAGCGATATGTACTCTTCAACCTTATAATATTTTTTATTTTTTTTATTCTTTTGCCGAAATAAATGTGATTAACTCTTTAAAATTAATCCAAACACTTACTATTATATGAGCCGCTCAGTGCACAAATCGATTAACTCCATAAAACAAAAAGTTGAGAAATGCGATGAAATAAATTTGTTTTTTTTTTAAATTCCCTTTATAATTTGAATTCAAATTGTATATATTTTGTCGTTTAAGGGAGTGTTCCTGGGTAGAAGTTTGAAAAAATCGATTTTTTTTTTTGGCGTTTTATTGTACCTTATACTATATACTATCACCCCCCAAAGTCGTTTTTCAATCCGCATACTCAGTACCCACTTTTTTGCATGTTAATTGAAGTAATCTCAGCTCTTTTTGCTCCGCTGATACATTGCGCATGATACTTTAAACGCGTTTTTCTCGAAACCAAATTTTTTGTACTGGCCGATAATTTTTCTCAGCAACTATGAGAGGTATCGACTTGAAATTTTGGGAAAATGTTCTAGATAGTTTTCATTGGATGCTAAACCAAAGTTTTCATCAAAAAATTGTTATTAAATATATTTTCAAGCACTCTAAAGGTAAAAAAAGGTGGCAAAACTGGACAATTTTTTTTCATATGGCCGCCATTTTGTTTCTAATCAACATTTTGACTAAAACTGTGGTTTAGCATGCGCGGAATTTATTGCAGATTAATAATTGCATACCCATTTCTGTTTCAGATTACTGGTTCCCGAAATTTATTATCGGCCAGCAGTGAAAACATTGTTTGACACAAATATGAGTTTCTGTTCTCCAAATAATAAGGAACAACAAGCAAAAAACCAGAATATTGCATGTTGCCTTGTAGCTCCAAAATAATTTTTTGAAAAACAGCCTAAAATCGGCATTCTACCCGGGAACACTCCCTTAATGGTGTTAATCTTTACTATTCAGGAAAGTTTTAATAAATATAAAAAGTTATGACTATACCAAGTGCTTTGACACTTAAATTTAAGATTTTTCAAAAAGTGAAGTTAATCACTCTGTGCACTGAACGGCTCATATATTGAGCTTTAAATTTTTAACAAATTTTCAAGGTCCAAATGTGGACCAAAAGTGGTAACCGTGCTTTAAGTTTCTTTCTCTTCTTTAGTTTTCTTTCTCTCTAAAAAAATCGGAAAAATTATCAAATGGGAATACAAGAAGATTATATTCAAGGTTTCCATGTTTCAACCTTGGGATTACTTTTCTTTTTTTATTCTTTTGCCGAGAAAATTGAAATGAACTCTTTAAAATTAATTTAGACACTTACTACATATCTCTTTAAATTTTTTAGAAGGTATCTCTCATTCATTTGCTTTCCAGAATCAACTCCAAACAATACATCAACTTGGATTTTCGCTAATAAAATCTTTTTGAATGCTTTTAAAGTAAAGAATTGAATGAAAACAACCTGTTATGAAATTCATCTTTTCGTGTTTACAAATTAAACCGAATTTGTAAACCAGTGTAATTACATACGCATTGTCTTCTACAAATCGCAAGAGCACTTGATAGACTAGTCAACTGTTCAGCACTTCCCTGCTTGATGTGGAGATGCAATCTTCGTGGCAATGAAACTAACTTTTGTATGAAGTTTATTGAGAAATTAAGTCTTTTTGAAAGAAACTGTACAGTCACTAATGAAAAATCTTCCGAAGATACATTTGCTTGAGTCCAGACAAGTCCTTGAGGAATAGTTTACATATGGAACACAGCTCGTCAATGATAAACAGCTGCAAAAGGAATGCGAAATGATTTCATTCAAGGTGAACTTTCAACAGAAACAGTTGTCTTTTTATGCTCTACAAATACATACATACATACATACTAGATGTTGAAATATACGAGTATACATATGTACATTTAACATCTTCTTGTCTACAACGCAATTTAATAAAAATAGTGTATTCCCATACTAAATATTTAGATGTATGTATCCTTATACTTAAGTACAACCGTTTCATTGCTTTCCTACATTTTTGCTATCATATCCAATTTATGCATTCAATTAGCAAATTATTTGACAGACGGTTGTGTGCCAAAACAGCACAAATAAATGCCCTGATGGCTAAAAATGTATTTATTATATTTGTTACAATTTATTTGCACACCTAACCACAAAACATTTTGCCATTCAAATATTCTTGTTTTATAATAAAAATGTATGATATTCCCAGCCAATGCTGAATTCCTTCAGTGTGCTTGAATTTAAATAATCATATTTCAATCAGTACTAACTGACTGATTTGTTATGAGATTAAGTCATTGCCATAACTTGTGCTGCTAATTGGCAACGACAGATCTCTGAGGATCTTCCGGCAGTCTCTCTCGTGTTGTTCGTATTGCTTTATTCAATAAATAGAAGGGACATACAATTGTGTACATATTTTAAACGGCAGTTTAGAAGCGTTTTTTTTTTAGAAGAAATTCAGAAAAATCTCTAACGTTTTTTATTAAGTGGTAAAAGTATAGTTGGTTAAGTTGGGAAAAATATTAAAATTAAAAATAGCATATGAAAATATTGTATATGCTATACCCATGAAATGTCTTAACTTTGAAAGACAAATTTAATTGATTTAAATTAAAATTTTTTCTTGAAATTTCTGGAACAAAGTTTACCCAACAAACTTACTTCTATAGCTTCACATTTTTATATAAAATTTAGCTAAGACTGGCATTAATTGGTTTCTCTTCTGTCTAATGTTCACAAAACTTAGTCACTCCCTATCCTCAGTACTTCAGGAGCCCGAGTCCCATACAAAATTTGATTATTATTTTTTACACATATGAGTACACATTAACCCATTTTCGGCCGCTACCAGAAATAGCCCATATTTTTGTAATTCCTTTTAAGGACTTACATTTAGGACCTTAATCAAGAATATTTTTGGATTTTTTTTGTGTTTTTTTTTACAAATTTTTTTTATAAATTAATAAAAATTCAATTTCAAATAAAAACAAACATATATGTACATAGTTTTAGTCAAATAATAATCAAGCATGAAAACAAACAATTGTTGGCTTATATATGTACATACATGACTTCTGGCCAATGGTCGATTTTTCGACTACTGAAAAGTACGCGGTGCTGAGAGGTAAAAATATTTTCATAATCTTATGGATATCAATTGATTGTGGAAATTTGGTCTTTAGGCTTCATTTTTCAGAAAATTCAAAATATGACTAAAAAAATGCTTTTTTCGTGCCTTCGCCAACATCTCTAAATTTATCGTTTTTAACACTAGGATGAGCGACTACTTTGTAGGCGCTAAGTGGAGCAACTGGGCCTGGCGAGGCCCGTACGCGTAATCAACTATTCCCACGATTTTCGCCCAGTTAGGCGTGGCATAGACAGCTGATACTTGGCACATGTACTCTATGATAGTATAGCTATGTGTCGATGTAATTATTTGGGGGGATTTCTTAAGAGAGTGGGGGTTGAGGTGCCCTAAAAAGTAAAACTGCTATTTGTATATGGCACAACATTTAAATTATTTAATTATTGATTAAATTGAAATCAACATAAATAGAGACAGTTTATTCTGCAGCACAGCCATGGCATAAAAATAGTTTATTTACAGAGTCGTGTTCAAGGCCCATGAAATTTTTACATGTTTTCGTAAATATATGAAAAATGTACCTAAAATGTACGTAAGCCGTTAAACAAAAATTATTCAAACACGAGCAGCCATGTTAGGTGACTCCATTACAATTAGTATGTGCAGTGGCGCACGCAAGGGGGGGATTATAAAACCCTTTATTATATCTGGTTGTTACAAAAATTGCGGCTGGAAAATGTTCTTTCAAATAATGTTTCGCTAAAAAGATGTGTATGTATCCCCCCCGGTGAAATCCTGTGTGCCACATTGTGTATATGTAAAGCTGTTATTTACCGTAAGAAAGTTCGCTTTTTATAAGCTTTTGGTCAGGTGTACAAGTAGGCTATTATTTGAAATCTTTTGCATTGATCGCGGAATCGAGTTTGTTTATAGTGCGTTTTCTTGTGCTCTCCGGTTTTCTTGGTTTGACCCACATAAAATGTCCGGAATAAGTGTGGGATGATCTCAATATGGTCCTAAATAGGCGCCGTCGGTTTTGTAGACTGCCAACAGACCGGCAGCAGCTCACTGAAGACAGACTGACCGCGTTTCTTGCAGACTGGGGGGCTTACATACACATCTTTTTAGCGAAACATTATTTGAAAGAACATTTTCCAGCCGCAATTTTTGTAACAACCAGATATAATAAAGGGTTTTATAATCCCCCCCTTGCGTGCGCCACTGCACATACTAATTGTAATGGAGTCACCTAACATGGCTGCTCGTGTTTGAATAATTTTTGTTTAACGGCTTACGTACATTTTAGGTACATTTTTCATATATTTACGAAAACATGTAAAAATTTCATGGGCCTTGAACACGACTCTGTAAATAAACTATTTTTATGCCATGGCTGTGCTGCAGAATAAACTGTCTCTATTTATGTTGATTTCAATTTAATCAATAATTAAATAATTTAAATGTTGTGCCATATACAAATAGCAGTTTTACTTTTTAGGGCACCTCAACCCCCACTCTCTTAAGAAATCCCCCCAAATAATTACATCGACACATAGCTATACTATCATAGAGTACGTGTGCCAAGTATCAGCTGTCTATGCCACGCCTAACTGGGCGAAAATCGTGGGAATAGCTGATTACGCGTACGGGCCTCGCCAGGCCCAGTTGCTCCACTTAGCGCCTACATACATAAAGTGGTCATATTTGTTCTACAAAATTTTTATAATAACCTTTTGTTAGTTTCGTTTTGTTTAGAAATTATTAGCGATAGTTGGCATAAAATATTTCAGCGATCAGAGCTAAAGAAAAAAATCAGCGACTACTCAAAGTCAAAATGGGCCTGGAAAAGCCCAGTTGCACATCCTAGTGTTAAAAAAAATTATTATTTCGAGGGGTTACCAAAAGACCAAAGCTATTTTCTGCATCAAAAGTTCAAAGATATAATGTCTAAGTGCAGAGCTACTCTCCTTCAAAGTGGCTGGTCGAAAAATCGACCAGCGGCCGAAAATGGGTTAAAGCATGTTCAATGGCTGAGTGAGGGCTCTATATCGACCGGCTATAGCGTCCCTGTATCCATCAAGTCAGACACTGTGTTTCAACTTTACAGAATTTTGTTCAACCTTTTGTTGGGTGTCGCACATTATTTTATGTAATCACAAACCACCGTAACGCAATTCATCACAACCCAAAAGTGACCAAACATTATTTGAAATAATATTTTTGCGCTACTCAGCGCAGCTTTTGAAGACTTTCGAATCGATTAAATCGAAACGTTTGATTGCTGCAGCTATTTTTATAAAATGATGACCTAGATTGGAATTTTCAATGCTTTCTGAGTTCAAAGAATTTTAAGTGCTGCTCACGATGCGGCTGGGGGCCAACAAGTACCGAGCGGCAAATGTTGGAGAAATGTAAAATTATTAGAAATGAAAAACATTCCGCATCATCGACAATCGCGAATAGGCCGAGCAGCAGTGCATACTTTTCAACATTCACACAACACACCTTAACGCTGAGTACAGACAGACATACGCAAACACATACATACATATTTCAAGTGTGCTGCTGGTATTTCGATAATTACCCATTGAAAGGCGCACTCGATTCAGAAATTGATGTTCGCTTCCATTTCAGAAATAGATTTTCGCAAATACTTTCCAAATGTTCGTTGCGCGTTTTGCTAGCCAAATTGCTCATACTTGCTGCCGATACACATAAATCGGGTGTACTGACGTATAATTTTGCGCAAATTTTTGTATTGTGCCCGTTAAATAAATTCGGCGTTAATTGCAAATAATTAGCAGATTTTCGCTCTTCCGACATTTTTACGCAATTAAATCGCTCTGTGCACAAATATCGCATTTTCAGGCATTTGCACATGACTACATATATTTGTATAGAATGTATATATGTAAATATGAAATTGGCGCAGCAGTTTATTTTCGATTCAGGAAGTAGAAACGCAACTTGTGCCAAATCACAAAGCGCCTAATCAACTTTTGCCTTCTCTCTGCTGCCTTTACAGATCAGGACACCCAGACCGAGATAGATGCGCTACTCATTACCGAGTCGCATGGGCAGAGCGGCGCGCCGCAAAACGGCCCCACCACATTGCCGCCAAAGGAGCTGCCGCACAGGCTGCGCAAGTCGGCCTCGTTCTCGTCGTCATCGGGCCACTCCATCGGCGCCTCGTCCTTGGGCTCGTCCATGTCAACGACGTCGCTGAGCTACTCGCCGTCGCGCTCCTCCACGCGCACACTCAAGAGCGACATGATCAACACGTTCCAGAAGTGGGAGACCACCGTCGAGTCGGTCAGCTATGTGACCCGCAAAACGGTCGCCATCTCCGATTACGCCGCGGACACGGACCGCCCAAGGTCGGCATCGCTCTCCACGCACTCGCCATCGACATCGCCGTCGCATTCGCAAGCGACGCGCTCGCGCTCTGCCACACCCAGCGCGACGCCAAAAACGCCGCCAACAAACGCCAACCTGCCGAATGGCATCGCGCTAACGGTAAAACAAACAGGTATGTAGACAATTGAATTCTGGACAATATTCGTTCGCTTGGCCCCATCTATGTATTTTGTATTAAATGTTCATGTGCTGGTTCGCTGTTCATTCAAACATTTCGCTGTGCGCCGCTCCACGCACGAACACTTTGTGTTCATTTCATGGCTTAATGCATGACTTCATTGTTTCACTATTCATGTTTGTGTAAGTATGTGTGTGTGTGTGTGCTCCTGTTATTTGTGCGCTTCATTTTGTTTTTCGTTGTTGTTTTTGTTGGTTTTGTTGATCTGCACCAACTGGTGCACAATTTTTTTTTTATTTTTAATAGCAGAAATCATCTGTGGTGGAATGTTTGTAATTTTGGAAGGATTCGGAAAAATGTTCGAGTGAAAAAAAGTAGTTAAATGCATATTGTATTACAGGACAACGTTCTTATAAGTAGCTCAAATATAATAAATATTTTTATACATAGACATACATACATATTAGGGATTAGGATCCCGGACAATTTCAGTCCCGAAAAATCCCGTGATTGGCAAAATCCGATCACGAGATCGAAACATAATAAATAGTTTTTCTTTTGCCACCGAAATTTCGAAAAAGTAAACGTTGTCATAGAATATAAAAAATCAGAGACCGTAAATAACAGTTATTTATGAAAACCATATTTGAAAAAATTACTATGAAGGAAAGGTCAAATAAATTGAATATACCAATACATTTCTTTTCTTAATTTATATGGAAAAATTGAAAAATTAGAATTTTTTTTATTTATTTTTTTAAATTCTTACAACAATTATTTTTGATTTTTTTCATATTAGTACACAAATAACAGTGTTTTTCGATTTTTATTGTAGTTGTCCTATGATAACAATTATTGGTGACTTTTATATTAAAAAAAATGGGCAATAAATTTTTTTTTTTAATTTGTATGGAAAAACTAAAAAATAAGACTTAGTTTTTATTTATATTTTAAAAATCCTTTAAAAACAATTATTTTTGATTTTTTTCATATAAGTCCACAAATAACAGTTTTTTCGATTTTTATTTTAGTTGTCCTAGGATAACAATTATTGGTGATTTTTATTTAAAAAAGAATTGTCAACTGAAGTGGTTAAGTCGATCAAGAAGAATATATATATGTATATACATTTCGATATTTAATGAATCCAGCACTGTGATTAATGACAATGACTTTTCTGTTGCGACTTAAAAAATAAAAGTCACTGAATGTTTTTTATTGATGACTTTTACAAATAAAAGTCACTAACTGATTTTTATTGATGACTAAAAATAAAGTCACTGACTGATTTTTATTGATGACTTTTTTAAATAAACTTTTACAAATGAAAGTCGCTGACTGATTTTTATTGATGACTTTTATGAATAAAAGTCACTGAATGAATTTTTTTCATGACTTTTACAAATAAAAAACTGATTTTTATTGATGATTTTTATAAATAAAAGTCACTGAATGATTTTTATTGATGACTTTTATAAAAAAAAGTCACTGAATGATTTTTGTTGAGGACTTTTACAAATAAAAGTCACTGAATGATTTTTATTGATGACTAAAAAAATAAATATCACTGACTGATTTTTATTGATGACTTTTATAAATAAAAAGTCACTGAATGATTTTTGTTGATGACTTTTACAAATAAAAGTCACTGAATGATTTTTATTGATGACTTTTATAAATAAAAGTCACTGAATGATTTTTGTTGAGGACTTTTACAAATAAAAGTCACTGACTGATTTTTATTAATGACTTTTATAAATAAAAGTCACTAATAATTGTTATCATAGGACAACTAAAACAAAAATTGAAAAGAAATGTTACTTGTGGACTAATAAGAAAAAAATCAAATATAATAGTTACTATAAGATTTTTAAAATATAAATTAAAAAATAACTGTTATTTGTTGAGTCATCAAATAAAAATAAAAAAATAACTCTTAAACATTGATTTTTATAATAAAACTTATAACTGTTATGGTCCCTGCAAAAAATAAATTGCATACTGTCTGTGACGTTTGAATACGTTTCAATGCAACAACAGCTCTGTTTGTGTACGGTTTTTTTGTACAAATTTTTACAAACTAGCTTTATTTGGGTACTTTTTCAGTATAAATTTGCCAGTCGGCCAGAGTTAACAAGCTTTTGCTTTCAAAAATTAAACCATCCAGAAAAGTCAACAGAAATTTTTAAAAACTTGCAAGTTTAACACTTATTTGCACCAGTGTGGATTTTCTTATTCACAATACACAGGGAAAGGGGTTAAATAAGAGGGTTAAAGAAAGAAACAGCTGATATATAAGTTTCATTTGAGGTTTAAAGGAAACTTGAATTATTAATATTACTCACATGGAATTTAGCTTTGAAATGACGGAAACGTATTTTGAAAGACAAAACTTCCAAATAGTATATGAAGATTTAAATTTCACCTAAGTACTTGTATTAAATTAGGGAAATGCTTTTTATGAACCAGGTGGATTGGCAATTAAATGCATTTTGATTTTATTTGTGATGAATATTTTTTTCTTAGTTTTAAAGTACGAACACAGAATTGTATTTAATACTAAAATAAAATTTATTTGATCGAAAAAGACGTCTAATTTAGATCCTTAAAATAATATATGGGGCATTTCACGTCAAGCGGACATCCCAAAAAAATGAATTTTGTTTATATTCTGGTCAGTTATACTTCTAGTAGACGTGGATGTGTACACCCAATTTTTTTTCGTATGATGTTTTTTGCTGAGTTATGAGCTTCTAAAAATTGACTAAACATAAAGTCATGAATTTTTGGATGCTTATTATCTGTATCAATTAATTTGTAAAAAAAACTAAAAAGTATTGTTTCTGATAGTAAAAAAGGTGTTGTTTTTTTGTTTTTGTCGAATTCTAAATTTTAATTTTTTTTACGTATAGTAAACCGGAAGTGAAAATTTGAAATCGATATTTGAGTAACTTCGACACTTTTTTTTTTAATTATTTTAACGTAAATTAAAGCTTCAAACGTACTCATTCTCCACAAAAAAAAATGAAAACGTGATCTCCAACTGTTTAAGACTTAGAGCACATAAAGTACATACACATAGCTGAAAATAATGGATTTTTACACTAAAATGTGCTCTAAGTCCTAAACGGTTAGACATCACGTTTTCATTTTTTTTGTGGAGAATGAGTACGTTTGAAGCTTTAATTTACGTTAAAATAATTAAAAAAAAAGTGTCGAAGTTACTCAAACATCGATGTCAAATTTTCACTTCCGGTTTACTATACGTAAAAAAAAATTAAATTTAGAATTCGACAAAAACAAAAAACTAACACCTTTTTTACTATCAGAAACAATACTTTTTAGTTTTTTTTACAAATTAATTGATACAGATAATAAGCATCCAAAAATTCATGACTTTATGTTTAGTCAATTTGTAGAACCTCATAACTCAGCAAAAAAACATCATACGAAAAAAAAATTGGGTGTACACATTCACGTCTACTAGAAGTATAACTGACCAGAATATCAACAAAATTCATGACCTCACTTTGTCCGCTTGACGTGAAATGCCCCATATACAATCCCGAAAAAAACTTCAAGATAACGGGATTGCGATTTTGAGTCCCGAAAAACACGAGATTGCAAAACTGGTCCAGGATTGCAATCCCTAGTACATACATATATATACAAGGTGCAACCCAAAGTAAACAGGACTTTTACAAAATAAAGAAAACGGATGATTATTTTTGTATAATTCTTTTTATTTATTCAAAATACTCTCCTTCTGCTTCGATACAACGTTTTGCATGGTCCAAAAGCATTTGGAATGAGTGTTTTAGGTCATCGGCCGGCATCGCCTTCAGAATGTTGGTACAAGCCTTTTGGATGTCCTCAACGTCCTTATAACGGTTTCCTTTCATCGGCAAATGCAACTGACCGAATAAGTAGAAGTCACAGGGAGCCATATCAGGCGAATACGGTGAATGATTGATGGTAAAAATGCGATTTTTGGTCAAATAATCGGTCGTAACTAGGGCTCTGTGAGCCGGTGCATTATCATGCAATAAACGCCAACTTCCTTCCTCGCGATATTCTGGCCGAATACGACGAATGCGATGCACCAAACGCTTCAAAACTTCAACATAAAACAAAGCGTTAATTGTTTTTCCCGGTGGAACAAACTCTCGATGAATTATTCCCTTTGAATCGTAGAAGCAAATGAGATGAGTTTTGATTTTTGACTTCTCACGGCGGGTTTTTTTCGGATTTGGCTCATCTGGGTGCTTCCATTCGGCACTTTGACGCTTTGTTTCGGGATCATATTGAAAGCACCACGTTTCGTCACCGGTTACGATGTTGAACAAGAAATTTGGATCACGTCTGGCTTCCCGAACGATGTCTTTTGCGTGCTCAATTCTCTGCGCTTTTTGGTCGTCGGTTAAAGTGTGCGGAATGAAGCGAGAACACACTTTACGGAGACCCAAATGTTCGGTTAAAATGCGATCAATTGATGTTTTGGAGATGTTCAATTCCATTTCCATCAATTCCAATGATGATTTTGGCTGCATTTTGATAAAATCACGCACAGTTTTGATGGCATCGTCAGTAATCACAAATTTCGACTGGCCGACGTGTTCGTCGTCATTCAAGTCTTCACGACCATTCTTGAATCGATTCAACCACTCATTAACACGGCCACGGGATAAACAATCATCACCATAAACTTGCTTTAACAATTTAAACGTTTCGGTAAAAGTTTTACCAAGTTTAAAACAGAACTTAATATTAGCTCTTTGTTCGATCGACATTCTCGTACCAAAGTTAAAAACATACTGTCACATTGAGCGGGATATTTCGGCGTGTACTAGACCAAATGTCATGAAATTTAGACAGTATGTGAATGAAAGATGTACCTTTCCAACGCATGTCCTCACACATAGATGGCGCCACCAGAAACGTCCCTATTGCAAAAGTCCTGTTTACTTTGGGACGCACCTTGTACATATGTATAACTGATTAGTTGAGGCCTTAGGCCAAGCTTCTCTCAACTACTCATTCAGTTTTTCGCCGATATGGTTGGTAAATTGTGAGCTTTAGAGTTAAACATTTGTTGTATATTTGCTGTTGGCTGATACGAGATTCCCAACGACTCTGAGGCTCAACAAACATTATTATTACTAATTTCTTCGAGTTTTTTTGAGTAATGATTATTCCTTGAATCGTTTTTTTTTTTATAAGATTTGGATTATACAACTTAGACTATATGAAAAACTGTAGGATTATTATGCAAAATGCAGTAATTAATTGTATGCAGTTCTAATGAGACATTTTTTATTTGTCCTTTTTTTATATTAAAAGAGTCACTAAATATTACATTTTACCCATTTTACCCGTAACCGGTTATTGATTTGATATCACACATCTCTGGTGCTAACGACACTCATCGCTTGATTCTTGTAATGTTTAAAAATGATTGAAAATAACCTCAACTAAAGTTCTCAACACCACATACACACACACGATCCATACGAATACAAGAAAATCTCCACATGGAAATTTCCGTATAGCATTTCACTCGTAAGTACCTAACCGCATGTACATAAAACTACTAAATATAAATCGAAATAAATTCTCCACACTTGGACGGACACACACACACACTGCAATGGCCACCAAACGCACAGTTCTCCACAGAAATAGTCATCATCATTGTCATCATCGTCTTTGGCGCAATTTCACCGCGATCAGCAACGCGATCATGGGACCCACTTTGCACTAAAGTGTTGCACAACAACACGACCAGTGTTGCTTTATGATCAGCACGATTGACTGCTCAAAACTGTATTATGCTGATTGCCCACCTCCGTTTTACTGCAAAACTCAATTTGACCGACCTCCCATAAGCCCCAACACAATCGCTTGGCTGTCGCCTGCAAAGATTGCCAACGATCAGCCACATGATTCCCATTCACATAATGATCCATTGTGATGATCACCAACACGACCATTGCTGCTTGCAGTGACTTCTTCACGTTGCTCGAGTGCTGCTTGTTGTCGTCTGGTATCCAAAGATAGCATCAGCCGCTGTCGCCGCCGCCGCTTGCCACGTCTTGTCGTACTCACTAAACCGTGCATCCATCTTTCGTACATGCCACATTGCTGCGGCGAATGTGTAGCAGCAGCGTTTACTGCATTTGGACATCGCCAGTCGGCGGCACAAGCAACGCAGCGCCACTCTTGCGCGCTCGTTGTGTGCATTTAGCGTATTTATTGCATTCAATTGCTTGTGGATTGATGTGAGCAAATTGTAATTTGATGCCACTTTCGAACGCACAACAAAGAAAATACAATAACAACAACAATTGCAGCAGCAACAACAAGCAACAGTCGAAAGAAACAAGAGCACAAACGCAAAAGTCTTAATGTCTGTTGTCTGCTGCTGCTTTTTTGTTGTTGCTGCATGTTCAATTCGCGACTCATTACATCTGGATCGTGCCATGTGGTCGCTTGCGACTCGATCGCATTGCTTGCGGTTCGCTGGCTGGCGGTTTATGCGTGCAACACGCTCGCAACTTCATTGCATGTCTGGCTAACTATGACTTCAGCTTTGCTTGAGGTCTGTATCGTTGCTTCGCATTGCTTTTGTTTGTTTATAAATATTTGACAGACTCATACAACGATTTTTCGCCTCTACGCATTTCAATTCGAAATGTGGCTTTCTCGAGAGGCATTTTGGTCTCTGCGGATATTTATCTCTGGGGGGTTTGTATAAGATAGTCAAATACAAATAGCTGAAATTGTTTACTGATGCAGTAAAGTCCAAAAATATGTGAGCCATATTTAAATTGGCGTTTTTACGATATATTTTTGGAAAGTTGTATTAACTAATCCGTAAAATATTTAGCTTGTAGGTAGGTTGGATTTACGGTTTTTGACAATTTTGCTTTCACACTTGGAGATTTCGCCGAGTTTTTCACCAGCCCGAGCAAGGACTCGAACCTAGAGCCTCTAGTAAGAGAAGCCAGCGCATTATCCGCTGAACTATCGAGATCTGCTCGAAGTTTCGAGGCATCGAGGTTTAGCTTGCACTCAAATAAAAATTCTGATTAATGGTTATTTTGTGAAATGTGTTGGACTTTAAATTAATTTCAGATTAGCTTTGAAATTTTAGACATTTATAAAATCAAATACATTTCTAGGCATTTACAACATCGATAAAAGGTCTTTTTGGGAAATTTTCCAGTAAAAATTATCCAGTAAAAAATATCAGGAGAGAAAGCGAGTTTACGCTCCCAAAAATAAAACTATCCAAAAAAGTAAACAAACAGGAATTTGTAAGAAATTGCAAGTTTTAACTCTTGGTTGCACCAGTGGGACTTGGCACATTCACAATGCACCAGGAGGGTTAAAGAAAGAAACAACTTATTTAAAAGTTTCATTTGAGGCTTGAAGCGGTAGGAAAACTTAAGTTAAATCAGACATTTAATGCAAAAGCCAAATGGTTCGTTGGGGTCAATCTGCGATTCTTCCATTTCAGCTGCAGCAGGTAAAGCTGAGCAAGACGTTTGTGGGTCAGCAGACTCGGGAACGCACAAATTCTTTGCTGGTTTCATTTGCCTCCAAATGTTTGCAAAAATTATTTTTCTTTGTAGTCGATTACATGTCGATAATTTTCTTATTCTTCTTACTGGCTAAAAGTTACTAGATCAAATTTCTCCAGGAAAAACTTGCCGGTGTAGACACCGAAAGCCAATACTCTCATTTGTCAGACTCTCTTCCAAGTCTTCCCTAGTCCGGTATTTAGTGGGGATTCTGACGCAGAAGTCAAAAAAGTTGCATAATTAAGTTGCCAACGATGCTGCCGGAAGGGGCGTGAAACTCATCAGAGACTATAATGCTGCCTACGTAAAGAGTACAAATACCGGCTGAGTAAAAAACTCACATTTTCTCACAAAAATCAAACAATTTCTTCTTAACCCATTGTTGCCGGGTACCAGTTCCGCCCATACGATTTTGATAAAATTTCATACACGACCTAGAAGTGACCCAAAATGATCATAAACAAACATTTCAGCTTTATATCTCTGCACGTTGCTGATCTCTGCAATTGTAGCTTTTTCCATACTTTGTGAAGTGATCAGCTAAATACGTGAACAAAAGTTGTATTTTTTACAGGTGAGTTAGGAGGCAGATTTTTCTGAAGTTCTAAGGCCACTACGTTTCGCCACATTTTCTACCTCCGGAAAATTCACGATTTTTGGAGTCTGGTAACTTTAGCTAGATGGCGAAATTTTAGGGTGACCTTCACTAGGTTAAGGTAGTTCCATCTTTACCCTAACTATCCCTATCAATGGTTTTGAGAGATATCAAACATTGACTTTTTTGTGATTTTTTTTAAAAATCAATTTTCATGGGTAAATTTTTACCGATTATTCAGCAATGGGTTAACACTCAATTACGATTGCAATTATATTCCAAATGGGGAGGTTAATGGGGTTTCGACAGTATATGTATTTTGACTATTGCTTCGTAAAAATCCAAAAGTTGACAACCTCACAACACCGATCGTCTGGTGGTGAATTTCTGAACCTTAATTAATTTTGTATTTTTTGTACTGAAGAATGTTGGCGATCGCTGAAAAAATCATTTAAATCGGTTTAGTAGTTTCGGAGATACGAATATTACTTAACTACTGCATTTACAAGTGGGGAGCCAATGGCATAGAAAATGGCCAGTTTTGTATGGCAGCCCCCTTAAGACTTGTAGATAGCGGGTAGGTATGTTTGAAAGAAACATTCGTAAGGGAAAATAAATGGGTGTTGGTCATACATTTGACACGTCTGGAGGCAACCTGGAAGCAGTGGGAGCCTATTGTGTAAAAACGACCATTTTGTATGAGAGCCCCATTAAGGGTTGGAGATGGGTTATAAATATGTTTGAAAGAAATGTTCAGTAAAGAAAACTAATGGGAGTCAGTCATAGATTTTAACCCTCTAAGAGCAACTTCTGACCAGCTGTGGAGCAATTTGTCGAATTTCCCAGCTGTTTTGTGAACTCATGCACTTTTTCACCAAACCGCATAAAATGAGAGGTTGCGGAGCATCGAGAACCTATTATTAAGAATCTCCATGCAACACTAAATCATGTGAATTGCACACATACATACATATGATTGCAAATTCAATACAAATCATTTTCACACATAAACTTCTGATACAGTTTTATGAATTGAACTAAAACTTAACGTCACTTTCGTCAATTAACCCCGCATGCCACTATTATTGTAGCACCTCATCAGACACCCAGCTCAGTAGTGGATTTTAGTCAACACAGTTTGTGCATGCACCAAACACCGAAACTTTCGTAACTCTCCTTAAACAAATAATTTTAACTAAACACTAAAATACGAGAAATTCTGCTCTTTTTCTGTTTACAGCGGTTTGAGATTTCGAACACAAATGCCCCTCGGCAGCCCCAGAGCCAGTCTCTGTAAACTTGGTAGCTTACCACTCCCCTACCGCTGCCTGCCTAATGTTCTACTAGCGCCTACCTACCAACACTACCACCACCACCAACACTACTCGCCACCACCACCACTACCCAACACTCGTCCCAGTAACTGTATATTTCGATCACAGTCGCGTCCAGTGCGATCAACACTGCGTTTCAACTGCTAATCGGTGGTAGCCTTTTAGTAGAGTGTAATGGCTTTAATTGAATTTTTAAATAATTTTACATTTAAAAATTATAATTAAAATCGAATGTAACAAAACTACCAATTAAGAACGAACTAATCGTAGATCTATGCAAATGACTAATGCAACTAGAATTTTCCAAAATTCCCTAATCACAATAAAGACAACAGTTATACATCTAAAACGTCTGGCACTTTTCCTCGCTTCGCATATCTCTCGTCGGCCCCGTCACTGCTTCTTCTTCATTTTGCAGTATAGATAAAAATGTTTGCGAATGCGAAAATAATTCCTCAAGCATGAGATAATTGCCGGCAAAGTATTTCAGGAGATTCGTCAAAAGCGGCACTTGCGAGATCTCTAACGTCAGCGCAGAGGCAAACGCTGACATCGATACAAAAAAGTACTTTACTTGGTGCGTTATCTGCCTGGAAGTCCAAACAAATTCTACACACTCGCATACGGCTAACCAGATAGAAACACACGTACCCGAAGCGGCTAACAACATTAATTAGATCAGTTCGCACGAACGGCGCTCAGCTGCGGCAATTAAAGTAGACAAATTTTCAGCTTTCAGCCGCGCGATTTATTGCAGCTGGCCGCGCGTATGCGCTCAGCTCGCACTTTTACGAGCGGCCGCGATAAGATTATGCACATTTTTCATTTTCTTGGCGAGTTGCTGGTGTGCGGCTGGCGCATGAGAAAAGCGAGCGCCAGTAAATCGATGCCAAACGAAGAAAGTCATTATGAAAGTGTGACGCGACGCAATACGGCGAAAAGTTCAACTTCCAATAAACTACATTTTCATATTAATTAAATCATCGCAAAAAAAAAGCGCTCGGTCGGCCGCAGCGCAGTTGATATATAGCGAAATACAACAACAAAAAAGTGGTCGAAAGGCAAATGCAAAGAAACGCGAGACGCGCTTAGAAAATAAAAAAAAATTCAAATTCAAAAATTCAACGTACATAGTTTTATACACAATTTTGATATTTTTCTTAGAAGCCTTTATGCAAGGAAAACGCACTACAGTCCAGCATTGATGTGGCTTAAAGTGTGGTTCAAACTACAAAAATATAATAGAAATTGTATAGTTATACTTGAGTGATACTTTGATTGTACTGTCACCAAGATTTCGCTGAACAAATTGTTTGCGTCCATCACAAGTAAAATCTTAGAGAGAGCTGCATCGGTAAAGTTTTGTATGTTTATTTAGCGAAATAGGCAGACTTTTTTGATGGCATCAGTTTGATTTCTAAATATGTCAAAATATTCCACAAAAGTCGGTAAGTAAAATCTCAACCGAATGATTTAGGACTCAACAAAACAAAGAAACTACATACTAGCAACTAGGAAGGTAGGTCAAAGCCAGGGGCGGATTCAGAAAAATATTTTGGTGGTGTTTCAAGATGTAATTCTTTAGTATACATAAAATGCCAAAAAATGTCTTTTAATTTGTAGTTTGTATGTAGTTTTGAAGTCGTCCCTAATATTTCGGGAAGGGTGTTCAACCCCCAACCCCCTCCCTGAATCCGCAACTGGTCAAAGCAATTCATTTGGATCATGTGATATCTTTTTGAGCCGAACTTACGTCAATCTTTACCCAATCGGCAACTTTGTTGAGAGACGCTGGTCCAAGAAGTTGGGGTCCCCTCGAAGCTAAGACAGAGCAGTGACACATAAAGTGAACGTTATCCTTCTCAGCAATTGATGCGCAACCAAAGACAATTTAACTATAGTTTAATTATAGTT
This sequence comes from Melieria crassipennis, assembly GCA_963668005.1. NCBI lineage: Eukaryota > Metazoa > Arthropoda > Insecta > Diptera > Ulidiidae > Melieria > Melieria crassipennis. The sequence goes on from OY764962.1 coordinate 96,553,817, forward strand.
TAAACTATAGTTTAATTGTCTTTGGTTGGCAACTTTGTATTTTAATGGCTGATTAAAATCGAAATTATTGAAATTGGCGTATTGCACCTTAGAAGTAAGAATCGATTGATCCTACAGCGACTAAACAACAATCAAGTTTCTAGAAACTATAGAAGAAACTATTCGCTACACGGGTAAATGTTGGTTTAATTGAAAATGTTATGGAAGCAATTTGTGGCCAGCTTATCGACTTCACAGTTATCAATGATAAGTACCTCTATGGTTGGGAGAGTGGATCTGTCTTAGCTTGGTTAGTTATTCAGAGCGAAATGGCATTCGGTTATCAACTTTGACGAAGTATACATCTCATACTAATCCGTTTGATATATCTGAACTGATTCAGTTGAACCGGTTCAGTTGATCAAAACCCAAGACCAAGTTTTTATAAAAATTCTCAGTTTACACAAATTAGGATTTCTATTAGTGTCCTACCGAATATTCGGTTTCGGTTTCGGCCCAAATAAGTGTTTCGGTTTCAGTTTCGGCCATAAAATGCCCGAACGGCCGAAACCAAAACTTTTTTGAATATTTTTTACATTTAGAAGAGAATTTAGATGCCACCAATGTAAATAAACTTCTTTTTTTAGAATATACATAATATTAAATTATTTAATTTTGAATATAAGCGAGTAAGGTACGAAAGGTGATTTTTTAATGTTTATGTTTCTAAAAAATTAATAAATTGTTTTTATCAATAAGTAGGGGAATTCTTTGTAAGGTGCCTCCCCTGCTCGATTTCGACGTTCCAGCAATCCAAGCAAACAAATTCCTACCGTCATTTAAGGTATATATAACAACATCAATTTTAATGTCGTTTTTGAGGGAACAGACGCAATAACACGGTCTGGGTAAATAAAAGTGTAAAATTTGGTTAAGAAAAAACTTAAAAATAAAAACTGAAGGTTTTTCTTGCGCTGAAAAAGTAACCGAAAACTTATAAAAAACTAAGGTAAACATCAGTGTTGGACTTAATTTTTAATGGTTTTTCATAATCCGAAATGATATCCGAGCATATCGTAAAAGGAAAAAATGTATACAATGATTTCCAAAATGGCATAAAAATTTAAAGTGCCACGTTTTTTCTTTGTAAGGTTCATTGTTTTTTGATCCTATATCGGTAAAATGCCTTTTTATTGCTCGGAATCGTCATTAAAATGGATTTAAAGTGTTCTTAGTCAATTTTTCTCTAATCCCATCTTGAGGAACAAAGTTCAGTTCAGTTTTGTTTATTAATTTCCATATAATTATCATTTTATTCGTTACCATTCAATTTCCTTTTTGCTTTTGGTCATTTTCTATTCAATTCAAATTTAATTAAATAATCTTTTATATATTTTCTAAATCATGCATTTTTACTTGAGATTTCTATGTTTTTAGCGATTTTTTTAGAGGTGGCACTTTACATTAAAAAATTTTAGGGTGTTGATTTTGAACACTTTGGGAAATTGGCTGTAAAATTCGTGTTTACGAAAAATTGAAATGAAGTGTTACCTTGGATCATAGCTCTTTAAACCCTCTTTCCAACGGTATATTAACATTTCTAACGAGTTATGCGCAAAAAAGCCATGGGGTGGCACCTTACAAAGAATTCCCCTATTTATTTATTTATGTTATGTTTGTTCTTTATTTACTTAAAGTAAAATTCGTTTGTAGAAAAATGGTGATTTTGATGCTTGATGTGGTGATTTATTTGAATGAATATTAAAAAAAAACCGAAATACGGTTTCGGTTTCGGCCCAAAAAAGTGGTTTCGGTCGGACTCTAATTTCTATGTACAAAAATTCTCTCAACAACTCAACAAATAGAAAGGTTTGATTTAAGTATAGGATTTTCTTACTTTCAGCCGCCGAATGTCTTTAATGGGAAGCTTAGGGTTAAGACTAGCCACTTCTACCTACCTACTTCACTTTGTAGATGTTCAACTTATAATTAGTGCAATTTGGAACAATAGCCCCGTTCAAATCTGTCGCTCATGTTGCACGTGTGTATGTATGTATGTACGAGCGTGAGCAGCTTAGGAAAGCTTCTTCGATTACACAGAACGCAAATGTACTGGCCATCCATACGAGGCGAGAATATGTGCCGAAACGTTTATCATAGATACGTCAGAAAGTGGTTTGGTTACAACAAAGCGCTTTAAATGGGATATCAAGGGGAACAGCGCCGCAGAACACACACACACACACACACACTCACTCGCTCATTCATTCATACGCAGCTTCCAACTGGCATTTGCTCAGCGGCTGAGAAGCGTTCGTCGAGGATGGCTGCACACTTTTAAGTGAATGTATTTAAATAGCAACAAAAGAAACATTGTAAAAACGCAACAACAACAACAACGACGGCAATAACGAAACCGGCATTAACAACAACAATAGCCGAACAACAACAGCAGATAGCAGTCAACAATTTAGCAGCATCTGCGCGCGGCAACTGCTGCCTTCACTCGATGTTTATAAACATTTTTAGGCTTTTGACGTTCGACGTTCGGCGCGTCCAGCAACACCGGTTGCGGCATAAACATGGCAACTAGGCGCTAGCAACTCTCAGTGACAGTCTAATCGTTGTGCGGCTTTAAAGTGTTGTTGCAACTGGCAGTGGAAATGAGCAACTGCAACGGATCCGTGCGCCGGGCTTGAGTTGTCGCGCATCGTTGTAAAACAGCCGCAACAGCGGCCATTCGTAGCAGTAAAAGGCGTAACGCTTCGTTAGTGTTATTCTTTGTGGGCGAGACGCGGAAAGAAGACCATAGCTTAAAATAAAAAAAAAACAAAACCCAAATGAAAAACAACAACAACGAAGGGGGTTGACGAGCGACTTGAATTCGAGGCATTTTGTGTTGTCAGCTTTAATACAAGTTGACTATTTTTGTTGTTGTTGTTGTTGTATTTGAAATCTAATGAGATGCTGCGATGTTGCAACAAGTTTATTTATTGCTGTTGTTGTTAATGCTGTTTGCAGCTGACATTTGCCAAATGATGCAACATTGTTACAACAACTAAAACGCCACTTTTGATTTTGGCGCGTACGCAATTTTGAAGCGAACTCAATTTGCCGATTTGGAAAAGTCCGCATTTTGATTGAGTGACGCAGCGTTCAATCTCAACCAGAAGCCATTGCAGCGAAAACTTTATTTTCATTTTCCGAATGAAGGCAAAAATTGAACACAAAAACGATGCAGTTACGCTCTATCGAGGATCTAAGTGCGCATGAAAAATATTTTCACAAGATAATTTCCCTCTGTCCGAGGTTTGGCAGCAAATTGCATTAACGGCATTCGGCCGTGTTGTGTGTAATTAAATAAAATTAAATGTTTATTAGGTTGTTTATGTTTACGTTAATTTTTATGTCCGGCCCGCATGAAAGGCGCACTGAGAAAGTTCGAAAATCACGTTACAGATACGCTAAATAACCAGGTTTGCGTTGCTAGTTTTTCTTAACCCTGCTTAGCCAATGTTCGTCATTTCGACTAGCATTGTTGTTGATCAGACATGGGCGTAGTGCACTCATTTTATAATTGCACTCTGCTTTTAGCTACTAATGGAAGTGGAGCTATTTTACGCTATGAACTACTTATTTAGTGAAATAAAATCGATGTACCCACTATCACTATTATTTTAGTCAGAGGCGGATTCAGAAAAATATTTGGGGGGGGGGGGGTTTAAAAAAGTAATTCTTTAATATTCATAAAATGCGAAAAATGCTTTTTAATTTGTATGTAGTTTCAAAGTCGATCCTAATATTTCGGGGTGGTTCAACCCCCAAACCACCCCACCCCTGAATCCGCCACTGATTTTTGTGGTAGTGCCATGGATTTTCAACTACAAGTCTGGTGGTAGTGGATTTTAAAAATGTCCACTAAATTATTTTTAGTGGTAGTTAGTGGCCGACCGAATATTCGGTTTCGGCCCAAATAAGTGGTTTCGGTTTCAGTTTCGGCCAAAAAATGGCCGAATAGCCGAAACCGAAACTTTCTAGAATATTTTTTACATTTTATTGTGTAGCAGATATATAGTAAAAGGAGGAGTAATTTAGATGCCAGCAATGTAAATAAACTTCTTTTTTTTAGCATATAATATTAATTTATTTAATTTTGAATATTATCGAGTAAGGTACGAAAGGGTGATTTCTTCTTGTTTACGTTTTTAAAAAATGAATAAATTGTTTTTATTAATAAGGATTTATTTATTTATGCTATGTTTGTTTCTTTGTTCTTTATTTCCTTAATGTAAAATTCGTTTGTTGAAAAAAGTGCTTGATATGGTGATTTTTATTTCAACTAGAAAGTTTCGGTTTCGGCCGAATATAAAAAAAAAACCGAATATTCGGTTTCGGCCCAAAAAAGTGGTCGACACTAGTGGTAGTTGACTTTAAAAATTTTAGTGGAGTGGCAAAATTTCCACTATTTATTAGTGCTAAAAAAAATTATACCCACTAAGTGACACAATTTTTATTTTTACTAAATATCATTGATTAGTTGTAATGAAAAATCTCGCTGTGAAAAAGTCAAGAAATGAACCTGTTAGAATGTTCTTTTGACTATAGGAATCATTGAGTATTGTTTTTATGACCCCAATACGAGTATATTGTTTATTGATTTATCTATTTTTGCAAAATCCTGGAGTGGATTTACACCTCAACAAAGATCAAAATATTTTCACAATCTTTATAGTAGGACTCCCTGAAATGGTTGAACAAGATGAGATTCGAAAGCAGCTTGAAACTTAGATCTAAATATTACTCTCAACTGTCTGGAGAACTACCAAATAATTCATTCGCTCCTGTAGAACGTATTTTTTATTTTGCGGGGCTAGTAGATGTTCTCCGAAGAATGAATCTGCTTCATTAAAATTAAAAAAACATTGTTTTAATGAGAGCAAACAATTTTTAATTAATTCGAATGTTAGCTGGAATTCTTTTTCCTTGGAATTTTGCGATTTTTTTTATCGATTTAATATGAAGCATAAATGATTAATTAAAATTTTTGGAAACATTTTTAGTGTGGCCCAATGATCACGCTAGGCGCTACCGAGTTCATAAAGCAAGGGCGAATTCAGAAAAATATTTTGGGGGGTTTCAAAAAGTAATTCTTTAATATTCATAAAATGCCTTTTAACTTGTATGTAGTTTTAAAGTCGATCCTAATATTTTAGGGGGTTTCAACCCCCAATCCCCCCGCCCCTGAATCCGCCACTGTCATAAAGTAGGCTCTCTCTATAAGAATCAGTGTTTGTATGTTTGTCCCTTATAAACTCAGAAAGTACATGACTGATTGATCTCAAATTGGGGCACAATAGGTGGGTGAGGCTTCTAAAAAATAGCACTACTTTCAAATTAATGAATAGATTTTACATACACTACACTCACTTAGTTCTAGTGAGAAAAAATCCATTACCACTACACTCATTTAGTTGTAGTTAAGAAAAGTTGCATTATTTTTGAAATTAGTGGAGCTTAAAATTTTGTGCACTACGCCCATGTCTGGTTGTGATACAACTCGATCTTATGGTAAAAAGATACTGGTTGTTATGCTATTTAAAAAAATAAAATAAACACCAAACACACAAAAAATATTTGTTTCCTAAACTTTAACTAAAAATTAAAAAAATTAAAAAGCATTTTATGCACTACCAGCTTCTTCAAATCAATATTAAAACTATGTTAGTCAAATCGACACACATTAGCTTTAACATATATAAAATATGTTTGGCTATGCAGGGTTAATGTGGCAACTTTTAATGCAGTCAGTGTTTAAGTACTTTTAATAATTAATTGGTTTCAAAGTGATTGAGTGACGAATTTTCCAAAAAAAAAAACAGTCTACATACATATTTTTTTTATTTAATTAGGATTTTACAGTCATGAAATTAATATTTAAATTAAAAAACAGTTGCACCAACCTCTGAGGCTACCAGCTTAAAAACTAAAATAGTCTATGGACGACTTATATAAAGTTGTCTTTGCTAAACGCTTAATGAATCTCGTTTACCGACATTGTATTTACAAACTATGGATCTATCAAAAAATTTTAAATTATTTCTATCTTTACAACGTTCCTTTTTTTTATTTTCAATTAAGCATCAATTAAGCATCTTTTCTTGGCATGTTTTAGTCAAAACCTCAAAGAACCTTAGACTTCTTTTGGGTTACAAACTCTGACCAGTGATTTCCAGTGATTTCCACAGGTTTCTCAGGTCAACTTAGTGTAAGGTTTGCACCACTTTTACCCAAAAATTTGCAGGCTTAAATGAAGTTGTATCACACCAGGGTTGAGAAATTTATGAAGCTAATACCTTCTTAGGTCTTGGCTGCACCCTTGTCTTGGCATATTATGTCTGTTTGTTTCTCAGTTAACCTGCTTGTCTCTTTAAACTAAACATTATAGCTAAATAATTTTAATAATTTTCCATATTCAAAGCAATAAATTGTTGTGTGCATAAATCTTGACCGATCAGTAACATGTGTCATTCGAATATTGGCGATTTAGCCTAAGCAGACAACATGTGCCCTCAGCACCAGCTCCACAAACACACACACACACACACACACACACACGTGCGCTGTCCTCCAGCCAGAGGACAAGACGCTCGGCGCACATTAATGTCAAATTCGATAAGAATAAAATTAACTGAACGAGTTCTCTAAATGCCGACATTTATGGCAATTTGGCGAGCATCGAAAACTGGCTCGAACGGCCATAATGCCAAATTGGCAAGTGCGCAAAAAGTGTGCAAGCACTTGGCAGCATCCATTGGCTGCACAGTGGTGCACTAATTTTTCACATAGCAAATCATTAAATTGAACGTGATATGTTTCTTTGTCATGCATACGAAAATAAGCGCACTTATTCACAACGTCTGTGTGCCGCAGTGCATTTGCCAACAAAATGATTCGCTGTGGCCAACTCTTTGCTGCGGGCACCTGTGCTGCAACATTGCTTCGATTTGGCCAAATGAGTTGGACAGAGGAAAAAATTTCAATTCAATTAGACACACGAGTAGAAAAATTCTAATAAATTTAATAATTCACTGCTCATTATTGCGCCCACTTTGTGAACGGTTGCGCGCATTTTAGTGGGCAGAACTAGCAGCGCCGCTGCTGTATGTTGCTGCCGACATTTTCTTGCATTCATTTAATATATGAAATTAAGAAAAGCGCACAAAAGTCGCACATATTGTGTCTGAATTGACAAAAATTCAGCACCCCGCACGACGCCACAGTCAGTACGCGTTAAGTGAAGCAGCTGAACTACGGCGAAGTGAGAAATGACGAATGAGAAATGTTTTCCTCTAATTGTGCTTCTCTGTTTTGTTTTGTGCGTTTTAAGCACGCAATGAGTTTTAAGGACTTGTAATGGTGTTGAGTTTCTGATGTGCTAAAAGGGTTTAATAAAGTTGTCACTTATGAATGGCGTTCACTATAGAGCGGTCGCACTGTGCTGTTTCGATATAATGTGAGTTTGTGAGAAAAACTTTTTATTTCTCACTAGCAATGCTGAATACTTGTCAAAAATAAATCACGTATTTATTTTTAGTTTTTCAACTCAATACCGAAATATTTCTATACTGTTCAGTGAGACACTGAGATGTGAGCAGAAAGAGTGCAGAATGCGCTCTTTTGTGCAGAACTCGATGAAAATGTATAATTGCTGGTGGAGAATGGAAATTGATGTGACACTTTTCCACACATCTCTCAAGTTTTTTGAAGTGCTTTGGAGTGCTGCTTCTTCTTCGTTTTTGAGTCAAGAATTAATAACAAGTAAGAACAGAAACACATCTAAAAAGTGGGAAAAGGTTTTGAAACTCCAAGGCATTGGTATCTAAACTTGTTTGTAGATTTCGAGATGCTTAAAACTTAATTTTTCAGTTTTTATACCAATTTTCGAAGACGATACTTAACGCTTTGGCATTGTTTTAGTCGAATTGTCTACATTTTTGTAAATTATTGTTAACTTTTGAGTTGAGAATTCATGCGAAGTTGCAAAGAAATAAAAAAGTTTGCGTTGTATTTTCTATTTTTGCATTACAGTCGTGTCTGGGTATAGTGAACCCTCTATAAAGTGAACACCTCGATATAGTGAACACCCAAATTTTGACATCGAGCCTCTAAATATACATAGACAAAAATTTTCAAGCAAAAAAAAAGTGTATTTTGAGCAAATAAAACAAGTTTTTGAACAAAAATACAGTGAACAGGCTTTGCAATAATTAGTTCACTAAATCCAGGCACCACTGTATATATTGTTTTCATATGATTAAACTGATCCATAGACATCAGGCAAGGAATTAGCTTGCTATGAAAAGGACGCTTTTTAAATGATGCCTCGCAAAACTTTTCAAATTGAAATAATTGCACATTCTTTAATATTGCAATTTTGGCTTTCAAATTTAAATTTAAACTTTACTCTGAAATTTAAATCATTCAGGCAGGTGCCAGATTTCACTTTCACTCGAAATCGAAATTGAATCCAACTGAAACAGTCGGATTCAATTTCGAATCCAATTTGAATCCAACTGAAGCAGTCGGATTCAATTTCGATTTCGAGTGAAAGTGAAATCTGGCACCTGCCTGATTATCCTTTTCTTTAACCGCTAAACAAACAACTCCAATTAGACAAACTCCAATTGTAATTTAAGTATCCACATTCCAGGCTTCAAAGCTTACAAGAATAGATCTAATCAACCTGTAATTAATAGCGAAACTGCAGTTTTGAAATCAATCAGATACTTTGTAAACTATCCTTTTTTATGTGATCAACACACACTGCCTCGAATCCGTATAATTCAACTCGAATTCGCCCATCACTTTGTCTCTGCCATGCTCCATTCGACAGCAGTCCGAAAATAAATCCGATGACTTTTCTCCAACAACGACAATCACAACAACGGGCGGAAAATGCAAAAATATCTCAGCGAAGCACATCGGCTCGCCACGAAGGAGCAAACGAGTCGTCAGACACAGAACCGAAACCTGTGGAAAACTCTCAGCGAATACGACTTCGTACGCACACACTCTCACACGTACGTAAGTGCCTGAGATTTGCCGTTGCTGGCGAGCTACTTGATCGCAATCGGCACGATTTGGTGTCATTCTTCGCTCGCACCTCAAAAACGATCGACGTCTTGGTTTCAGTCTCGGGGATTATGACTTGAGCCAAAAAAGTTTTTAATTTTTGGAAAATTTATTTTTTAATACATAGATAGTATATATATATATCTAATCTACATAGAGTTCAATTTTTTATAACTGAGGAGCAAATAACGGAAAAAAATTTGGAAATATATATATATATATATACATCGCGATATATTATAACGCCGCAAAGGATAACGTAAGCATCCATCGAATGGATTTCAAATGCGAATCCTTGTGAAAACTGTGCGTGCGTGTGTGTGAAAATTTGGAAAAATCGTAAAGAAAATTTTTGGTTTCGTAACGTTTAGCTGATGTGAAAATTTTTTCGCTGCGCTGAATTTCTAAAAAAAGAAACGAACGAACGGTTTCGGTGGCGCGGCGCGACGCGACGCAGAGCGATCGGTCGGTTTCTCGGTCGGTCGGTCGGTGGGTGAATCGGTTGGTGCGCACCCGACGAACGGGCGCAGTGTACCGTTAATAGATATATGTACATATATTTGAATTCGTCTATATGTAGCGCAGCGAACGCACGCAGGATCGTCAAAGGATACATTGGATTAGCCGAACTCCACTAGCGCAAGCATTCGTCGGTCGTCGTCTCGCGGCGGTTACGATGACGGCGAAGGCCCTGCAACTTCAGCGACAAGTGCACCCAAAGCGCTGCGTGTAGAGTTTTCAGTTGGTCCAAATTGTCAAAAATTATAAATAGCAACTGAAAATTAAGAAGCATATGCGCGGACCAATCTGTGTGTGCGCGCGCGTGTGTGTGTGTGTGTGTGTGTGCCGTGCGGTCGATGAAAATATTTTCGTGCACAAACGAGACGGCGCATGGCCGTGTGCACAGGAATATGAAAAGGATGGCATGCAGCGAAATCATTTTTTAAAATAGACATTTTCCCCATACGAATTTTCACAGAAAACATTTCGACAGCAAATGTTTGCAGTGTGTCTGCGCGGTCCTCGCGCGTATGAAAATGCGAAAATTTCGGTTTCAGTACGTGGCGAATGCTCGTAAAATCGACGCAAAGCCAACGCATATCGCGGAATGTCGGAAAATCTAAAAATGACCGCACAGATGTGCTTATTTTGATCCCTCGCCCGTTTCTTACCCCGTCTCTGGTTTCTACTTTCAGCGTCAATATAGAAGCGATATATCAATTGTCAGAAAAAAGATATAAATCGGTCGATATAGCAGCAGTTGGCGCCGAGCACGCAAGTCTCTTGTGAAGAAGCGAAAAACCGTTGAATTCAAGTGTTTTCAGTGCTCGGTGTTTTCGCGTGCGCGTGCAGCGCACTGCACGCTTTCTTGTTATCATTTTAAATGCGACATAGTATTACATAACGAATCAGAATGCAACGACAAACTTCGAATCCGCACCAGCAGCAGCAGCAGCAGCAGGAGCAGCAGCTGCAGCAACAACAGCATCAAGAAACACAGCAGTACTCGAGCCAGCAGCAGTACTCGACGACACAGCAGCAGCAGCGGGTTAGCCGCACCGAACACCACGTCCAAAGCCAACAAATCAGCACCCAGCAAAGAGGTCAGTTCGTACGCCCCTCATGCCCCTTAACACACCCAGTGCCATGCTGGTCCCCCGAACGCGGCCGGGCCGAGCCGTGTCGAGTGGCGCAGCTCTGTGCAGAATTATTCACACCGTGGATTTAGAATGTTTCTGCGTATCTGCGCCACTTCGACCGCCACCCGGCCGCCACATCGCGTGCCATCGCTGCTCGATTCGCGAAATGTCGGCGGGCGCTTGCATTGTCGGGACACTTGTGTCGCAATTGCTGGCTGCACCGTGCACAAGGTCGCACTTGGCAGCCGAAAATCGATGATTGTGCCCGGCGCTGGCACTTCGACCTGATGAGTGTGTTTTTTAGATTTAGAATTCGCTTTTGGGTTGGCTCGAGTTCAAAATTTTCGCACTGACTAATCACGAACGATGTGAATAATGGATGCATCATGAAATAATGCGATGTGGGTCTGAGATCATTTCGCTTGATTACTATTTTATTGAAATTTTTTTTTTTCGGATTGGCAGAGTTTTTTATTTTAAATAGCAATAGACGTTTGAAAGAATTATTTTTACGTGTGCATACACGTGGATGGTCAAAGGATTTACTTGATAGTTTTATAATGAACTAAAAAATTTCTATGGTCCTGTGCAAGGCTATATTTATAGTTGTAGGTTGTATGTATGTAGTAAAACCTATATAATTGTAATTGCGATTGTAATTGCAATTTAATTTTTTTAAAACTGAATTTAATGAAATTAAACTTATTTGAGAAATATTTCCACTTTTCAATTTTCTGTTAAAAATTTAAATAAAATATTCTACAAGTTTGCAAATTTCTAAATTTTAATTGAATTTAAATTCAATTTTATAAATTTATTTAGTAAACTTTAATTAAATTGAAATTCTGTTTGTTTTTTTTATTAATTTTAAAATAATTCATTACATTGATTACATTTTCTCTAATCAAAAAAAAATTTGTTTAGAAATAAAAAAAATATACAAAATTTTTGTTTTAAAATATTTTTGTTTAAATTTTTTTATGTTTTTTAATTAATTAAATTTTTTACATTAATTTCAATTTAATTTTTTTTTATTCCAGTAAATGTTTTTTAAATAATAATCAAATAACTCATTTTATTTCCAAATTCAATTCTATAAATTTATTTATTTAACTTCAATTAAATTAAAATTCTTTTTGTTTTTTTGATTAATTTTAAAATAATTCATTACATTGATTAAATTTATGCTAATTGTTTTAAATTTTTTTTTTAATATTTTTGTTAAATTTTTTTTAAATGTTTTTTAGTTAATTAAGTTTTTACATGAATTTTAATTTGAGTTTTTTTTAAATTCCATAATATAAGACAGTAAATGTTTTTTTTTAAATAATAATCAAATAACTCATTTTATTTCCAAATTCAATTCTATAAAGTTATTTATTAAACTTTAATTAAATTAAAATTCTTTTTGGTTTTTTATATTAATTTTAAAATAATTCATTACATTGATTACATTGTTTCTAATTTTTTTAAATTTTTTTGAAATATTTCTGTTCAATTTTTTTAATGTTTTTTATTGAATTAAGTTTTTACAAGAATTTCAATTAAATTTTCTTTAAATTCCATAATATAAGACAGTAAATGTTTTTTAAATAATAATCAAATAACTAAATTTTTTTGAAAGGGCAAAGTAGTTGATTTTATTCGATTGCCTTAAAATGGTAAAAGGTTTTCCAAAGTGCTTTGAGAAATCTTTATTTCCATTTATGAAAAATATTTTTTAAATATGTTAAAAGAAAAATCTTTCGTAAATTTTTTATTTCAAAAATACAAAAATTAATTTCAACAAAATAAAAACAAAAAACATAGAAGAAATTAATAAAATTAACAAAAATTATATTATTAAACTACAAATTAAATTGAAACTTAATATGTAATAAAATAAATAATAAAAAATAAAATCATAATAAATAAAAGAACTGAAGTGTTAAGTTTAGACACAAAATAATTCAATTTTGTTTATTATAAACTAACTTCTTTATTTTGTTAATTTTAAAATTGTCATTGAATTGCTCAATCAATTACCTTAAATTTTCATTCATTAATTGAAATTCTATAACTTGAAACTAAATAAACTTAAAATCTTAACGAAATATATTTTTTTTTTAAATTACAAAATTCATTTAATTCAAATTTAAGTTTGATATTTCGCAATTTTTGTTTTTTTATTTTAAAACAGAAATTTATGAAATATCCTAATATTTTTTTCTTATTATTAGAAAACATTGAGTGATTTGTTTAAATTTAAAATTTAATAAAAACAATAATAAATTTGTTAAATTTAAATACTGCCAATTAAATAGAAAATAATATAATAATAATAATAAACAACTTAATATAATAATAATACAAATACAAATTAAAAAAATACAAATCAAATAAACAACAAAATTTAAATTGTTTGTCCATCATTCCTTTCATTTTGTTTGCTATGTTAATTTAATAAATTTAATTAATTATTTTTTGTAAAATTATTTAATTTAATATATTTAAAATTTTTGTTTTTTCATTTTGTTTACAAATTTACGAAGGATTTGGTTAAAATATTTTTAAAAATATTTTTCATATTTGGAAATAATATTTTTTTAGTTGGATTTCTCAAAACACTTTTCAAAACTTTTTACACATTTTAAGGCAATCGAATAAAAATGCTTCTCCATTGGAAATTTTTTATATGAATCGTGTTATTTTGTCCAAATAGTTTATTTTAGTTAGTTAATTAGTTAAAATAAAATATTAAACATTTTTAAAACAACTTGCCCCACATCCCGATTACAAGACTTAGGCCCAATTTCCCGAACAGTTTTGTTCATGTAAATTTGAACTCGAATAGGAGGTGGAATACAAAAGCTGCGAGCTTTCTTAATAGGCAATTTTACTTTCAGGAGTAAAAGAAACATAATTTGTTTCCCTTTTTAGTTTTTTAGTGTTGGTTACAACGGGTCCCCAAGCAGTGCTCGAGCGTCGTTGAAGAATTAATTTGTTTTTTAGGCTTTAACATTCAGAGCTCTAATGCGACGTTGAAGGAGTTTCCTTCATATTATGAAAAATTTCTAAAAACTAAAAACTTCTAAAACATATCGCTCCTTCGCTGCAAGAACGTCATAACTCAAAACTACATCATTCTGAGAAAATTCAATTTTAAAGTTTACCATTACAGGCAGTTGAAGGTATCAAAAAATGTTTCATGTCGTCTTGTGAGCAAAGTATTGAATATTTCACATAGTGGTTTTGACAGATAAAAGATCATATGCAGATACACACAGGGTTGCCATAAACTGAAAACAATTTTTTTTGAGTTATGACGCTCTTGCAGCAAAGGAGCGATATGCTTCAAAAATTCTTGTCCTGAACAAAGAGATATCACATAAATAATTCGTAAAGTTCAACCTAAACTACAACAAATAAAAATTGTATATTTGTAGTCATATTAAAAACGATTTAGTAGAAAGTTTTTTATCAACATCGTAAATCAATATCAAATGTTAACTTGTTTATATCAAAAATCTCAGAAGATTTTCATGAAAAGTAGTTTTAAAAGCAATATCTAATAATAATTCGGCAATCAGTTTTATTTATACTTCTGGTTTGATTAAAATGTAGCAAGTAAAAAGTTAGTTGTTTGAACTTGCGGCAAATCATTTGAATTCAGTAAATTGCATTGCATACTTTTTCAATTAAGCAATTCAATTGAGAATTCTTTTTTAATAGTATTTAAATTATGTAAAAAAATTTCACTTAGTCATTCTGCCAAAAAGTTTGAACGTTTAAAATTATTTTGGAATGAATAACTCTGGTAAAATCACAAAAACTTTTTAAAAGGTGGTTACAATAGATTTATTAATTTCATTTATAACTTATTCAAATTGAAATAAAACTAATTTAGAAAAGATTGAAAATTAAATATTGTAATGTAGCCAATAGGCTGAATTAAACAACTACAACTAAAACTTTGAACTTTCTCTAAAAATTTGCTATAATCATCTAAAACAAACAAAAAGAAAAATAATAAAATAAGAAATCTTGATATTGCCATTGAAAACCTTCTATGACATTTGCAGTAAAAATGAAACAGAAAAAACACATAATAAAAAAAAAAATCACCTTCAATTATGCAAATTTTACCTGTCGTTGCTTTATATGTCGAAACTTAATTTATTTTCTGTCTAACATTGGTTAAACTTTAATTTGAAAATTACAGCAAACTTTAAAGGATCAGGTCCCTGTTAAATGTTGTTTGTGAAATGAATTTTTAAAGATGAGTAATAAATAAAATTAGCAGTTGATTGAAAGATAGAGGTGATTGAAAGTCAGAATGAAAACAAAACATTTGAGATTTAAAAAGTTTTCGCAAATGTTGAACTGTACTTAGGTGTTCTAATCATTTCACTCCACAAAGTTTGGCAAAATCTCTAAAATTGTGATATTTGTATAAAATGCTTCGAACAATTTGTATGCAATTAGCTTTTTCTCTATGGCTGATATTTTTTTTAAGTTTTGTGTATATTGTTTACTTTTAGTTTACTTATTGTTTACTTTACTTTAGACTCACAGACGTGTTTTTTTGAAATGTTATGTTGTTGATGCTGAAAATTCATAAAACATATGGTTGGTATACTGTCGGCTTTCTTGCATGAAATCCACTCATAAAATGGGTAAAGTTGTTCCCTGATATATATAATTCACAGAGCGGTATTAGCATATTGACATATTCAGATCGATTCCAGTGCGTTCTGGATTTTCTTTTATGAACATAATAAATAGTGTTTATAATAAAAATTTTTCAAAATAGCACATTTATAATTATTAAAAAACAAAAATCGTTCACAAACTAATATTCAATGTGCAAACATTAATAAAGATTTCATTCGACTTTGAAGTAGTAAATTGTCACTAATAGAATGCATTATTTTCTACTATTCTCGCTGCTTTTGGTTAGTAGTAACAACCAGTTATAGTCCAGGGAAATAGAAGAGATGAAGTTTTTAGTTCACAATATTTTACCAATATTTATTGGCTTAATGGTTGCAACGTGAAGTGCAATAAAGCGATGTTGGAATTTTTCGATATCGAACAAAGTCAAGGAGCTTTAAGTACTTTGTGTTGTTTGTCCTCACTTCAAAATATGGCAATTGTACTTATTGAATACCCATTAATTCAGAATTGAGCTTCAGAAAACTTTGGTTCAAGGTTGAGGCTCATTTCTGGCATAATGGGCACTAAAAAGTTGTACAGATATGAAAACATTTTAAGCAAAATACTCTCTGTTGAACAAGGTTTAGACTCCTTAGAAAAGTTAGTGTTGAAGTTTAAGCAAATGGGCTAATAAAATTATTCCGACTATGTGTTTACAAATAGTTAAAGTGTTTAGTACAACACAATTTAAGGGTTTAGTTCAATATAATGTCCGACCCATCAGAAAAATAATTGTAATTATGTAGATGTGTTAAATAGCATATTTCAAAAGTTATATAGGAATTACCAAAGAACATTTTATCAACAAATATATTCGAATTATTATGTTAAATCCTTTCAAACCCTAAAACTGCAATCCTTCCAAATCGAGTAAGCACAACTGTGCGGATGCTTTAATATTTTCGTCCATTCATGTTATTAGTAATACTAAGGTTATAGGAAACAAAAGAAACAAAATATAAAAATTAAAAAAGGAAAATTAAAAAAAATATGCATTTCTAAATAAATCACTCTGCCAAAAATGTAAAAAAACAATCTGTCAATACACTGAAAATTTTATTTAAAAACATTAAACTCAACTCTAAAACACCGTAAATACAAATACTTATTTGAAAAAATAATTTCCTTTAACATTTTTCATTCCCTTTTTCTATGTCGCCAACGCTCACATTCGTCCTTCAGCAAATTTCAGTCGAATATCTGGGTCATTTTTTTAGCATAGCACACAGCATTACGCATTGAAATAGACTAGTGACTATATAAAAAATCCAACAGTTTAATCTAATTATAATTGTGTAAACAATACAGACATCTCTTTCTAATCTAATATACACGCAACTTGTACATACTGGCGAAAATCATCACGAAATTTCCCACTATTTCTCGCTGTGAGAGCGCAAATGTTTACGACAAGTGGATCATGCGCAGTTGTGCGCTGAGATAATGAGAAATGAAGCCGATTTCTTGGCACGCACCCACGATCATCTCTCATCCACTCGTAAGAAAAATCAGCTGTTTCGAACTCGAAATTTCCCACTATTCAAACGTCAGTGGCAGGGAAATTTGGCAAACATAAATACAATCATTTTTCAATGAACTTTGTGATATTTTCGGAAAACCACTACCACTCGTACCCGCCTAATGAATCATTCGGTTGAAGTGGCACACTTCTTTGCAGATTTATTAGGGGCTACTTTTTTTTGATTGCGATTTGTTTTCCAATTCTTGGCAAGTTGACAAAATTATTGAAATTGTGTATTTTTCATTTTTCAATTTATTTTCTTTTGACAACCAATTAGGCGAGCATTAACTTAATTGTAAATGCTTTGCTTATAAAAATTTATTTTTCCAATTCCATTGGTTTTCAAGGTCGGAACAAATTTTATTAACAAAAGCCGTATTGAACTGTTTTCAATTACAATCTGACATAAAGCAACTTAAAAATTAATAAATGCTTTGTCAATGAGAGGCATTTGCACCCATATTCGATTAAGTTAATAGAATTTTAATTTTTTAAAAATCGAATTTAATATTCAACTATTTTTCCCCGAATTAAACATACTTCTGGTCAAAATGTATACGGAATTTTTCAATGAAAAAATTTAATAATTGAACCGTTTCCAATCTTGAAAATGATCTTATTTAGTGATCGCTTTTAGGTCCTTCTGCGAATTCTTCTTCATCGCCCCAATCGTCCCAAAACGATTTTTAAAAAGTGGTAACTAATCGTAGAAAAAAGTCGGAAGGAGCCTCCTATTTAACAATATTGAAATATTGTTTGTTTGAATGAGGAAAATAGAGGTATTTTTTATCAGAAGTTATGAACCCTCACTCTACTGCGAACCATTGCGTTCCATATTGATTTATGTCGTGTTCAAACCATTTATTTTGTTGCCTTGTAGAAAAAATGTAATTTTCTACGTTTGGTTGAGAAATAAATTTCGAATTATTCGAATATATATTATTTTTAAATGCGATAAAATGAGATTAAATAAGAACTGACGTCACAGTAAAGATATGTGGGGCTGTTACGCATTGAAGACGTATTTATTTGAAAATTTTTATAATTTTTTTTCAATGCAAACAACTCAAAACCTCTAAATAATGTTAATCTCATATTGCTTGATAAATAATAGGGGTATTCACACCGTGCTAGTTAGTTTGTTAGGTCGCTACTCGGTAGTTTTCTATGTGTATTTTGTTGTTGTTCAATTCCTTTACAAAAAAAATACACATACAAAACTACCGAGTAATAGACTAACAAAGTAACGAGCTCAGTGTGAACACCCCCAATGACTTTGTAATTTTTAACATAAAAAAACTTTGCAGCATAAATGATGGTTGGTCATAATTCTGACAATTCCAAAGATTCTGAACTATTATTTCTTTCTATTATTGCTTTCTTGGTTGTGTGTTACTTTAAAGAACATTGCAGAACGTATCAATGTTGGTATGATGCTATGATGTAGACTTGTTTTTATTTCCGTAAAATTACATTTCCACTCATATCACCAAGTCGAGTATTTACTTAAATGAGCCACCAGGTGTCACAGAGAAGTAAAACTACGCTTTTTGAGAACTACATAAGTCTGAGCATCTCCCAAGCATTTGTTTTATTCTTGAAGAGAATGCTGAATTATTAGCTTTTTCTCTCGGAAGTTTGCCACCATAAACTAACCAACGATTTTTTTTTTTTATTATGTTAGTTGAGTTAATTTTCTAACCCATGCCTCTTTGAGTTATGATTAAACGGAAGAATCCCTGAGCCATAAAGTGCATTTCTTATTGAAATCTACTCAAACCAAGAAAACACTACAACATAAAGAATTCATTGTCAAAATTATAAGTTTTTCAGAATTAATGTTCCACAGAAGTTTCCATTCATGTAATGGAATGAAGAAAACTTGAAAGTGACAAAATATTCCAACACACTCACCATTGAATTGAATTGAATTGAATTGAATTGAATTGAATTGAATTGAATTGAATTGAATTGAATTGAATTGAATTGAATTGAATTGAATTGAATTGAATTGAATTGAATTGAATTGAATTGAATTGAATTGAATTGAATTGAATTGAATTGAATTGAATTGAATTGAATTGAATTGAATTGAATTGAATTGAATTGAATTGAATTGAATTGAATTGAATTGAATTGAATTGAATTGAATTGAATTGAATTGAATTGAATTGAATTGAATTGAATTGAATTGAATTGAATTGAATTGAATTGAATTGAATTGAATTGAATTGAATTGAATTGAATTGAATTGAATTGAATTGAATTGAATTGAATTGAATTGAATTGAATTGAATTGAATTGAATTGAATTGAATTGAATTGAATTGAATTGAATTGAATTGAATTGAATTGAATTGAATTGAATTGAATTGAATTGAATTGAATTGAATTGAATTGAATTGAATTGAATTGAATTGAATTGAATTGAATTGAATTGAATTGAATTGAATTGAATTGAATTGAATTGAATTGAATTGAATTGAATTGAATTGAATTGAATTGAATTGAATTGAATTGAATTGAATTGAATTGAATTGAATTGAATTGAATTGAATTGAATTGAATTGAATTGAATTGAATTGAATTGAATTGAATTGAATTGAATTGAATTGAATTGAATTGAATTGAATTAAATTAAATTGAATTGAATTGAATTGAATTGAATTGAATTGAATTGAATTGAATTGAATTGAATTGAATTGAATTAAATTAAATTAAATTAAATTAAATTAAATTAAATTAAATTAAATTAAATTAAATTAAATTAAATTAAATTGAATTGAATTGAATTGAATTGAATTTAATTTAATTGAGTTGAGATGAATTGAATTGAATTGAGTTGAGTTGAATTGAATTGGATTTAATTGAGTTGAATTGAATTGAATTGAATTGAATTGAATTGAATTGAATTGAATTGAATTGAATTGAATTGAATTGAATTGAATTGAATTGAATTGAATTGAATTGAATTGAATTGAATTGAATTGAATTGAATTGAATTGAATTGAATTGAATTGAATTGAATTGAATTGAATTGAATTGAATTGAATTGAATTGAATTGAATTGAATTGAATTGAATTAAATTAAATTAAATTAAATTAAATTAAATTAAATTAAATTAAATTAAATTAAATTAAATTAAATTAAATTAAATTAAATTAAATTAAATTAAATTAAATTAAATTAAATTAAATTAAATTAAATTAAATTAAATTAAATTAAATTAAATTAAATTAAATTAAATTAAATTAAATTAAATTAAATTAAATTGAATTGAATTGAATTGAATTGAATTTAATTTAATTTAATTGAGTTGAGATGAATTGAATTGAATTGAGTTGAGTTGAATTGAATTGGATTTAATTGAGTTGAATTGAATTGAATTGAATTGAATTGAATTGAATTGAATTGAATTGAATTGAATGAATTGAATTGAATTGAATTGAATTGAATTGAATTGAATTGAATTGAATTGAATTGAATTGAATTGAATTGATTGATTGAATTGAATTGAATTGAATTGAATTGAATTGAATTGAATTGAATTGAATTGAATTGAATTGAATTGAATTGAATTGAATTGATTGAATTGAATTGAATTGAATTGAATTAAAATTAATTGAATTGAATTGAATTGAATTGAATTGAATTGAAATTAAATTAAATTAAATTAAATTAATTTAATTAAATTAAATTAAATTAAATTAAATTAAATTAATTGAATTGAATTGAATTGAATTTAATTGAGTTGAGATGAATTGAATTGAATTGAGTTGAGTTGAATTGAATTGGATTTAATTGAGTTGAATTGAATTGAATTGAATTGAATTGAATTGAATTGAATTGAATTGAATTGATTGAATTGATTGAATTGAATTGAATTAATTGAATGAATTGAATGATTGAATTGAATTGAATTGAATTGAATTGAATTGAATTGAATTGAATTGAATTGAATTGAATTGAATTGAATTGAATTGAATTGAATTGAATTGAATTGAATTGAATTGAATTGAATTGAATTGAATTGAATTGAATTGAATTGAATTGAATTAAATTGAATTGAATTGAATTGAATTGAATTGAATTGAATTGAATTGAATTAAATTAAATTAAATTAAATTAAATTAAATTAAATTAAAATAAATTAAATTAAATTGAATTGAATTGAATTGAATTGAATTGAATTGAATTTAATTTAATTTAATTGAGTTGAGATGAATTGAATTGAATTGAGTTGAGTTGAGTTGAATTGAATTGAATTGAGTTGAATTGAATTGAATTGAATTGAATTGAATTGAAATGAATTGAATTGAATTGAATTGAATTGAATTAAATTGAATTAAATTGAATTGAATTTAAATTGTTTAATGGTTCGATTTCCGAAAACTTAAACTTACCAACTTAACCTAACCTAAACTTACCAAAAAGATTCGAAATTCTTTTTGGAGCTTAAAATTCTTAATAATTAAAACTATTAACAAAACGAAAATCCGAGCAATTTTTTCGCACCATCTGCAACATTTTGCTAGGCATTAGCACCTCGCATTATCCTTAAAATTTGCCACACATCCACTATATATCCTTAGGGGATACCCCAGATCTTAGTATTTCCTCAACGAGTTCGAATCAAATATCTTCTTATTTCATTTCCATTTTCCTTTTTTCAAATACTTGAATTTTGTTAGACACTGGAAATTATGTTTCGAAAACGAAAAAGTCATAATTTTTCAGTAACGTTTTGTACAATAACAAAATTCCAAAATTACTCTTATTTTTAGCAAAAACAAAACTCTCATATCAATGTATGTAAATTTACGGTAATACGCTTCGGTAACCCGACATTCACTTCGCGAATGCAGCAAAAATGAAAAATGGTGCGCATGTCCTCCATTCAGTATTTGAGACTCTTTTTCCCTGCATATTTTGTAAGGATGTATCAAATTCACCCAATTGATGTTTTCATTTGCTCTCTCTCTTGCAGTGCAACAACACGGTGGTGCTGGCGGCGTCTACGTTCAGCCAACGCTGCCCGCAGTGTACGCCCAGGGCGACATCTCGCCGCCCGTCTTCGAACAGATCTTCAAGAATGCCCGCTTCGCGCAGGGCGGCAACGCCGCGTTCGAGGGCAAGCTGCGTGGCAGTCCAAAGCCATTCGTTACTTGGACTCGAAAAGGCGCACCACTTCTCGAGTCGCAAAAGTTTCGCATGAACTACAACGAAGCCACCGGCGAAGTATCGCTGCTGATCAATCAGATCGGCCCCGGCGATGAGGGCGAGTACACATGCACTGCGCGCAATCAGTACGGCGAGGCGATTTGCAGCGTCTACATTCAGCCCGAGGGCGCGCCCATGCCAGCACTGCAGCCCATCCAAAAGCTGGACAAGTCGATGTACACCAACGGCTACTCGTACACGTCCATCGAGGAAGAATTCCGTGTTGACACATTTGAGTACAGACTGCTCCGCGAAGTGCAGTACCGCGAAGCTATTACACGTCGCTCGACCTATGAACAGGACCACCATCTCACACAGGAGCTGGACCGCTCCATGGGCCCGCCGCAGGCACCGCAAATCGCGCAGAAGCCCCGCAATTCGAAGCTGATTGAGGGCTCGGATGCCGTGTTCACAGCCAAGGTCGGCTCGAATCCGAAGCCGCGCCTGACCTGGTTCCACAACGGTCAGCGCCTCGTCGCATCGCAAAGGTACGAAACGACCTACTCCAGCGGCATGGCCACACTGCGCGTGCGGAACGCCAACATTCAAGACGCCGGACACTACACACTGCTCGCCGAGAACACCCAGGGCTGTGTTGTGTCCTCCGCCGTGCTGGCCGTGGAGCCTGCCGCCGAGTCGGCGCACGAGCCCAAGCCAGTGGATGTGATGGCCGAGCAGCTGGAGACCGGCAAAGCGTTGCCGCCCACCTTCGTCAAAGCCTATCCCGATCGTGAGGTCACCGAGGGCCGCATGACACGCTTCGACTGCCGCGTCACCGGCAATCCGTACCCCGAAGTGTTCTGGTTCATCAACGGTAGTCAGGTCAGCGACGACATCTCGCACAAGATACTCGTCAACGAGTCCGGCAGCCACTCGCTCATGATCACCAACGTAAGTCGCTTGGATTCGGGCGCAGTGCAGTGCTTGGCCCGCAACAAGGCTGGTGAGGTCGCCATTCAAGCGCAGCTTAATGTGCTGGAGAAGGAACAGGTTGTCGCACCACAATTTGTTCAACGCTTCAGCACGATGACTGTGCGCGAAGGAGAGCCCATCACGATGAGCGCCAACGCCATCGGCACCCCAATGCCGCGTATCAATTGGCAAAAGGACGGCATTCAGATCACATCGACATCTGAACGCTTTGTGAGCGTTGACGGCGGAGCTACTTGTTTGGAGATTCCACGCGTCAAGGCCTCCGATGCCGGCTGGTACCAATGCACCGCGCAAAATATTGCCGGTTCCACTGCTAACCGAGCACGACTCTATGTAGAAGTTCCCAGAGAACAACACCCACACGAACAAAGACGTCTCAATTTACCGCGACCAACGAAGATCATCGAGCCAGAGTAAGTCTGCGCACCGATAAAAATTAGTTGCAACAGTGTCACTTTTTTGGAAACAACTGCTACATATTACATTTTTTTTGTGTTTTGCAGGCCTGTGCCTGGTCCAGAAATTATCTACTTACGTCACGTAGAACGCGCTAAGCCACACCTGCGTCCCGGTGAGGAGGACCGTGTCTACCCACCGCCACAATTCATCATACCCCTGCAAAATGTGCAGCAAGTCGAAGGCAGTAAGGTGCACATGGAAGCTCGCATTGAACCTGTGGGAGATCCCACCATGGTTGTCGAGTGGTTCCTAAATGGTCGTCCGATGGCAGCCAGTAAGTTTCATCGCTTGTGAGGTTGCTATAACCCGGTTTTGCCCGAGAGATTTATTAGATCTTTAGCAATGTTCTTGCGATTTACTTATTTCGTTGCAATAATTTTTAATGTGTTTTGATAATTTCAACACTTCAGGTTCCCGCGCCACATCCGTTTTCAAGTTCGGCTTTATTGCCCTAGATTTGCTAAGCATTATAGTTCACGATTCCGGCGAGTACATGTGCCGTGTCAGCAACGCTGCTGGTGTTGCCGAATCGCGCGCCATTCTATCCGTCACACAACGTCCTTCCATTGAGCAGACCTCTCAACATCCAGAGAGTCTACAATACATTAACCAGCTGGAGGACTACTCGCGCTATCAACGCCAAGAAAGCTCGGAGGAGCTAATGAATCAGCCACCTGTTTTCATACGCCCACTTAAGGATTTGGGCGAATTCGAAGAAGGAAAAAATGTTCACTTTGAAGCCCAAGTCACGCCGGTCAACGATCCGACAATGCGCGTAGAGTGGTACAAGGATGGCCGCCCGATTACTGCCAGCTCGCGAATCACTGCAATCTTCAACTTCGGTTATGTCTCCCTTAACATCATGCACCTACGGGCTGAAGATGCTGGTTCGTACACAGTTCGGGCAGTTAATCGCATGGGCGAGGCCATCAGTACCTCGAACATTCGAGTTCACATCCGTGCACAAGTCACGGCCGACTTGGGTATTCCGGAACAGCAGCGTTACATTGAGAAAGTCGAAGAGCTGGAGGACTACAAAAAGTCACAGCAACGCAAGCACACCCAAGAGGTAGCCGAGCCCATTGCTCCGCCGAAATTTAAGACACCCATTCAGAATCAAATTGATATGCGCGAGAGTGGACATGCTCACTTCGAGGCAAGACTCGAGCCCATTGGTGACTCGACCATGCGCGTCGAATGGCTCAAGGATGGTCATCCACTGGAAGCCAGTTCACGCAGCACCACATTCTTCAATTTTGGCTATGTGGCCCTGACCATCAAGCAGCTTACAATTTACGACGCCGGCACCTACACGTGTCGCGCCTACAACGCCATGGGCCAGGATACCACATCCGCTCAACTGACCGTACTCTCTAAGAAAGACATTGTGTCCGACTCGCAACACCCTGGAGGTCTTCAAAAAATTCAACACTTGGAAGACGTCTCGCGATATGGACGCACTGAGGAAGAAGAAACCAAAATAACTCAGATCCCACGATTCTTGGGCCCACTCAAGGGCACCAACAAGATTTTGGAGGGACAGAGGGCTCACTTCGAAGTGCGCGTTGAACCGCAG
Organism: Melieria crassipennis; assembly: GCA_963668005.1. Taxonomy (NCBI): domain Eukaryota; kingdom Metazoa; phylum Arthropoda; class Insecta; order Diptera; family Ulidiidae; genus Melieria; species Melieria crassipennis. The sequence goes on from OY764962.1 coordinate 96,578,973, forward strand.
AGCGACTTAAGCATGCGAATCGAATGGTATCATAATGGTCGCGCCATAACAGCGGCCAACCGCATTCAGATGTACTACGACTTTGGGTATGTGGCATTGGATATATCGCAAGTACGCGCTGAAGATGCCGGCGTGTACACGGTTGTGGCCAGAAACAAGCTAGGTGAAGCTCAGTTGCAAGGAACAATGGTAGTCGAAAGTAAGTAATTTTAAAATGAAAATACTAACCAAATGAAAATTCATAAAAAATTATGATACTATTTTCCTCTTCAGCTCGTTCCAGCATCGACACATCTAGCATGCATCGCGGTCTCTACGAGAAGACCCAAAATTTGGAGAACAAACCATTTGTCGAGCCTCATTATAATATCGAGGAAATTTCCAAATCAAAGCCGATTTTCGTACAACCTCTCTCCGACCACAAGCCTATTCCTGAGCACAAGAACATTCACTTGGAATGCCGCCTGGAACCAATGGGTGACCCCACAATGCGCGTTGAGTGGTTCCATAATGGACGTCCGATTACTGTGGGCTCTCGCTTCCGCACTTACTACGACTTCGGCTTCGTCGCACTAGACATAGTGCAGGCAACAGCCGCCGACTCCGGTGAATACACCGTACGTGCCACCAACCACTTGGGCTCCGCACACACTTCATCGTGTGTGCGTGTCATTGATCGTTCCGACGTGGTGACCGAAACTCAAAACGAAATGTCCTTGGAGCAAATTCAACAGCTGGAAGATGCCTCACGTCGTCGCCACCATGTGGAGGAGGACATCACGGTTATGCAGGCGCCGCAATTTACGCGTGCACTGCACAATGTTGAGACCATGGAAGGCACAAACGTACACTTGGAGTGCCGCCTGCAACCAGTCGGCGATCCCAGCATGCGCGTCGAGTGGCTCGTCAATGGCAAGTCGGTGAAGACCGGCCACCGGTTCCGTCCAGCCTATGAGTTCGACTATGTTGCACTCGATTTGCTTGGCTGCTATGCCGTCGACTCGGGCGTTTACACTTGCCAGGCCAGAAATCAGTTGGGTGAAGCCGTCACTTCGTGTTCGGTACGCATTATTGCGAAGAATGATCTGATTTTGGAGACACAAAATGAGTCAGGCTTGCAGAAGATCGCCTATCTTGAGGATTCCTCTCGTTATCGACGCAGCGAATATGTCGATGAGGTGGTCAATGTGCGTCCACGTTTCCTCTCGCATCCCAAAAATTTAACCAATATGCGTGAGGGTGGCCATGCTCACTTTGAGTGTAAAATCGAACCCGTGACCGATTCAAGTCTGAAGGTCGAGTGGTTCAAGAACGGACGTCCAGTTACTGTGGGCCATCGCTTCCGACCCATACACGATTTTGGTTATGTAGCTTTAGACATTGTGGACTTGATTGCCGAAGACTCTGGCGTTTACACTTGCCGCGCAGTCAACCAGATCGGCTCCGATGAGACACAGGTCGAACTGCAGTGCCGCAGCTCAGAACAGATTGTTACTGTTACCCAGAACGAGGCTGGCCTCGAACAAATACATTATTTGGAAGATCGCTCGCGCTACAGCCGACGCGAAGAGGTGGATGAAACCACCAAGCAGGCACCTGTCTTCACCACATCTCTGAAGAACGTAGAAATCAAGGAGAACCAGCGTGCACATTTCGAGTGCCGCTTGATCCCGGTCTCAGATTCATCGATGCGTGTTGAGTGGTACCACAACAATTTGCCACTAAAGTCCGGTTCTCGCTTCACTGAAACCAACAACTTTGGCTTCGTTGCCTTGGACATTATGTCTTGCCTGCCAGAAGATGCCGGCAGCTACACTTGCCGCGCCTACAATGCGGTCGGTGAGGCCATCACCTCCGCAGTTGCCATTGTGCACACCAAGAAGTCAATCTATCTGGAATCGCAGCATGAAAGTGCTTTGCCGCGATTGCAGCATCTGGAGGATTCTGCCAAACGCCAGCGCATGAGTGCCCAAGAAGACGTTGTCACACAAGCACCTATGTTCACGATGCCAGTGCGCGATGTGCGCGTGGCCGAAAATCAAGCAGTTCACTTTGAGGCCCGACTAATTCCAGTAGGCGACTCCAAGTTGAAAGTCGAGTGGCTACGAAATGGCCAACCCATTGAGGCATCAAATCGCACTACTACCATGCACGACTTTGGTTATGTAGCTCTAAACATGAAGTACGTGAATCCAGAGGACTCCGGTACTTACACCTGCCGCGCCGTCAATGAACTTGGCCAGGCCGTCACCTCTGCTTCGCTCATTGTGCAGTCAAAAACATCTATTCAAATGGAAACCCAACATGAAGCCGCCATGCACAAAATCCATCAATTGGAGGATCACAGCAAGTACCAGCGCCGCGAAGAAGAAGAATATGTAGTGAGCCAGCCGCCGCGCTTCGTCACAAAGTTGATAGGACCCACCAGTCTGGTAGAGGGTCAAAGTGCGCACTATGAATGCCGCATCGAACCGTACCCGGACCCCAACTTAAAGGTGGAATGGTTACACAACGGAAAGCCGTTGAGCACCGGACATCGTTTCCGCACCACGTATGACTTTGGCTTCGCCGCTCTCGACATTTTGACCGTCTACGCCGAGGACAGCGGCGAGTACACCTGCCGCGTCACCAACAAATTGGGCGAAGCTGTCAATTCCATCAACTTGAATGTACAGTCGCGTTCGTCCATTATTCAGGAAACTCAACACGAGGAAGCTTTGCAGAAGATCCAATATCTGGAAGACGAGTCACGCTTCCAGCGCAAAGTGGAAGAAGATCAGTTCATGGCCGAACGCCCACAGTTCGGACGTCCTTTGCGTAATGCCAATGTAAATGAGGGTCAGCCAGTGCATTTGGAGGCAACACTGACGCCGGTCAATGACCCAACCATGAAGGTTGAATGGTACTGCAACGGAAAGCCCATACAGACGGGTCATCGCTTTAAGACAACGTACGATTTCGGTTTTGTCGCACTGGATATCTTGTATGCTCACGCCGAAGATACTGGCACCTACATGTGCAAGGCCAAGAACGCTGTAGGGGAAGCTGTCACGACTAGTGCTGTAAACGTAACAGGTCAGTGTTTTCTAAGACGATTCTAGATAGGTTGGGGTCAATGTAAAAATATTTATCTATTGCAGCAAACAAGACATTGGACCTCGACACCATGGATGCTCAGCGACTGGAAAAGATTCGCCAACTGGAAAGTTACGCTGCGCCAGAGAAGGCCGTCGTTGAGGAAAAGGGCCAGAAGCCGATATTCTTGACGCCGCTCAGCAACTTGGAGCATCTGAAGGAAGGCGAACACGCTCACCTCGAGTGCCGTGTTGAGCCCATAAATGACCCTAAACTGAAGATTGAATGGTTCTGCAATGGCAAACAGCTGCCATTGGGTCATCGCTTCAGAACCACCCACGATTTTGGTTATGTTGCTCTGGACGTCTTGTATGTGTACGGCGAGGATACCGGCACCTACATGTGCAAAGCCACCAATATGCTCGGCGAGGCTGTCAACACCTGCAATGTGCGAGTGCTGAATCGACGCAGTATGATTTTGGATACTCAGCACCCGGATGCATTGGAGAAAATCCAAAAACTTGAGTCCAAATCCGCGCCAGCACGCACCGAGGTCAGTGAAATGCCCATTGGACCACCGCACTTCACAGTCCAATTGCGGGGCTCCACCGAAATCTTTGAAGGCCAAACCGCCCACTTCGAGGCACAAGTGCAGCCAGTGCACGATCCCAACTTGCGCATCGAATTCTATCACAATGGAAAGCCACTGCCTTCGGCTGCTCGCTTCCACATCACTTTCGACTTTGGCTATGTGTCGCTCGACATCACGCACGCCGTTCCCGATGACGCCGGCGAATACTCAGTTCGTGCCGTCAACGCACTGGGACAATGTGTCTCATCCACCAATCTGCGCGTTATCTCGCGTGGTACCATCATCTCGGACACACAGCATCCTGAAGGCCTGGAGAAGATACGCAAACTGGAGGCAAATGCGCCGTTCCAGCGGCCGGAAATCGAATCGCCCGGAACCAAACAGCGACCGGTATTTACGCAACCCTTGCAGAACATTGACCGCATTAATGAACATCAAACCGCGCACTTCGAATGCCGCCTCATACCAGTGGGTGATCCCAATCTCAAGGTCGAATGGTATCGCAACGAAAAGATCATCGAGGACAGTTCTCGCATCACCAAGCAGCACGACTTCGGTTTTGTCTCGCTGGATATTTCACACATTCGTAAGGAGGATGAGGGTGTTTACATGTGCCGCGCAGTCAATCCACTCGGAGAGGCGGTTACTACCGCTTCGATGCGCATTGTTAGCGAAGCCTCCATTCAAATAGATACTCAGCACCCGGAGAGCATCAGTCGCATCCACCAACTTGAACGCCCCACAGCGCCACGCCCCGAAGAACCGGAACGAGCCTTCGAGAAACCAATCTTTACACAATTGCTCACTGGTCCATCGGAAGTGTGGGAGGGCCAGCATGCTCACTTCGAGGCGCGCGTTGTACCCGTCGGCGACCCGTCGCTGAAATTCCAATGGTACATCAATGGCGTCGAGCTGAACATGGGCTCGCGTCTGCGCACCACACATGACTTTGGTTTTGTCACACTCGACATCAACTCAGTGGTGCCCGAAGATGCCGGCGTTTACATGTGCCGCGCCTATAATGCTGCCGGAGAAGCTGTCTCATCCACAGCCATGAAGGTAAAAACTAAATCCAATATCGCCGGCGAGCCATTGATCCCAGAGTCCTGGGAAGCCATACGTCAAAAGGAAGCCGCCATGAACCGGGTGCCGGAAATGTTCGTAGACACCACACCACAACAGGCGCCCGTTTTTACCACCCACTTACAGAGCTACGACAAGCTTAGCGAAGGCCAGCATGTGCTGCTTGAAGCACAGGTTGAGCCACGCGCAGATCCCAACTTGCGTATTGAGTGGTTCAAGAACAGTATCTCACTCACCACTGGCTCGCGCATACGCAGCACTTTCGACTTTGGCCTGGTCACACTCTCTGTCAATGGACTACGTGCCGATGACTCAGCCATTTACACTTGTAAGGCCACCAACCAAATTGGTGAGGCCGTTTCCACTTGCAGCCTTAAAATTGAAGACCGCCATTGGCTGCAGGCTGAGTCATTGCATCCAGACTCGTTGTCACGCATCGGCGAACTAGAAGCACCAAAAGCAGGTCGCCCAGAAGCACCCGAACCTGCCTATGAAGTGCCCGTCTTCACTACGCACTTGAACAATCTCGAAAGCAAGGAGAGTGACAATGTGCGCTTCGAATCAACGGTGGAGCCATCGCGTGATCCCACCATGAAGATCGATTGGTTCTACAATGGTCAGCCGTTGCAAGCTGGCGCCAAATTCAAATCCATCTACGATTTTGGCTATTGCGCTTTGGATATCGGCAACACCTATGAAGAGAACAGTGGCGTCTACACCTGCAAAGCTACCAATAGCAGGGGCTCGGCCACCACTTCGGGCACCTTGAAGTGCACAAGCGGTAAAACAATGTTCCTCGATACCCAGCATCCACAAGGCGCTGCTGGTCTAGAGGCAGTCCAGGAGACCGAAGAAGCTCTGGCCAATCGCCACAAAAGCCAGCCAAAACCGGAAACGCAGTATCCACCTCCAGTCTGGACCAAACCATTGCAGGCCGAGTTCCATCTTTCCGAAGCACAGCCATTGCACTTGGAAGGCAACGTTGAACCCAAAGAAGATCCTAATCTGTTCATTGAGTGGTATTTCAATGGAAAGATGCTGCAGCACGGTTCTCGCTTCAAGATGACCAGCGAATTCGGCTTCGTTACCATGGACGTTATTGAGATTTACGCGCGTGATCAAGGCATATATACTTGCAAGGCGTACAACAAGGCCGGTGAGGCCTTTACATCAACCACCATTTTCTGCACCAGTAAGGAGAGTATCATTGAGCAGACCCAGCATCCAAAGGGCGCTGAAGGCCTGGAGCAAATTCAAGATCTGGAGGAGTCGCTGCGCAAGGACGGCAAGAAGCCCGAAAAGCCAGAGCAGGCTATGGCACCGCAGTTCACCACCCAATTCATCGACATCAAGGACGTGGGTGAAGGCGAAATTGCCCACTACGAAGCCAATCTTATACCAACAGGTGATCAAAGCATGGTCATTGAATGGTTCTTCAATGGCAAGGTGCTCGAGGCAAGTTCTCGCGTGCGCACTATTTACGCTTTCGGCATGGTGGCACTGGAAATCTTGGGAACCAAAATCGAAGACACTGGCACCTATACCTGTCGTGCCACCAATAAGTATGGTTCTGCTGAGATAAGCTGCGTCCTCGAATGCGTCGATAAGCCACGAGGCCAGAAACCGCGTTTCACATCGCACATTCAGCCACTGGAAGGCCTGAAGGACGGCCAGTCCGCGCATTTCGAGTGCACTCTGATACCAGTAAACGATCCCGAACTTAAGGTCGAATGGTACCATAACGGCAAACTAATGCGCCACTCGAATCGCATCAAGACCGTATCCGATTTCGGTTATGTTGTGCTCGATATCGCGTATCTGCAGGATCACGACAGCGGCGAATACATGTGCCGCGCCTACAACAAATACGGCGAGGACTTCACCAGAACCACCCTCAACTGCCGCGGTCGCGGTGGCGTCTTCTACGACAGCTTACAGCCAGACTCGTTGCCCAGAATCAGGGAGCTCGAATGCCCACAAGGCGGACAGCCTGAGATAGCTCCGATTGTCACCGAGCCGCCCAAATTCATCACCCAGATCGGTGATATCACCAAACTCGTGGAGGGCCAGAGCGCGCACTTCGAGGCACGCCTCACCCCTGTCACCGATCCAGATCTTAAAGTGGAGTGGTACTTTAATGGCAAGAAACTGCCACATGGACATCGCTTCCGTACGTTCCATGACTTTGGTATTGTCATATTGGATATTCTATACTGCTATGAGGAGAACTCTGGTGTCTATGAATGCCGCGCTGTCAACAAATACGGCGAGGATGTTACCCGTGCCACGCTGAAGTGCACTTCAAAGGCCAACTTGATTTTGGATTCACAACTACCACGCGTAAGTATTCTAATTTCCTTACAAATGTTCATAAGTTCGCATATTCAAATCGAATACTAAAATATTGCACCAACGACTTTCTCACGGCAGGGAATGGAGGGTGGACTAGAGAAGATTGCCAACCTGGAATACAGCATGGTACGCACACGCGACGAAACTGTGGAGGAGACAAAGGGCAAGGCGCCCGTCTTCACGGCGCCGCTTGAGAACATCGACAATCTGCGTGAGGGCGAAAACGCCCACTTCGAAGCACGCGTCACACCCACCGACGATCCTAGGCTTCGTGTTGAATGGTTCTGGAACGGTCGTCCACTAAAGGCCGGCTCGCGCTTCCGCACATTCTGCGACTTTGGCTTTGTTATTCTGGAGATTTCACCCGTGTATCCGGAGGACTCCGGCGAATACTCATGCCGCGCTATCAACGAATACGGCGAGGCCGTAACGACGGCCACCATGAAGATCCAAGGCAAGCGTAGCATTATCATGGAGTCACAATTGCCGAAAGGCATGGAGGGCACCATCGATCGCATCGCTGAGTTGGAGGGCCTGGGCGTACGTAGCACTGAGTTTGTGCCCGAAGACGACACTGGCAAGCCGCCAGAGTTCGTCACCACGCCATTCGATATGGTGATTAACGAGAATTCGTTGGCGCACTTCGAGTGCCGCCTGCAGCCGGTTAACGATCCGAGCATGCGCGTCGACTGGTTCCACAATGGCAAGGCTTTGTGGGCTGGCTCGCGTATCAAGACCATCAACGACTTCGGTTTCGTTATTTTAGAAATCGCTGGCTGCTACCAACGCGACACCGGTATGTACACTTGCAAGGCAACCAACAAGCACGGCGAAGCCACTGTCTCGTGCAAGCTGCAAGTAAAGGGTCGTCAAGGCATCATCATGGAGCCGCAATTGCCCTCAAACTTCCGCACTGGCACTGAAAGCCTGCAGAAACTTGAAGAGAGCATGCACAAGCGCGAGGAAATCGTCGTCGACGAGGAACAACCGAATCCACCGAGATTTACTGAAGAAATTAAAGACAATCTCGATGTGCCCGAGAGCGGCCCGGTTCACTTCGACTGTCGCGTGGAGCCAGTTGGTGACCCAACCATGCGCATTGACTGGTTCTACAATGGCCGCCCAATGCCCACTGGCTCGCGCGTGCATCAACTGAACGACTTTGGCTTCATTGCCTTGGACATCGACTACATCTATGCGCGCGACTCCGGCGAGTACACTTGCCGTGCAACGAACAAATGGGGCACTGCTACAACCACTGCCAAGGTCACTTGCAAGGGTAAGCACAACATTGTCTACGACTCTCAGCTGCCCGACGGCATGACCGCCGAAAAACTGAAGGAACTGGAACGTGGCCGTATTCCCGATGCACCGAAGATCGAGGAAGCAACGTTCGGCCCACCAGAATTTGTTACCCAAATCCAATCGGTCACCGCTGAGGAAGCTGAAGCGGTACGCTTCGAGTGCCAAGTGGAACCGAAGAATGATCCCAACTTGAGAATCGAATGGTACCGCAATGGCAAACCACTGCCAACTGGCCATAGGTACAGAACTATTTTCGACATGGGCTACGTGTCGCTGGATATTCTCTATGTGTATGGCGAAGACTCTGGCGAGTACGTGTGCCGTGCAGTGAACAACCACGGCGAGGCGCGCACCAAGGCGACAATTTCATGCAAGAGTAAGTAGCCACTGTTGATCCTTTAAATATGATTTTGAATTTACTAATTTTGCCTGATCACTGCAGAACTGCCATCCATCATGCTGCAGAACCAAGTACCGCGTGGCATGAAGCGCTCCGAAACGCTCACCCAAATGGAGGCCACCATTAAGAAATACACGTCCGAGGTGCATCTGACCGAAGACGATCTCTTCGATCCCGATCGCAAGCAGCCCCCACGCTTTGTCGTACAAATCAAGGACCAAACCAAACTCACTGAAATGGCTGTCACCAAATTCGAGTGCCAACTGGCGCCAGTGGGTGATCCAAATATGAAGGTCGAATGGTTCTACAATGGCAAACCTTTGCTATTCAGTAAGTTTGCGTCGTGAATGCGATTAGCTGAACATTTTTGACAATGTGAAAAACTTTTGCAGAGAACCGATTCGAGCCAATTTACGACTTTGGCTATGTGGCCATGAACTTTGGCTGGGTGTATCCCGAGGATAGTGGCGAGTACGTGTGCCGCGCCACCAACTTGTACGGCAAAGACGAGACGCGCGCTGTCATTCAGGTATCCGGCAAGCCCGGCATTGTGTACGAATCACAACTGCCCGCCTCCATGCAAGAGAGCACGATACAGCACATTCGCGAGATGGAGGCTTCCTGGCAAGTGTAAGTGTTGCTCCAAACCCGCTTTTAAAAAACCTCATCGTTTTAATTATAAAATGGTGCAAATGGTATAAAATTGCAACAATTGAATTTCTATATACAGTCGTGTCTGGATATAGTGAACTAATTATGGCAAGGCCTCTTCACAGTATTGAGGTTGTTCACTACATCAAGGCTAACATTTTTGTTCAAAAACTGGTTTTATTTGCTCACTATTTTGTTCACTATTTAGATGTTTTCGATTGTTCACTATATCGAGGTGTTCACTATACAGGGGGTTCACTATACCCAGACACTATTACTATTACTATTTACTATTTGATTGTTGTTTTCAACAGTGTGCCAGAAGAGGTCGATCCGGATGCTAAGCCAAGATCGAAACCGATCTTCGTTAGCAAATTGGAGCCGCAAACTGTTGAAGAGGGCGAACCAGCGAGATTCTGTGTACGCGTAACCGGCCATCCACGCCCAAGAGTTATGTGGCTCATCAATGGCCACACTGTTGTGCATGTAAGTGTGCGCCCATTAGTCTCGGTTTGGGGCAATTTTAAACTCATTCTTTTCCGTATTCGCAGGGCTCCCGTTACAAGCTCACAAACGATGGAATGTTCCACTTGGACGTTCCAAAAACACGACAATACGACACAGGCAAAGTCGAAGTTATTGCACGAAATTCAGTTGGCGAATCGATTGCCACCACCGAACTGAACGTTGTCGCACGTTCTGACGACTACCGTAACGTGCTGAAGAATTCGCCGCGTCGTAAGTATCCGCCAGAGAAGCGCGCCTACTGCTCTCGAGAAATTAACACGTTCTTAGCTTATCTAATCTGATGGTAGACTCCTTCTTTCAATTAGTACTTAGCTACTCGTAGATTTTGGGCAGTTACTTTTACAAACATTATTCTAACACAACCAAACATCAAGACATTGTAAATATACATACACATTGCCACAACTTCTAATCAGCACAACAGAGTCAAGAGGCGAAGTACAGGTTTGAGTGAGAAAATCGCTTCTAAATGGTCCCACTAAGAAACGCTTAGGTAGTGATAATACGCACAATCACAAAATTCTAAAACCACACATAAAATCTCAAAAGAAAAGATCTCCTCCTGGTCCCACTCCACCCCAGCCCAGCCCACTTTCCACTGCCCCAATCCGACTATATGAAATTTACCAAGTTCCAAGCTGCTTTTATCTGACTACTGCAAATTTGCGCTGACGTTGATGGACCGTCAACTGCCAAGCGAAGGAAATGTGGACCTAAGAGGCACTGCAGGAAGCACTCGAACATGCGTCAAATGGGTAGTATGGTGTAGTAAATATATGTTCGTTGTTTGTGCATAACCGTTCGAAGTAAGACTAGTTTGTAATTCACAACCAGATGTATGAGAACGTCGTGCTGCATAGTTTGCATTTACATATTCGTGGTTCGTAGTTCCATGGCTCGACTTTGTTAATCTGAAATGTGCTGTTATATCTTCATCTGCCTTACTGCAAGTTTTGAGTGTTTAGTGTTTCTCATAATTCTAATTCGAACCTCACCAGTGACCGCCGCACTAGTTAATTCTCAAACATTTCAGTTAATCGGTCCGCTGTTGCATTCAAGTCCCAGAAATCTACCTATCAATGCGCCTAGCAACTTGCTCAATGTGCCTGCATGCCACTCACCATAAGCAATAACCCACAAGTTGAAGTTTCACTCATCATTCAATCATTAAATGTAAATAACAAATGCATGTCTAGGTTACAGCTATGTAGGCAAAGGTAAGCCAGCTTCGTGACCAATCGAATATATAAAATGTTCGCTGCACATTTGGTTGCGTTTAATGGAAGTTTTACGAATTTCAGCTTGACGCTCCAGCCTAGAAATATTTTGTATTTGTACATTAATTGTAAACTTTATGCCGAATGTAGTTTGGATGTGTAATTTACTCACTAAAACTGTTGTCAATTCCGCTTCCATCAGCTTGGTATGATTACGAACTTACCGCCTACCAGAAGGAGCGCAACGAAACCGAGCTGGAGAAGGCGTTCGATGAGCGCAAGCAATACTTGGCCGAACAGGGTACGCCGCTGAAGGGTGTTGAGCACCTCAAGCCCAAGCAGATCAAGCCCGAAACCCCGGCATGGCAGCAGACCGTCATAGCCAAAAAGGGTGAGGACTACTACAACAAACTGCAGGAATTGGAAACTGAGCAGTTGCTAAAGGAGAGCACGTTGCGTCGCGACACTCATCAGTACGCTATACCCGGCCAGAAGGTTGTCAACAGTTCGGCAGCTCAAGGCATGGCCAAGTCCTACGAAGAGAATCTGTAAGTATACAGCACCCTGAATCGAATCGTTTACAACCCCAAAGAGCGTACGTCCATTCGTATAGTTACAAATACAATCAAATAGACTGCCAATTGAAGCAACCAGGGTCATAGTATAAACATTTGTTGTTTTACGCATCGGAATATCGAAAGTACATAGATTAATTCTAACTGTAGTAAAAAGTCATTCCAAGATACGATTCGATATAGGCTTTAATCGAGATGCATACACTGCCTGATCGTTTCCACACCTGTTTTTCATTATCTCAACTTCTTTGTCTTGTTTGTTGGCTTTTCAGGGAAGATCAATCCGCCACCACCACTACTCAAAAGGTCGTACAGAGAGCCCCACTTGAGCCCGCAGAGTCCTCAGTGCACGGCCGCGAAGTGTACATGAACAAGCAACAGCAAACGCAGAAGGAGGTTGTCGGCGACTTGGAGATCACACGCAAGATCACCGCCACCGAGACCACTGAAATGGAGCACAAGGGTCACATTCAAGAACGCGTCGTTAAAGGCCCCGTTCAGCCCGCCAAGCCACCAGTGTTCACCAAAAAGATACAACCGTGCCGCGTTTTCGAGAACGAACAGGCCAAATTCGAAGTGGAATTTGATGGTGAGCCAATGCCCATCGTCAAATGGTTCCGCGAGAGTTTCCCCATCAAGAATTCGCCCGATTTGCAAATTCACACGTTCAGCGGCAAGTCGATTCTGATCATACGTCAAGTATTCGTCGAAGATTCGGCCGTTTTCTCGTGCATTGTTGAGAATCGCGGCGGCACTGCCAAGTGCAGCGCCAATTTGGTGGTCGAAGAACGTCGCCGCGCCGGCAAGGGCGGCCTGACGCCTCCCAGCTTTGTCAGTACCATAGAAAGCACCACCGTCGTGACCGGCCAATTGGCTCGCTTCGATGCCAAGGTGACTGGCTCGCGTCCAATGGACGTGTACTGGCTGAAGAACGGCATGAAGGTTCAGCCGAGCATCAAATTCAAAATGCTCGAAGAGGACAACATCTATACGCTGCTAATCATCGAGCCGTTCGCCGAGGACTCTGGCCGTTTCGAGTGTGTGGCCGTCAATGTGGCCGGCGAGGCGCGTTGCGATGCCGACTGTATTGTACAGTCGCCATCCAAGCCAGAGAAGCCCACAACGCCCGGCTCCGAGAAGGCACCGCACATCGTTGAGAAACTGTTGAGTCAGTCGGTGGAGGAGGGCAGCAAGGTGATCTTCCGCTGCCGCATCGAGGGCAAACCAACACCAACTGCCCGCTGGATGCGCGGCGAGAATATCGTGAAGCCGTCGCGCTACTTCCAAATGACCCGCCAGGGTGAATACTATCAGCTGGTCATCTCGGAGGCTTTCCCCGAGGATGAAGGCACCTACAAGTGCATTGCCGAAAACAAGCTGGGCACCATTCAGACCAGCGCTCAATTGAAGGTGCGTCCAATTGAGAACTTAGATGCTCCACCCACCATCACCGCCCTCAAGGACATCTCCGTGTCGGAGGGCATGCCAGCGCAATTCAAGACCACTGTTACTGGCAAAGTGAAGGCGACCAGTGTGCAATGGTTCCGTGAGGGTGCTCTGATCCCGGAAACCCCCGATTTCCAAGTGAGTACTCCAATAAATAGTTTCAAATTCTGAATAATGCATTTACATTCTAAGTAATTGAAAATTGTAAAATACTTGTTCAATACTATTCCTGCTACACTATACATAGGTATGTTCGATGTCCAAATAAATATTTGCTGATTAGGCCTTGATTAGCAGTTTCAAATAAAAATTTAGATTTTCAACAGATTCTGCTCCCCTGAAATATATTGAATGTCGTTTCAAAAACGTCATCAAATATGTTTAATGTAGTTATTGTTAAAAAAATAGTTGAGAACAAAAAATTTAGTAAAGTTGTAACATAAGAAAGTTGTATGAAAATTTTCATATTAATAATTTTGCATTCATACAACAATTCGTATAACAGAAAATGGTTTGATGATGAGCCATATTATTAGATTTTTTATACGCAAACATTTTTACTAACTTTTTAAAATTTATTTTTCAAGTTGCAAAGAAAAACTGTAACTTGGCTAAAAAAAGTCGAAAAAATGGACAAAAAGGAATAGTACCACCGTTTGCTATTAATTAATTTAGTAACTACAGAATAGTTGGTACAAGAAAAGGGTGAAAAACAGCTGTTAAAAATCTATAGATTTTTTCCATAAATCCATAAAAGCTCTGAAATCAAATCCGTTGTGACACATGGTTATGAAATACAAATCTTCCATTCGACTGCTCATACTTACTACATAAAACTCTACAGATCCATATCCAGAATAAAGTTAAATAACCCATAATTAATCACGCTTTCCATATAATTTTTCTCGGTCCAATCTTAAGAAAAAATCAATTCAATTCAAGCCCAATCAACTCATTCTAACATCGTTCTTTCTCATTGCAGATGATCTTCGATGGAAACAGTGCCGTCCTCCTGATCGGAACCACATATGAGGAAGATTCTGGTATCTTTACAGTTCGTGTTACCTCATCAACTGGACAAGTTGAATCTTCAGCTAAGTTAACTGTGAAAAGTAAGGCTTGAATTATAAGAAACATTGAACTATAGAAAGTACAGCTAAACGAATGAAGCGAACAGTCCGATTGTAAAATTTCAGAGCGAGAGAGAGAAAACCACTCAAAAACAATAAAACTTTCTTGAACATAATCTCTGAGCTGAACTGTTCGCTAAGAATTTATAGTTGGATCGAGCAATATGAAACTATTTTACATTTACTAGTCGTAACAGTTTGAAACAATATTAATATGAAATTCTGAATACACTTGAATATGATTTCAATTTAATTACACAATTAACCTTATAATTTATATACATTCATATAATACACGTGAAATATTTTTACTAATGAACGTAATTAAAAGCAAAAATTCAAAAAAAGTCAGCAATGAAGAAAAACGATAATAAAAATACTAAATGAAAATAATATAAAAATATTTGCAATTTTTTATAATAGATTCGAATGCAACAATGCAGAACATACGGGCGCCCCAGCGCTCGATATAGATATGTGTAGTCGTGTGTGTAGCATACGTATAGGTATCAGATCGGGTAGTTGGTTCCACATGCACAGCAGATTTTCGTGGAAATCGAATTAGAAATAGGAACATTTGTGGAACGTGAAGCTAGCAATTATACCAGGTACGAGTGTTTGCCGCGGATGAGTCCGTTGCTTGTACCGATATACATAGCCATGGAACCGGTGATTCAGTGCGGCGACAACAACAATGGACGCAACGGCCAAAAGCGCTCAAACGCCGCAAAACACTCAAAGTAAAAAATCTAATTCGGGCGCACCATTGCGAAGGCAGTCACTGGTGTGCAGTCGGCGGGCACAATTTTCGGGGGCCGTGTGCAAAACGCACATTCACACCGCCGCGCCACTCCGACATACATGCGGCACTAGCACATAGCATAAAGTATAACGCTCAATATTGCCCAAGCGTCGAGCGACTCGATGTGTAGCATAGAGCCCGAAAAGTTTCGAATATGAAGCGGCGGAATATGTCGAAAGTTGCTGGTCGCTAAGGCAGCTGCAGGAGGAGCGTTCGGCGTGCGCAAAACCGACACATTCTGTGGAACATAAATCGAAAAGATTCTATATTTAAAACCGTAGCCAAATTGCTTTTTGGCAGCCGTGCGCTTAATAGATTCGGATTCCATAATGCGGTCGCAGCAGCACGTAGCGACCGTTGCCGAAATTGAATGTCCCAACAACGGTGCTGTGCTGTGCGGCCCCAGCAGAGCAGATTAGCCACAAATTATGCTGATTATTAGTTAGTTGTGTTATTTTTAGCGTCCATAGTCGAAGGGGCGCACCGAGGCGCATTTGCAGACGGTAGGACAACTGTTTTCGACAGCTTCTTGGCGCGTTCTCCACTTCGTTAAGCGCCGCCAAGTGAAAACCCATGAAATAAAATAATTATTTGTTGTTTTTTCTGTTTTCCGTAAGGACTTTATTTGTTTTTCTATTCAATATTTTTCCATTAGTTTATTTGGCCAACTTAAAAATAGAGTGCTTCGTCAGGCGAAGTCTGTTTTAAAGCGAAAATATTTGAAAAATTACCTTTGCTAAGGACATGAATGTGGCTCGCACTGTTGCTCAGGCCTTGTTGCGACCCTGTAGGCTACAACCGCGCCGCATCGGGTGTCTCAGCCGGCCTGGGACCGCCAGTAGCAGATCGTTTGCGGGCGTTGAATTTTGCAATCCACTATTTTGGCAGCGCCTCTAATGATTCATTATGTGTATGATTAGCAGACAATGTAAACGGCAGGCAACACCTTTGGCGTGTTGGTGGTGTTTTTGGCGGCTTGTTTTTGTTGCGACACATTGATTAATTTAGTTAAGATTTGTCGGCGCGCACGTTGAATCATTTCGTTTTATTTTTAAGTTTCAGTAGCTGCTGTTTAGGTGTTGGGTATTCACAACCAAATCGCTTCACTGTCACCTAGTTGACCGTAGCTGTATATGGCAAATGCGAAATCTATGTTAAAAGAAGTTCTAAATAAATTCTTCAAATAATGAAAACCAGTGGATTATTTAGATGCTGTAAATGAGAAACATGAAATATCTGTTGGGGGGAAAAAATTTAAATAATTTTTACATATAATGGAAATCAGTTAATAATTTTTTTTTTATATCTAACTTACTTGAAAGAGAACTACAACTTATGAGAATCTTATTCTTTTCTTAATTCTTAACAATTTTAATTAATCTTTTCATTGTTCTCCAATACATTAATAAATAAATTTGAAAAATTATGGAAATCTTATTATGACATTATTGATCAGTTAAGATTATAAAATTTTAAATTATAACACGTTTTTGTAGGAATGAAACATTTCTTTTGAAAAAATTCAAATTCTTTTTGTTTTGTTTTTGTCTTAAAAACTAATAATACTACTTTCATAAAGGTTTAGTGGAAAATATTTTCTAATCGTTGACAATTAGTTGAATACATGTTTTGTTTTGAGTTGATTTCTGCCGATTAAGAACCAACTTTCGCTCTTCTTATGTTTATAACTGAAATTATTTAAAAACATTTGTTGTTTTTGTTTTCAAATGTGTTTCAAAACACATTGAAAAGTGTTTAGGGAAGTCCACAATTAAATGATAATTATTAATATTGTTTCAAACTTTACACTACTATTAAAAATTATAACCTAGAAAATAACGAATATAGTAATCGCTGTGCGCCCGCACTGGACCGACCGTTGACTGCGCACATCATCCAATCGTTGCTCAATTGTACTTTCGCCTCAGCCAAACCCACAATTGTACCCTTTGACTATGTTTAAATACTGATGGCATAACCGAATACTCTGTCTTGTATTAGATTGAATGTTGCATGAGATTTTATAATTACTTTTTTTATTATCGCTTCTTTCTGCTACTAATATAGTTTTACCTCAAATATCGTTTCATTTAAATTTGATAATCGTTGTTGTCGTTGTTTGTTTGCTGTCCACACTCCGCACACTCTTTGTTTACACTACGAAGCCTTATGTGTGTGTGTGTGTGTGTGTGTTGCATCTGCGCGTGCGAGCGCACGCCTATTCAACCGTCTGTTGTTATGTTTTGTTGACAAACTTCAGTCCGTGAACCGTCACTGGGCTGACGCCCTTGTTTGGCTTCCTCCAAAACGATTTTGCAACAAAAGCGCTTTACTAAAAAATTAATCATAAAATACTCATGCGACTAGGCTATAAGTTTGTGCAGAAATCGCTGTTTTCATTTGTCACTTTTATGTTCTCCTTATTTGTAACTTTACTCTTACTCATCGTTAAGTGTTTATCCTCATTTTTATTTGTAATTTATTGCTATTATCCGTTTTTGTAAGCCAGCATACTCGTCGCTAATATATATATATATGCATATATATATTTTGATCGTTGTTTATTTTAATGTATTTTAATTTAATTGAATTGAATTCGCAATAAATCACCACAGACAGCATTGAATGAATACTTTTTGGTTTATTTTTCTTTCTTACGTTTTTTGTTGTTTTATTGTATAACTTCACTTGACACCAACACAGCAACGCTTAACCACACTTTAATATCCTTTGCCGCTTGCGCGTATCCTATGCATTTCCAGCAGTAAACAATTGCCGCCAAACTTCGAAACCGCCGCGCCACACCAGCCTGACTGCCCACAGGTAAGTCGCCGTATCGCTTGCAACGCCTTCGCGCGCCCACCAAACTTGTCGCCGTCGATCGTCTGCAACGACTGCTCTGCTTCGCCAGCAGTCCAATTCGATTTCCCTCCCGGCTGGGTCGGTCGAACGTTTTCGCCGCCATCATCGGCAACAGCGCACCAGCATCGGCACTACCGTCGCCCCGGCGCACCGCACGCGCCTGCGCTAGCCGCCGCCGCCGCCGCCAGGTGACGTCCAAACTAATCATGCTGCTATTTTGAGCCGCATGAGAAGTGGCCGCCGATGCCCGACGCGAGTGTCATTTGTTGCATTTGACTCGTCATCGTTGCTTTGTTGCTTTCCTTGCAACGACTTTTCATTTACATTCTTGATCGACTGTTTTCTATATATACAAACATACACATCATTCAGCCGTCTTTGGCTGTCCATCTTAATTTGTGCAAATTTCTATTGTACTCGGCCTGTTTACAAATGGCTCGCTCGTGTACTGTGCCAATTTGAATTATAGCTTCGTTGCGCGTTGCCAAATACTCTCGTCGCCAAGCCAAGCCGCAGCCCTCCCCACGCCCCAAACAACCAAAGTGGGTACTCGCACTCTCTTGCAGACATAGCCCCACGTAGGGTATATATGCAGCAATAACACGCGTTTGGCGTTTTGAAGTTGATTGAATTCACCAATTTGTCGCTGACGCGTGCATGTGTACTCATCATCACAATGATGAGTGTGCCAACTTATGCAACAAAAAGTTGACAAAGCACCTCATGTCCAGAAGCAAATCGTTTTCACTTAGAAACGTGCCAACAAAGCGACTTACTTTGCTATAGGTTAGAGAATACGATTTTTACATAATGAGGACTAACTATAACGTTTAAGGTTCTGAAAAACACAATTTAGACAAAACTCTAAACTGAATCATCTGTTTTCTGAAGCAGCACAAATCACAACTGAATCTGCTATAGAACCTTACATAACTTCATGGCACATATGTATGTGTGTGTGTGTGTGACCAGATCAATGCGTTATTGAATTTCCATCGACCGTAGCAGTTTCATATTGACCTTGCAACTCGATTGTGCAAGACACTAATCACTGAGTTATGGCTTTCACCAAAAATCAATCAGAGATTTAGGAGGACAATAATTCAAATTTAGTGTTTCGGTAGATCATCCAAAACATTGACAAATTTCTTGATGGGAAAAGATGAGTCAGTAGGAAATTGTTTTCGAAAGCCTCTTTTAAAATGTTGAAAATGTTTAAAATTTCACAGTCCTTATTAAAAAGATTGCTGTGTTTCACACCGGGAAAAATTTATATGGGCGTGAAACTAGAGACCAAACATAGTAATACTGCGTACTCAGTTTTTCATTTCTACATTCGTTGTCCATTTAAAAAGACAAAATTTTGAAGGGGATAAAAAATAAAAAAAATTATAAAAAATACTTCACCTAGTTTAAATATGGCGATATGTATATCAAATGAAAGAGGAAAGGCTCAAGAAATTAAATAAAATTGATTTCTTATCTATTTATAAAAAAAGGATATGAAAAAGGCCCTTTGAAAATTTTAATCCTTTATATCCTTAAAAAATGTATATAGAATTTTCTTGAAAAGTAAGTATGTTATTACCAAAAATCTCCTTGATCACGTGTCAAAATTTCATTATTCTCGCATCATTGATTTTGTATCTTTTTATGATTTAAAATACTGATTCTCAAATAAATTAGAATTTCTGTACTTCATTAGAATTGCAGCTTCCGCCTTTTTTTTTAATAATTTTCGAACCATAACCTATAGTGCTATTTTTTTCGTAGCACTATAGGACTCACTTTCGAAAACTTTTGCACAAGACCGACGCTTCGGCCAATGATATGGCATCCCACTCTTGTTTTACTCTCTCAATGAGTTGAAGTCTACTGGCAGGTTTTGGACTCCGAAATACTGAATCTTGAATCCTGGACCAGATATGTTCAATAGGATTAAGATCTGGCTAATTTCCCGGCCAGTCTTCCCATACTAGCTCAACCCTTTCCGACATGAAAATAAACCCGTTCTGTATGAATTGTATGGGCTGTCGTCCAATATATTGGACATTGTGACTGAAAGGGTTAAATAGACTTTTAGCAACACTTATTGACTGTTTCGCCGTGTGACATCGTGCACCGTCCTGCATTAAAATCGCTGTAGATCTACGAGGGAACTGCTTAGGATTTTCAAACCATCACATTATTGGGGATTTCCCCATTTCGTTTTCAAATAAAACAAGCAATCAGAATTTCAAGTATATTACAATTTGAAACAATGTATGCAGAAACTTTTCGTCCACCGTGTGTATAAATTTTCAAGGTTATAAAGGATTAAAATGTTCAAAGGACCTTTTTCATATCCTTTTTTACAAATAGATAAAAAATCAATTTTATTTATATTCTTAAGCCTTTCCTCTTTCATTTCATATACATATCGCCATATTCTAACGAGGATAAGTATTTTTTAAATTTTTTTTCTTTTTTTTCCCCTTCAAAACTTTGAAGTCCTTTTAAAAGGACAAAGGATATAGAAATGAAAAACTGAGTACGCAGTATTACTATGTTTGGTCTCTAGCTTCACGCCCATATAGATTTTTCCCGGTGTGAAAAATGCTGTCGCACGGTGTTATTAATTGGCCCATGAAATACACAAGAATTTTTTAAATGACTGTGAAATTTTAAACATTTTCAACATTTTAAAAGACGCTTTCCAAAACAATTTCCTACTGACTCATCTTTTCCCATAAAAAAATCAAGAAACTTTTCAATGTTCTTGATGATCTATCGAAACACTAAATTTGAGTTATTGTCGTCCTAAATCTCTCAGCACACCGAGAGATATACATACTATATATGTATACATTTTCGAGAAGACGTCAGAAAGAGGTCAACGTTTTTAAATAATTCAAATGAGCGAAAAAATCATACATACTCAGCTGGCAAACATCAACTTACGAGTATGTATGTTAAACATTTCGACAGTAAAAATATATTTTCGCTCTACAACAAAAAAGTGGAGAAGACAAGAATTTAAAGGAATAAAACATGAACATTATGTCTATACATGAAAAATGCATAATAGATACATATAGGTATGTATAGTATGTCTGTACTCTTGCATGCGGCTAGGCAGGAAGACAAAGAATCAGCATTTCGTTTCATTACGCAAATGGGGTCAGAGGTTTATTTTTGTCTTTACAAAGAAAGGAAATGTTGTTTTTTTTTACAAACGCAAACACAGGGGAAGAGGCCAAGCGATCATACGCAACATACATACATATGAACTATATTTGAATGCAGAACCACAGATAACTCATCAAGTTGATAACTAAATAGATGAATTATTTCATCTATCAGAAAATTCAAAAATTCTTTAGCAATTTTGTAGCTATTGAACGTATCAGCCAAATGAGACAACAATCAAATGAGTCATAAAAAGCTGTTCATGACTCGTTTATTAAATATTGTGTAAACCCTAATTAAGCGTAAAGGTTCAAAAGATTATTTTCATGAAATTGGTATTACAGGCTGGAATGCTTGCCTCCTGGCATCTTTACTACGCAGGCGCCTTCTTCAATTAATATACTTCAGTTGGCCAGAAATTGAAATGATAAAAATGTACTCTATTTTATTATTATCAAATGACAAAACGAACTGTTTCTTCGTCAGTAGCCTGCAACTTCTGCAGCGAACAAATCTTTCGTGCCAGTGGCTTCAGCGTTCTTTCCATTCGTTTCTGAAGTCGTACGCTCAATTTGAATATTTACGAGAAGCTCGGCATATATTTATATTATCGCCCATTCAGTTATGATCTGTACACAATAATCAACTAACCAGGTGGACAAACTACTTCTTGACGGTTGAACTTCAACAAGACAGGGTTACCGGCAGTCCAAAAAATCGAAACGCACATCAATTGATTGAAACCGAATGAATATGAAACAACATAAATTGAAATAAAGTAAACCAAAATTAAATCAAATCAAATTGAATTACTAACAACTACAATTGATAGTTTTTAAGAGATATTTAAAATATATCCAAGCGCCATCATCAAATGAAATCATCAAATTGATTGAAACCCAATGAATATGAGACAATATAAATTGAAATAAAGTAAACCAAAATTAAATCAAATCAAATTAAATATCTAACAACGACAATAGAAATCAAATATCAACTGACTGCAGTTTTAAGGTAGCAGATGTTCCGTTTCAATATTTAAAAATAGTCAACCAATCATTCTTCAAGCATGATAAACAGTTCGAAAACAATACATACACACTCACAATCCCATTATTTATTGTTTATTCACATTGCACAGGCGTGACAGTCGATTTGCGGCATTCTTTCAATGGCTAATCATGCTAATTATAATTCGAGTGATTTAGATTTTTCGATGTCGGAAAGTCATTTACAGAATCACCTCAATTACCCCACAAACTTGATTTATGGCATTCATTCACTTTGTGTTGCATTCCAAATACAAACAAACAAATGACGCACATTTAAAACGACGTAGTAGCTCATTTATAAAAATGTATAAATCATGCCATGATCAGCGAATTCAAGTGGACATTATTGAAATGCAAAATCTTTGAAATAAGTATTTCATTGAAATTACAGTCTTCTTGTATGTGGATTTTTATATTTGTAGGGACAAGGCTGCGGCCATGAGAGTGCAAAAAATTAAATGCAAATCTGGGGCATATAGTTTCTATGTGTATTATTTGCCATTATTATTGCAGACAAAATATAATAAAATAATATGTACGAGTATATATAATCAATGTGCACGCGTTGCAAAGTGGCCAATGTTTGCGCCTAGTTTCGCATAAGTTCAAAATTTCGCTAAGCCAAATGATGATGGCCTCTCTGATATAAAAAGCAATTAATTAAAAATTGAGAAAAATAGCAACACCACAATTTTCGTGTGCCACCTGTAATGTAATTCCGATGCGAAAAAGCAAAAAACGGGTTCGCAAATATGGATTCTGGCACATATGCATACATATGCTTATGAAGATAAGTACATATACAAAATGTATATATATACACTGGAACACACCTGCCCACACAATATATATCGCAGTGATTCAACGACATGTGAAAAGTTGTAGTGAAAAATCATATTTCTATTTTTAAATAAATGAATACTTGCAGGTACCCTGTATTCGTATTCATAATATATGTATGTATGTATGTATGTATATATGTGCACATACGCAAACAATTAGTGGACAAGACATATGATTGAAACTTTTAAGCGTGTGCACATACATATATATATAGCATGCACACACACACGGACACAGTTACATACATACAACATTTAAGAAATATTAATTTAATTTTAGCAACGTCGGATTGTTGAGACATGCGAAAAAATTGAGCCTTGGTGGTAGTATTTGAACTTCACATTCATCCACGCAAACCGAGTATCGGTCAGTACAAATACAAAAATAATAGTGGCGCACGCAAGGGGTGCTATGGGCGTTCGAGCCCCACAAACATTTTGGGTGGAAAAACACCTTTCAAATGCTATCGGATTTAAAAGTATATAGTGTACGAATTGCTCCTCCAAAATTAAATCATTGGACTGTGTGCGCCACTGATACATACAGATGTATGTACCTGTGTGTATGCGAACAAACAGAAACACACAACCTTATATATATACATACATACATATGTGTGTGTGTGTATATACGTTCGAGCATACTTATAGGTATCGTATAGGTGCGAATTCTATTGCGATGTTTGTCAGTGCGTGCCACCAAATTATAGCAGATTCCAAAAATGACAAAAACTTTATAACAATTGTCAAGGAAATTTTTTTCATGAAGTAAGCAGAGTACTCGCCGTTTAATTAAAACTTTAGGTGCCTTATTTAAGGGCTGCAAAAATGTGTTTGTTGAAGATTTGATGATGTATGACTCATAGCTTAAAAGAGGTTTATCAAAGGTTTTGACTAATTGACACATTTCATCGCTGGCCGACTTATAACTCTAAAATCAGAATATCTAATCGAAATCTTTCACATATTGATAATATCTACATAGAGACACAATTACAATACCAACAGTTTCAGAGTTATACCATATTTAAAGGCTGAGCCTTAAGTACCGTTTCACCACCCATTGTCCACCGACTTTAACAATGTACAAGCAAAAAGACATGACTAAGAAGTGGCTGACAAACAATACATTTCCCTGTACAATCCAAGTATTTCAGGCTTTAAAACAAACATATTGCACACCCACTACACAAGTGACACAACCCAAAATTTTAAATTTTTCAGGAAACGCAAAAAACTGTTTTTGAGCTGAATACACATTTTTTAAAGTAACGTATAGACCGTTTGGTAGAAAATCCCTACAGATTATGCTTTAGGATAGGGGAGACCGGGGCAAATACGCCCACGTTTTGGAAAATTTATTTTTCAACATGACAGTAATGATTCTCGAATAACAATATATGTCACGCGCTAGTGTCTTTCCTAAGGAACAAAACTCACATTATCATTTTTATAGATTCCTATTTATTTTCAAGTTTCAACGAAAAATTTAAAGTAATATCGAATTGGCCATTCGGAAAACCCTCGGGGAAATACGCCCACTGCCCGGGGCAAATACGCCCACTTTATTAATTCAAGAATCTCGGACGAAAGTAATAGAAAACAACATTTCAGAAACGAAATACTATAAACAGAGAGCGTTAATATTATTACGCTCTCACTGTGCCGACGCTTGCTTCCTCTTGATAATGAAAATATTGCAAATTCGAGCTTGCCCTATGTCATTCGATTGTATGAGCGTAAGACATCTTATACTTAATTGTCTTTGGTGGTAACCTATAGTCAATAATAAAATTATTTGAGGAAGAAGTTTTTTCCACGAATGATAAATAATATTAATAATTTTATATATTCCTAAAGTCCTTCACCACTTTTTACAAAACTATCAATTGAAAAAAATATTTTAGAAAAAAATTGAACAAATATGCTTTATTAAAACTTCTAACTTGAATACTTTCTTCGATTTTGAGTTCTGCGAAAAGTGGCGAAGGATTTTTCAAATTCGGAAAAATACAGAAAAAGTTTCGTTAGGTTTTGGTCCGTAACTCCCATACCACCCTGTATATTAAGCAGGTCATTTATCTGGACCACGCTGTATATTAAGTGGATGTATTTCTGGACCACCCTGTATATTAATATAAAATTGTCATTTATAATCTTCAGGCAGTAAAACCTTCATAAACGCGTTAGGTGGGCGTATTTGCCCCGAAACGAACTGGGCGTATTTGCCCCAAACAACAAAATGTTTTTTTAAAAATTAAAAAAAATACAAAAAAACTTTTTACGACAAAACTACTTTGGCCTACAGTTTTTCTTACTTCAAATAACAGGAAAAACTTACCTGGCTGCATAAGGAACGAGAAACGAAGATTGTAGATATTTTTTCCTAAACTGCAAAACTTAGATGTTCAGACTATGGAACGACAAAACAATCTGCTTTTATTTATAACGTTTTAACCGCAATGTCAATCGCCTCGATTTTTTTGTGGTTATGTCTACGAGTTAAGGCGCACTTACAAAAAAATTGGCGCGGAATTTGAATGAATACTTTAAAAGAAACAACGGGTGGGCGTATTTGCCCCGTGGGCGTATTTGCCCCGGTCTCCCCTAAGTTATAAATATTTTTTTATTTTACACTAGAAAATCCAAAATTTTCAGTTGTGACATTTTTTATGATATTTTAATTCAATAATTACCGAATTATTTTAAGTTATGACACTTTTGCTGAATTTAATAATTATAATTGACAGTTAAAAAGTTGAAAGAAAAATTTTTAAAATTCGAAATTAATTTTTTTTTTTAAATATGGTATATACTAAAATTGTCACAACTTTACTTAAAATTAACTTTAACAAAAATGTATTTCGTCAAAAGTGTCACAATTTGAATTAGGACTCAAATATAATTAAACTTCTCGACATGAAGAGATACCTAACTGTATATTGGCAACAGTTAACAACAACAACAAAATATACTGAGCTTTTGCTTATTGGTAGATAGATGCATTGTGCACAGTATTAACCCATAAACCCGAAAATTAAAAATTTTGAGTTGTGTCACTTTTGAAGTGGGTGTGCGATATAGTTTATAGTCTTCATTTATCAACTTTAGGATACCCAGAATATTTCCAAGACTATTGTACTTAAAAGTACAATTGACTTTAAAAGTCAAACTGGTCAAAACTTGTTTCCCATAAATCTTAATATTTTTACGAATTCCCCACAATTTTTTCGACAATTTTTTATATAAGTTATAACAAAATTATATTATTATACAAATTTATATAAATTATTTTATATTAACAACGATGTCTTTCTTCTACTTTTTTATTGTTCGCATTTACTTTTCTTTTCAATGTTTGCTTCTAATTTGCAGCAGATGTGGCCAATATTCCATTCCGCAAAAAGCATGCCGTCGCTTCTAATATAATTAAAATAATTATACATACATATTAGTACATATATGTACACATACGAGTACGACTAAACGAACAAACGAACTGACGTAACGCGAAACGCTTTAAAAATGTTAAAATAAAAACCAGATACCCGGCTCGCTTGATTTGCTCCTTCTTAGCAAATCCATCTTAAGCCAAAAATCATATTTTTTTACAGAACGACGCATCTCGGCATTCCAGCTGCGGCCCATTGATTCGGTCGAAGACGAGACGTCCTCCTCTGGCAAGGAGGACAGCTCACCGGAATCACCGCACCAGCCGCAACAGTACCCGCCACAATATGGCCAATTCTTGGGAGTCAATGGGCAGGTGCCACATCAGGGTCGTCCGCGCACCAAAAGGACCAAAGAGCGCAGCAGATCTCTGCAGCCACACTCGAACCTTGTGCCTTGGCGCAAGTCGTCGCGTCCACGACGCGGCCGCTCGCTGGGCAAGCAACCATTCCTGCCCGGCTACAAGCCGGAGCCCGCTAAATCATGGACTGAAGAAACCATACAGCTCAAGCCCACGCCCATCGAGCAGAAGAAAGTCATACCGAAGCTGGAGGCCGCCAAGGTGGAACTGCGCTCCATCAAGGACCAGCGCAACCAGGGCCTGATGAACATTGGCACCACCTTGGATAAGATCATCGAGGGCAAGACTGAGAAGGAGGCAGTTCCCTGGATAACAATGCGCGATAAGCTGCGACAGGTGGAGAGCGTACAGCAGGAGCTGGACAAATTCGACCTCGATGAGGTCTACCTGCGGCCGCTAGAGCAACCAATCGAGACCGACCTCCATGTGCCGCAACAGGTCGAGCGTCACAAGGAAATTCAACGTCTGCGCAGCATGGAAAGCATTGAAATCACCGAAATGACCGACCAGATCGAGAAATTGATAACGCAGCACCAGAAGGGAGACACCATTCCATGGAAGGAGATGCGCCAGCATCTGAAGAGCGTGCAGCGCGTGCACAACCAAATAGAGCATTTCAAGATCGAGGAAGTGGAGTTACGGCATTTGCAAGCAGAAGAGGTCACCGTACAGAGCACACAGGATGTCACCACTGTACAAGTAGACGACAGCTCGAAAGGTCCCATACAGAAGGTGCTGCGCAGAGACGATCTCACGGAATACGATGAAATTGCGGACGTATACAGACAGCAGTACGTCACCAGCGAAGACATCAGCATGCTGAGCGTAGCCGAGCGTGAAAAGCTCGAGAAGCAGCGCATAATCCGAGAGCAGCAGGCAGTAAACTGGCGACAAGGCCGGCAAGCACCCCAGCTGCAGCCGCTTACCTCCGTTGAAGATACCAGCATTTTGAAAATCGACCAGAGCGAAACCGTCAACGTGCAACAGCAACTTAAACAGGATATCCAACAACAACAGTACACAAATGTCGAGGACTCGAAGCTAATGACGCTGGAACAGTACGAGCACCTGCAGATCATCAAGCGGAAGCAGGAGGGAAAACCAGTCGACTGGCGTCAACCCCGACAGTTGGCCGAGTTTGAGGAAACAGAAGATACAGCACTGCTTGAGCTCCAACAACGCCAGGACACAGAGACGCACCAACTAATACAGCCGCAGCCAGCGCTGTGGGAACGCGGAAAGAAGACACCGCAACAGCCCCAACAAATGCAGCCGCAGCCCCAACAACCATCACCACTTTACCAGGTACAGCCACCGTCCTATGAGGAAGCACATGATGAGCTGATTGAACCGCAACCCATGCCCACGCAATTGGAGCCGGTTATGTGGGATCGCGGCAAGCGCAAACCAACGGTGGAACAACCGCAACAGCAACAAATGTCACAAACGCAACAGACTATCGAAGTGTCGGAAGTCAAAGAACAAACGGAGATTGTGGAGGAAACAAAGAAGACTGTCCGTAGGGTCATTCCGCCGAAACCGGAACCAGAGAAAGTCGAGCAGGTGGTACTGAAGCCAACGCCCAGACAGCGACCAATGCCAACACAGAAGGGCGAGGAATTACAACTGCAGCCACTGAAACGGGTGCAGCCTAAACCTGTACCAGAACAGCAGCCAACACAGGCTTATGAGGAAGCAGTGGACACGCTGGAAGAAAGGCCTATGCCACAAACCGATGCTGTTCAAACAGTGATGTGGGAACGAGGCAAGAAAATGCCAGAACAGGTTACACAAGTTGAACAACAAGAACAAACGCACGTTGTGGAAGAGCAGGTTGTGGTAGAAGAAACTAAGAAGAAGGCTCTGCGCAAGGAAATCCCTAAACAGCCCGAAGAGAAAGTTGAACAAGTGGTGCTTAAACCTACACCAAGACAAAAGCCTAAAGAAGCGCCTAAAGCTGAGGAGGTTCAACTGAAGCCTGTGAAGCGCACTCAACCTGCCGAAGTTACAGAACAGGAACAACCAACCAAAGCATTCGAAGAGGCAGTCGATGAACTGCCTGAAGAAGCAATACCACAACAACCAGAGCAACCTCAGCCGGTCGTGTGGGAGCGTGGCAAGAAGTCGAAACCACAGGAACAAGAAGTTACTCAAGTGGAACAGACACAGGTCACGGAAGAGCAAGTTGTGTTAGAAGAAACTAAGAAGAAGGCTCTACGCAAGGAAATTCCTAAACAGCCCGAAGAGAAAGTTGAACAAGTGGTGCTTAAGCCCACACCAAGACAAAAGCCTAAAGAAGCGCCTAAAGCTGAGGAGGTTCAACTGAAGCCTGTGAAGCGCACTCAACCTGCCGAAGTTACAGAACAGGAACAACCAACCAAAGCATTCGAAGAGGCAGTCGATGAACTGCCTGAAGAAGCAATACCACAACAACCAGAGCAACCTCAGCCGGTCGTGTGGGAGCGTGGCAAGAAGTCGAAACCACAGGAACAAGAAGTTACTCAAGTGGAACAGACACAGATCACGGAAGAGCAAGTTGTGTTAGAAGAAACTAAGAAGAAGGCTCTGCGCAAGGAAATCCCTAAACAGCCCGAAGAGAAAGTTGAACAAGTGGTGCTTAAACCTACACCAAGACAAAAGCCTAAAGAAGCGCCTAAAGCTGAGGAGGTTCAACTGAAGCCTGTGAAGCGCACTCAGCCTGCCGAGGTTACAGAACAGGAACAACCAACCAAAGTAATCGAAGAGGCAGTCGATGAACTGCCTGAAGAAGCAATACCACAACAACCAGAGCAACCTCAGCCGGTGATGTGGGAGCGTGGCAAGAAAAAACCTAAAACTCATGCCGATCAAAAAGAAATTGAAATTATAGAAACCCCGGATGAAGAGGTGAAACAGATCGACAATGTACAAGAAGTTGATGTTACCGAAGTGACTGAAAAGGTTAAGAGAAAGCAAGTTAAGAAGCCCAAGGAGGAAAAACCTTCTTCAGAAGAAGTGGAAATCGAAGACGTTACGCAGGAGGAGGAACCTATTGTTGAAGAACAGGAAATAGAAGAGAAAAAGAAGAAGAAAACCAAAAAGGTTAAGAAACCAAAAATAAAGGACGAAGTAGAACACATCACAGAAGAACAACCTTCGGAAGAAGAAGAGATCAGCGAAGAAGTTGAACCAGAAAAACCACAAGAAGTTGCTGTGCCATGGCAACGAGGCAAGAAGGAAATTAAGCCACAAGAGCCCGAACAGGTGGAGAAGGTTACGCTCAAACCAGTTCCACGCAAACAACTTCCCAAACCAGAAGAACAAAAGCCTGAGGAAGTTTCACTAAAACCAATTAAGAAACAAGTAGCTGAAGAGGTGCCGCAACAAGCGGAAGTGGACGTTGAATTCTCCGAAGAACCATCAGAACAAGTGATTGAAACTCAAACTAAAGAAGTGGTTAAGAAGCGTATCAAGAAGAAAAAGCCAAAGGACAAATCAGTGACCAAATCCGAATCAGAAGAGGAAGAGGTTGAGGAGCCGGAAGAAGTTGAAGAAGTACCGGAAATACCAGCACCGATTCAAGAAATTGAGGAGGTACAACCTACTGAAGAAGCTAAGCAGATAGCAGAAGAAGTTGTTACACCAAAGCCTAAGGCCATACCGGTACCCATTGAAGAGAAAGTGGAAGAAGTCAAGCTCAAACCAGTCAAAAAACCGGTAAGAGAGCTCCCGCAAGAACAACAGATTGAAGAAGTTCAACTTAAACCGGTCAGACGGGGATTACCCATTCCCGAAGAGCAAAAACTGGAAGAAGTCACATTGCAGCATGTGGAAAAAACCGCTGAGGAAATAATTGTTGAAGAGCAGAAGAAGATCACAAGAGTTAAGAAACCCAAGCAGGAGGATTTGCCAGAAATACCCGACGCAGAACCAGTTGAGCTGGAAAAAGCGGAACACATCGATATTGAAAAAGAGCCCACTGTTGAAGAGCCACAACCACAAGTGCCGTGGAAGCGTGGAGAAAAGAAGAAGCCTGTCGAACAGCCCATTGAAGAAAAGCAATGGCCAACTGGCAAGAGAAAGCCAATACCAGAAGAGCAGCCAGAAGACGTGATACTTAAACCCATTCCACCAAAACCAAAAGAAGAGCCCGAGCTACCAGCGAAAAAAGTGCTTGCACCCAAGCTTAAGCCCGAGGATAAACCAGAAATTGAAGAAAAGGAGCTTGAAATTGAGCCTGTACCAATTGAAGATGAAGCCAAACCACCCAAAGAAAAACAAAAGAAGGAAAAGAAGAAGAAGCCCAAACTACAAAAAGCGACCCCATCAGTCGACGAAGTATCTGAAGAAATGGCAGCGCCATTTGCTGAGCCCATCGCTGAAGAAGATCAAGTGGAGGAAATGCCTGTTGACGAAATCAAAGAAGTTGCGGTATCCGAGGAAACTCTGCCCGAAGAAGAAGTGGCGCCCACCGAAGAAGTGCCTGCGTCCAAACAAAAGGCACATAAGAAACGCACCAAGCGGCTGAAGAGTGTTTCATTCGAAGACCAACCCCAACTACTAGAAGCGGCCGTAGTGGAAAGCGAAGAGATCGTGCAGGAAGAAGACACATCCCAAGCGGTTTCACAAAAGACAATAACACTCAAGAAAACGGAAGATACCAGGCCGCAATTCATAACAACCGAGCAGTTGATTGAACTCGACGTTGATGACGTGCGCAGAGGTATTGAGATGAAAGTTACGTCCAACATTATCAAAAAGGAGAGACGCCGCGTTGTGCTCGACGATAGCCAGCCTCTGCCCGAGCTGGAGCTGATCACACAGAAACGAGTGCAGGAAGGACTTGACAAGATAGCCGATGAAGAGCTCATCGAAGACAAACAGATACCACAAAGCAGAGAGGAAACCACCACATCAGAAGTACAGGGTCAAGAACGCAGGATTATAACGAAAAAGAAGAAGGAAATCAAACCACCACGCATTACCGAAAAACTACGACCACGCATGTGTGCTCCTGAAGCACCAGCAGTGCTCGAATGCAAAGTGGAAGGCATTCCATTCCCAGAGATCAAGTGGTACTTCAACGATATGTTGCTGTTTGCGTCCGAAAAGTACGAGATCACTGTGGTGGAGCATGTAGCAAAGCTCAAAATCGCCAAGGTCACGCCCAGCGATGTGGGCGTGTACACTTGCGAGGCGAAGAACGAGGCGGGAGTGGCGACTACACGGGCCAACATAACCTTAGGTGAGTACTTTAGAACGAGGTGCTTGTAGTAAGATATAGAAAGCGTATGTAAGTATGTTGACGGTTTGTGTTTGCCGCCTTTCGAAAAGGAAACTATTTTGCGTTGCTCATTTGTATTTTGTTGTTGTGTTTTCTGTCTAGTTATGCGTACGTATGTGTAAATTTTATTTACATATGTATACAACTTTGACACAAAACCACATCACCTGTATGTTTCTCGTTAAAATCCAGAACACGAAATCACATCCAACCAATTTTACATTATCACATATGTACTCTGCAAACAAACAAATTTTATTCGCATTTCACCTATTCACACGCATATTTAGAAAAAGAACAAGGCATAGCACCGCAATTTACAAGACCCCTTAAAATCGAGTTCACCGAGGAGAAAGAGCCGGAGCGCCTAAAGGTGACCGTGACGTGCCAGGTGACCGGCAAACCCCAGCCAGAGGTGAAATGGTACCGCGGCACAGAGGAGGTCGTTCCCACCGAAACCGTGCAAATGATGTACAATGAGGACACTGGCGACGTCGCATTAGAGATCATCAACCCTACACCCAACGAAGCCGTCACCTACTCGGTGCAAGCGCAAAACCAATTCGGCCGCGCCGTCGGCAATGCCAACATACTGAGTCGCGTCGACGAGGCGCCAAAGGAGCTGCTCAAGGCACCGACAGTGACTCCACTGCACCCTCTTGTAGTGCCCCACGGTGGCACGTTGCTCTTCCAGGCCCACTATGACGGTCTGCCGCGACCCGAAATCGTTTGGCTGCGCAATGGCCGCGAAATCCAGGTCAACGAGGATACCACTATCGAAACCACCGAGACAACGACCACCATCAAGATAATTAACATGACGCGCAAGCGCACTGGCAAATACGAGATCGCCGCCAAGAACAAGGTGGGCGAGGCCAAGTCATCCGGTTCGGTTGTGGTCTCCGACGTGGCACCCAGCGAGGAAATCAAGCCGCCGCGCTTCATACAACCACTGCAGCCCAAATACTTTGGCGAAAACGAGGTGGCCATACTGGAGGTGCTGGTCGAGTCGGAGCCACTCTCCTCCTTTACGTGGTTCATACAAAATGAACCGGTGAAGAGCTCCACCGAGTGCCGCATCGTTTCGCAGGCGAATAAGTCGACGCTGCTAATTGAGAACTTCCAGCGCAAATTCGTTGGCCCCTACACGTGCCGAGCGGAAAATGTGGGCGGCTCCGTTACCTCAACGGCAACGGTCAATCTGCTCGAGGACAGCCCGCAGGAAGAAGTCGTCGAATACGAGTCGCCGCGCTTCATCGAGCAACTGGCTCGGCCAGTCAGCGTTATGGACGGCGAGGCTTTGCTGCTCACATGCCAAGTGACCGGCAAGCCAACACCGAAAGTGTTGTGGTATCACAACAAGGAGAAAATTGTCGAGACAAAAGAGACGACCATCTCGCAGGACGCACAGGGTGTTTGCCAGCTGCAAATCACTGAAGTATTCCCCGAGAACGAAGGCGAATACAAATGTGTGGCTACCAATAAGATTGGTAAAAGCGCAACGAAAACAACTGTCAATGTGCAAGGTACAAGAAACAAACGACCACATAAAGCAATGCCCAACAACATCCATGCAAAAACACTAAAAAACCTCTCTGTGAAAACACCAACTATCACACTGAAAGGCGCTCAACGCGCTTCAAACTACTTAACAGCACTTTTCCGTTTTCTTCCTCCACTCTTCTATCTGTTTGACCCTTCGTTGCGTTCACGTAGATGTTGATATAGAAATAATGTATAATTTAAACAATATACTTTTCAATTAATCAACCTGTAATTAAATGCATGAAAGACCTTCTATCTAAATTCATTGAAATGATTGAAAGCCTCTTTAACCGATCTTAGCTGTATAATCGACACCGCGATGAGGCCATTTAATTGTATATCCTCAATTTCCTCATACGAATAGCTTCAAGTCTCAAACTCAAACAACTAAATATCAACTGGCGTTGATAGTTTTATCAATCTTCAAACTCAATTAAATTCCCCTTTCTTTTTAGTATATCATAAAACTTTTAAATGTCCTGACTTTATTGGGCCAGAATTTATTATATCTGAGAAAATTAAAGTAAATATATGTCTGTCGGTCTGCCATTTAGTCGATATCGAAACTAAGGCCAAGCTTTCAGTGAATAAGACACGTTTCATAAGTTTGCGATTATTTCTTACTTTTTTCTTTCTTTTCTTTCTTTATGTTCTTCGTAGAAGTGACTACTTCAAATCAATTTCTTAAATACGCAAAGTTCTTTTATTGTTTTGTTATACGAAATTTCGATATATATGTATGTAAATATAACAAAGTAATTTTGTATAGTTTTATTTTATTTAACTTACCTAAGCATCCTAAAAACGAACATTTTCTTCTTCTTTGCCGACGCCAGTCTGAAAAAAATTAAAACAAAAATACTATGATTTATTGGTCAAATTCTAAACCTATCTTCTGGATGCTATGAAAATGCTTAAAAATGCAAAGAATCCTGAAAAAATGTCAACTTATTATTTTAATTACTTAAATTGTTAAGATTTTTACGGTATATAATGCATGTTGCAATTTCAAAAATCCTTTATGTGTATAAAATTTTTCTCACACAATTGTTCACTTGCAAAATGTTAAATTATACGAACATGCTAATATGTACTTATGTAAGAGTACAGATTTTTGCATTGCATTACTTTCTTCGTGTTTTGTTTGTATTTTGGTATGACCCTTGGAATCCTTTAAATTTTTATTTCCGCACATGGCGCTATCTGATTACTTTTAAAAAAATATGAACCCTCTCATTTCTTGATGCAACAAATATCATAAATACTCATTTTACTTTTCTAGCATTCGAATATATCCCCGATTCTGAAATCACTGGACTCACCGGTTCCGAAGAGGATCTTCTTGATAAGGTACAAGTACAGTTTAGCAGTTCAATCTTCAAATATTTAATTTTTTTCATTTCCACAGACCATCTCAATCGACGAACAACCACCGAAAATCATTAAGAAACTTCCAACAAAAATCGAGCCCAAAGAGGGTGAACTAGCGAAACTGGAAGTGAAAGTAATTGGCAAACCAAAGCCGAAAGTAAAATGGTTACGCGACGACGAGGAGATATTCGCCTCCGAGGAATATCAAATCGAGAATTTCGAAGATGGCACCTCGGTGCTCATTATTAATCATGTTTATCCCGACGATGTGGGCACAATTAGTTTCGAGGCCCACAATCCGTTGGGCGTTGCCGTCACAACAGCGCTCTTTGCCGTTGAAGGTATAGTGAACGAAACCCCTGTCCGCAAAATCGTCGTATGTGCAACTGAAAGTAGAAATTATCAAAGTGCAACTGCGCCAACTAAATTCTCTTGCAGCTGCAATATATGGACTTTACTTTGTATAAATCAATATATATTTAAGTTAATTTTTACAGGAAAGCAACGATGGCTAACTTGTTCTATCCTCTTTCCCTATCCCTTGTATATACACCCCACCCCCTTTCAATTTTATTTCTGTTTTCACAAAATTTACACTTTAAATACACAATTTACACCAGAGCAGGTTTTTTTATATTTAGCAGTGATTAAATGCCCATATTACAATAATTCTTAGGTTGAGAAAAGCTATCAATCATGCGAAAAATGAATAATAAAACTTTTCTCCATTACGTCAATGTTGTTCATTAAAGGCATCGTTGGATCGAAGGACTACCGCAAACCAGAATGGGTAACCCACATGGAAGAGATGCAGAAGGCTTTGAAAGGTGAGTTCGTGCCTGATCAACAATTTACTGCAAAATATCGCCGAATTCACATTTTGGCCGATATTTTGCACTACTCAATGTTTTGTCGCCCTTAATGTGTATTATATGTGTTTTAATTCCACCTCCAAATACCAAATCTGACTTCTACATCACTGTCTCTAAATAATATCTGCCTCTGTCTCTCTCTCACTCACCTTCAATGTGCTCTCCACTTTTTTTGTTTGTCCATGTAAAACGTTTTGAAATAAAATCCACCTACCTACAAACCAATTTAAACCTGTAAACAAATATCCTTAAAAAGCTTATAAATAGCTTGATACGTGTTTATGTGCCAGCCCCCGTACAGCCATACTGCTTACCCCCGAAAGTCCCATCCCCATAATTATACAAGAATTTACCACCCAAGTGTACGCCATAATTTCAATACTGATTATTAGGAATACTTTTTTGTATTGATTTTAGCTTTATGATCTTAATTCCATAATATGTAATTGACGTATTTTTATTTTTTAACTCACCATAAATTTGCGTGTCCCACAGTATCGGAAGATCTTAGCAGAATTGTAATTTATTGGTTTGTTACATTTTTAAAAACGCACATAACCTATAAATATATGAAATTAATACAAAGTTTCAGTTTTTTTCAATTATGATGATGAAAAATTATAACTATTTTAATTAATTGCATTAATGAATAAACTTTATTATGATTTCTTGATTTAGAATACTAATTAGAAAAAATTGCTTTCTAATATAAAATCCAAACGAAATTGATGATCTCCAAGTAACGCGAATGCTGCTTTACGCTCATATTAAGCTAGAAACACAATGAGTCTGACAGTACTTGCAATTTACTTGCATTTACAATAATTTATAATAATTTATAATAATAATGAACTCAAGAGAAATGACTCTGAATACTTCTACTGCGGTCGCCATTTCGTAAAAAATTTAGTGCATATGAGTTCACAAAACCAATTTGAATGATGAAATCCAGTAACATGCTCAAGCCCTATCAAACCGGAAAAATGCACTACGCATACGAGTGCAAGACAATGTAATTTATTGCGTATTAAAGCCTAAAAAAGCGTTGAAAGCCTGGAATTATACACATTACAGTTTGTATTGAATATTAATTGAAGTGTTTTTGTTGAACAGTGGCCTGTTTTGGCCACAAAATTTCTCATACAAAAAACCAAAAAAGTGAAAAAACAGATCAAAATGAACTGAACTCAATTTTTGTTTTTTCTATTTAATTTTTTTGCTAATCTAATCTGAAATCAGATACAAAAGTCAGAAGAAAACATTTCATATTTTGAAATTTTTGGAATGCTGATTCTGTGACCAATTCGTGGTTTTCAGCAACATCGTTTGTTCGTTTTTAAGTTATTGAATTTATATTTTCATTGCTGTTTACGCTATGGGGACACTATTGCCCCAATCACTTCGAAAGGATTAGACTCGGAATATTTAAATCAACTGCCTATAGCTGCTAAATGGTTGTCGAATCGGACCCGGGCCGATTATATTTTTGCCAACCCGATCTCATTATGTTTCTAGACGTTAACCGTAAACCTAATATTTTCAGCATATGTTATGCTAAACTTTGTGCTAATAATTACTGCGAATGTATTCCCAAATTTCCATATTAAAACATTTAAAAACAGACAAACAAACAAACAACAAAACACTCTCTGAGCAGAACTACTTGCATACATACAAGTATTTATGTTTGTACAGCTTCGGCATACCACCACAACACCACCCGAATGTAAGTACCACAAATATGCAAATACATACCGACATACAATACTTACGTAGCTATGCAGTCTGTCCACAAGCGTCAAATGTTGACCGTTGCATGCGGAGCGCCAGCTGCAGCGATTAGACTTAGACATGCTTTAAACAATTTTGCAATTCTCTGCTTTGTAGCTGCTAAGTGCTCGCCGTCCATTGTGAATGAAATGC
Source organism: Melieria crassipennis (assembly GCA_963668005.1). Classification (NCBI taxonomy): domain Eukaryota; kingdom Metazoa; phylum Arthropoda; class Insecta; order Diptera; family Ulidiidae; genus Melieria; species Melieria crassipennis. The sequence goes on from OY764962.1 coordinate 96,616,838, forward strand.
GCGAGAGTCGAGCGGCGACTGGTGAGACTGCCAGATTCGAGGTGCAATTTGCGGGAAACCCTGTACCAGGTAAGGTAACACACGCACTCAACAGTGCCGCACGCTCGGCTGCATGGACCATAGTAGTCGTAAGCGCTAATCTGCAAAATGTACATAATGTAAATGTCGCCAATGCTTCTACTGCTTCTAGATATTCAATGGTATTTTAATAATGTGCAGCTTAGAGAGTCTAACAAGTATCGCATTCGCATCGAGGAGTCTGTTGCCTCGCTCGAAATACTCAACGTTACCTACGAGGACATCGGCTTCTACACGGCCAAACTGATCAACGAGATCGGCATGACCATGACGCGAGCTAAGTTTGACATTTCCACTACCACATCGAAGGTCACCGAAACCGAGCACAAGGTGCAAAAAAGCAAAAAGAAAACGGTGAAGAAGTCGACCGTCTCGACGGCGATCAAAAAGGCCAGCGATCAAGCTCAAACCGTGCATCGGACCACCATCTCGATTGTGCCCGCCGAACTCACCGAAACCACAATGAATGTGGTGAAGGTGCGCCAACCGGTCCCAATATTGGTCGAGCAGAGTGGCGTATCCGAAGTGTTGCAAGTGAAGGATCGCAAGATCGCCGATGCGGAGTTGTCGACCACACAGCGCATCACGACCACAACTACGAAAACCACCGAGTCCATTGAAATAACCGAAACTGTGCGGACGATACGCTCGAAAATCACCCAAAAAACTATTTCGATGGAAGATATTGTGGTCATAAAGCAACACGAAGAAGTCAACACACTGCTCGAATCGATTGAGGCCGAGTCGTTTGGCTCGATTGGTGAAGCGGCTCTGCGGGATCTGGCCACAATCGGTTTGCTGCTGCGTCATGGCTGCACCACTTATGAAGTCATTTACATGTACGAGCAAAATATTTTCATATCGCTGAAAAACCCAGAGTCGCAATCGGCTCTGGTGCAACTAGTCGAACGGGAGGGTCACGAGCAGCTTATAACGCAAATATTGAGTGAATCATCCACAGAAGATGAAACCATTTTGGCAGCCACTGTTGGATTTAAGGCCTTCATACGCATGATCGAAACAACTGAGATAACTATTGAGACAGTCATTAGAAAATTCGTGCGAGAAGATTTCATTACACAAGACTGGAAAATATCTGCCAAAGAGGTTTGAACTCCCAAATACAAAATATGTGTTTTCATATACATTTTGACTGTACTTTTCGTTGCACTGATGTAAGATGTGCTGGCTATTGAAAATGACGGTTAATACGACTGTTCGGTTGGTGGAGAGGTTCATTCAAACCGCATCCATAATATTACACAATAAACAAGGTAAACTAAGTACGGAAAGCCTTCTCCAATATTCTTTGTTTACGTATGCCAACGTTACGCCAATTTGAATGACAGCAAGAATTTGCGTCGCCCAAACAACAAATATTGTTCTATTTAAAATATAAATTTCATATATGAAAACAGGCGTATTCAACTATTTTATTAGCAAAATTTTCAGTTTCAAATTGAACTTTTTGATATTTGTAACAAACTGGCGATCTTCGTTTTGGTCATAAATTTAATCTGCAGCACCACCACTCTGTTCAGTCAGAACATTTGACGATAGCTGTCATTTCTCGTAAGCCAATCTTCGTGGCTCTCCGTACTAAGTCTACATTGTTAATTGTATAATCATAACTAAAATTGATGCACTGCCTGAACAGAATGTCGTAGCTGTAGCTGTGGCTGTGGTAGGACCTGCCAAAAGTTTAAAAGTAATCAAATCAAATAAAATTAATCAAACATCTATAATAAGTTAAATTTAAACGATTAAATTTCAGTTGTATGAATATGTTAATCAATGAATGATTCGAAACTCCCACTCTTTGGAACATTTACATTCCCTCAAGCAGTTTCACAGACGGACAAGATCGACTATTCCGGTTCGAAGAGCTCGTGAAATTACTGTCATAATAAATACTAGAAAAGCCCTCTGCCCTCTGAAAAGTTTAAATAATTAAATAGCAATACTCAAAGCCCCTTCTTTATCTTTAATGTTCTCGGGCTTCTGTTGGAATTTCAGGACTTTAAGTCCATTTTCGAAAAGCTATATTAACATTAAGGACCGCTCACGAGTTTTCTCGTGTTTCGCGTCCCATCTGTTACGGACCGCCCACGAGTTTTCTCGTGTTTCGCGTTCTGTCTGTTACGGATGGACTTACTTTCATACATTGTATCCTGCTACCTCCAAGGCTGGAGGTAGTTTCACAAAAATTGCTACATAAATAACAAATTTATGATGATTTTAGAACGTACAAGTTTGCCCAAAAACGTGCGGTTCCAGACGTATGCCTTACAGATTTCTTTGCGGTCCTTAATGTGTTAAAAAGTTAATTAACGGTACAGATAAGCACACAACCGTCGCCATTTTCAAATGCTGGTAACATCTTTGCATAGCACATACGCGGCATCTATAAATAACCAAACATTACTTCCATAATTTATGTACATATTTAATTTGGGTGACTATACTGAAGGGTGACCCCTTCATCTTTTATGCATATATGAATTTGACAAAGCGGCGAAATTGTCAGCAACCTTTGGTCGGCATTAAAAATCTGACGAAATCTGCGTTTTTCAAATGGTATTGCAAGATCGGGGCCCCATCACTACAGCCATCACTCAGCTCCATTTTCGTTGCCAATTATAATTAATAAGTAAAATAATTGCCATCACTTGATTTTAATACTTAAATTTGTTTTCATGCAAACGCTGCAATAATTGCACTGTAAACACGTTTAGAGGATCGTAGAAACTTCGCAAATTATTGAAAGTCACGAAGCCATAACGCATATTAAAATTGGTAAGAGCATTTTTGTAGACGCTAAACGCGCGCAATTCAATGCCAATTCAGTTGCTTAATCTTTGGTTTTCTTATTTTATAATTTAACGCATTCTCTTTTGTTCTTATATCCATTTGAAATGCTTACCGAAACCGCTTGCTTGCTGATCCAAAACAAAAAAAACAAATCGCTAAAATGCTAATATTAAAACTGCACAGAGGAAACATTCGTCGAGGAACGAACGCTTGTTGTCGATGAAGGTTTGAATATAGATACAGCTCAGTTGTAAACCAAATATACCGAAATAAATTACAAAACCAGTACCCAAGAAGCGCCTTCACTCCAAAATTATGTCCAACAATTATTCAATTACAAATCGATGGAGACAAACGAAAAACCCAAACAAAAACAAATTAAACTACCTACTGAAACAAAACAGTCCAAAACCGAAATTAATAAGAGTTATACGTAATAATAAAATCCAATAATAACAAATTCAAACTCGTATTATTCGCAGTCAACTTTTAATATCCACCGACTCGCACAAAAGACAAGACACAGACACAAGAACTTACTACTCTCTCTCTTTCTGTCTTTCTCTCGCTACTACTACTACTAGCACTTGTACTACTCTTTTTAAATACCACTAGACCCAACTACTGCTAATACTACGTGTCCCACACTTGAACGAATTTCAAATGCCGGCATTTCGCAATAAATACCGCACAATGCCACTGAAATGTTTCCAGGCATCATTATAATTTTATTACTATCCACATTACTTCTTCTTTAGCCGCCAAGAAAGAGTTATGTTACGCTACGCTGAGCTGCGCTATTCTGTTGTCATATAAGCTTTGTGCCGCTGCCTAACCTAACGCTTAAGCCAATCAATAATCTAACACCATTCAATGCTTCAACTAAAACTAGCTTTCAACTGCGGGCCGTCAAGCAGTACTTAAGTATTCATTAAATAAACAATACTTAAAAACACAAGAATAACAATAGCGAAAGCACTGTAAATAGTTATCAGCCGAACGTTAATCTATTCGACATGAACCCAGTCAATGAACAAGAGGTAAGCATAGCCGTAGAGAGCTGCATAAGTGTCCACGAGAAAATTGTTTGTCTGTTTCTAAGTAACTACTAAAGCTTAAGTGAAGAGATATTTCTATTTGTGTAGTGAAATCCCAATGTTTGGTCTAACACTCTTTTGAGACACCTAAACAGTACGCAACACGCCTCCACTTACCCAACGTTGAATATGAATGAAACACAATAACACCAATTCATGAGCACGACAATGTTTTACTTACTTACATTACATTCGCAGAAACTACAGCCACTATGAGCGCCACGTATGTGGACGAAAATGTCACACATCAAGTGCACCAACAAGAACAAAAACAACAAAAACAAAAACACCAAGTACTACTAGAACAAGCACAACATGAACATGTAGAAATCACACAAGCGGCCGAAGAAATCGTAGTTAAAACGGAAACAGTTAAGAGGAAGAAAAAGAAAATAGCACAATACGAAACAGAAAAAGAAATAAGAACAGAAGCACAACTAGGAATAGCCGAAGACATGCAAGAAACTCTCAAGTTCCAAGACATAGCTCGAACAGTTGTCGAGCCTGTGCCAGCAGAGAATGTCTTGGAAATCATACCAGATACCACACCATATGAAACCATACTAATTCAAACACTGCCACAGGACTCCATAGAAACCACAGCGCTTACACAAGTGTCACGCGTTCATGCAGGACGTCCGAAGACTGCGCAAGCTCGCCCTGACTTTGCGCCCATTGAAGGCGTGCTCGTGCAGGTAATGACCGACACACTCGACACCGAAAAGGGCATGACCGCAAAGGGGCCTGTTGCTGGTGAAAAACTACAAGAAACTATATCCGAGGTGGAGCACCGAGTGCCGACCATGGAGGAGGTAACGCCGAAACAAGCAGCCGGCACGTTGAAGCCGGACAAACCGAAATTGGTGCAAGCTACCAAGAAGCTGGACAAGGTTGAGCCCCTCGTAGTCGAGCAGCCGATGGTTGAAGACACGGCGCCCGATTTCCGGAATGCGCAACTTGATGCACAGCAAGCACAGCTCGCACTAACGCCATTACAGTCGCAGGATCATCTGGAAGTGATAGTGGTTCAGTCCACTGAAGAGCTGCCCGAGCGGGAGCGGAAAGTGCCCGTTCAAGAAGCCACCGCAGCCTACGTCGCACAGCAGTGCGTAGTGCTGGAAGAAACAGTAGCTAGTGAGACGCACATAGCAGAGCTGACGCCGGCCCCAATCGCCGAAAAACACAACGCAGCAAAAGTACCAGCAATCAGGTCCAGTGTAGAAGTGCTACAAGTGCAAACACTTGACACGTCGACAGAGTACGTGCCGCACGCGGTAGAACCGCTGGAAAAAGCGCGGACAACTACAGCTACACATCTGACATACACACAGCGCGCGGACGAAACAGCTGAACGGGAGGCAGCTCTAACGCAGCCCAGTGCGCCGACAAGAGCCGTTGCCGTACTAGAGATTATCACTGAGACGGTGCCATTGGAGATAACGCAAAGTGAAACCGCCGAAACCGTACAAGATCAAATACCCAAGAGGTCGCCAGACGTCGCTAAAGCCACGGGTGAACTGCAACTCCAGGAAGGTGTTATTAGCATGCAGCCGGAATCACACAGCCCGTTGCAGGAAGCGATGCCCTTTTTGCACGTAGGTGGAAAGACTGCAACTCTTAGTCTAACCGAGTCCACGCACATTATCGGCAGCGAAGCAACAGCCATGGAGGAAAAGCCACAACCGCTGGGCCCCACATTACGGGCAAAGTCGGCCATTGCCGTGCCTGAGTGTACAATGAGTTTGGTGGTTGGCGAAGTAAATGAAACTCACACCACAGAAACAGCAAATCGGCTGGCGGACCAAACTACAAAGTGCACACAACCTAAGGAAATTATAACACCATCGAATGTCGTCGTTTTGGCCACGGAGGCAACGCCGTACGACTCGGTGTGCAGTGAGGACAGCACACAGCCAGCTGTAGAGCACGGCAAGTTAGTATATTCCGGCTCCGAAATTGTAGCTAATGTTGACATTGTGCAGTCTCAATACAAAGAGCAGCAGATTGCATCGGAAAAACCATTCGCCGCCGAAGCGAAAGTGTTGTACGAGGAGCAAACATCGCTGTCAATTAAAGAGCACCAACTGGGCGAAAGTGAAAGTCAACTAATACTACTCGACTCTCCCATTAAACAGTTAGCCAGTACGAAACCCAACGATACGGACTTGAAGGCACTAAGTGTGCTAGAAATTCAACCACAGCTACGTGCAACGCCGATGCCGACGGCAAGCATGAAGACGGCCGAAGCTCATCGCGTCATCGACACCATCGCAGCCGGTGTAAAAACGCAACCGTTCATACTCGACAATCATGAAGAACTCGCTGTTCAGCAAAAGCCGGAAAGTAAATTAATAACGCCAAGCATCGCAAAAACATTGCAATCAGTAGAAGTGTGCGAGGTACATCCAACAGAGACAGATAAGCCAATCGAACTATCCAAGCAGCCAACGCCAGAGACTTTGCATGCGCAGTTACCGGAAGCGTACAAGTCCGTTGAGCAATCGGAAGTAGTAACTTTGCAATCGACGGGCGCTACTGAGGCACCAGTGAAGGCCACTCTTGCCACGGCCGATGTTAGTTACCAAACCCAAGTTTGCCAGCAAGTGCAACAGCAAGCCTCGCTAGACTTCGCCCTGACACTGGACACAATACAAATGCCGGAGAGGCAGATTGTCGGCACCAACTTGGAAGTTGGTGCCCATCCATTGGAGGTCACCACGACTGAATCGCATCTGAAGGAAACTGCCTTCGCATCGGAAGAACAACCTTCGCTCCGGCAGATTAACATACTTGCACCAAGCACTCTGCAAGTGGCTGACACAAGCAGCCAACAAGCTGCCGAGTCCTTAGCAACACTCACGGAACCGACGGTGCAACAGCAACAAGCACATTGCAACATTTTAAAAATAACACCGGCAGTCTGTGCATATACACAAGACATGGAAAACTTAGTGGAATGTGGAGTTACGTCGACACCCCCATTGGCACACGGTAACATAGAAATTGTCGGCAACCGGTCAGCGCTCCAAATTTATACCACGGTCAGCAGCGAAAGAGAAACCGCCATAGCCGACCAGCATCAGACGACGAAAGGGCCAGCCGAGCTGAGCCTGCACGAGATTTCACAAAAATCAGCACTTGTTAGTATTCCCCACATACAAAACTGTGCAGGCGAACTGCACAGTGTCGAGTCATTGGCGGCGACGGGCAGAGCCGTAATAAGTAACCTCAACGAAATCGCTATTCAACAAGAACAGACGTTCGAAAAGGAGTCGACCTTGAGAATAGATGACAAGAAAGAGCATGAGATATATTTGCGATTCAAGGCTGAAAACGCAGTATCCGTTATAAAACAGGTGAATGTTTTCGAACGCGAGCTGGAACTGCCAAAAACTGTCGCAGTCTTGGCAACAACGCCATTAGCACAACTCACGCCAGCGCTGAAAGCACCCATCACCGAAAACGTCCAAGACATACAAAGTGTTGGCGAATTCGAAAGCTTGCAATTGCCAGTTTTGTCGGCGCATTCGCAGTACGACAACTTGCTTGAAACAATTACTACAGAAATAACCGCATTCGAAGCTGCACGGCCATATGAAACAAAGTCACATAAAACGGAGGAGCAACCGCTCGATACGAAGTTAGTGGCGAATGAGAATGCGACCGTCGGCAATGATGTTTTGTTAATGGAAAATGCAGCTGTCTTTGAGGAACATAATGAATTAAAGACGGCAAAGAAAGCTACCATAGATCAGAGGCAAGCACCCGTTCTCGATCTTCAACACGCTTTGGACTCAACGGACGCTTGGCAAGCACCGAAAAGTGCTAACATTAATGCAACAGAGCTAGATGTTAAGCCCACATATCATACCAACACCGTCAGTCAAACACATGTCTATGAAAATACGTCGCCTACTAAGGATACTGCGTCCCTAATTCAACAGCACGCCAAGTCTAGTCGAGAACTCCGACACGTTTATCTCACACAAAACCAGCAAACAGCCGAGTTCGAAGACACGTTAAAAACGCACACAAATGTTTTATCGACAGCGACTGAAGAAGCAGTCATGCCTACGTTCGGACTGCCAATCACTTTTGAAACATCGACAAATGACGTGGAGGATCTGGTTGAGCCATTAGAAATAAATGCTGCTCAGGCCAAAACATTTGTCGAAGGGTCTAAAACTCAGATGTTGGTATCCCAAATTCAACTATTTGAAAAATCCGACATACTACAACCGAAGGAAGGCTTCACTGCAACAGCAAACACCAACATGGAGAAAGTATTTAAGCCTGCACAATCGGCATTTATCACTGACGTACTCATAAAGGAGGGCGACATGGGGCTTGTAAAGCCTGTAGCAGAGAGTGCCAAGATCGGTTTTGAAGACAATCTTCGCGAAAAAACTGTCGCGCATGATATTCCATACGAAGATACGACTTCAATTAATTTATTGACGCTTCCGGCCAATAATGCTAAATTTTCGTTTGAAAACTATGCCAAAGTAGTGCCATCGAAACATACTGAGCTCATTATGCAAAAAGAAACGGTTTTGAAACCGGAACTGCAACAACGAAATGCCAAACCATTTATCGAAGGGACTCAACGTGAGACTTTGACCAGCCAGATAACAGCGTTTGAAAATGTCGACGATATGAAACCACAAAGTATTCACATTGCAGTAAAACCGATCATAGAAAATAATTTACGGCAGGCACAAACCTTAAGCACTCCATTGTTATTAGAAAAGGAAGATAACGACTGCGACGTTAAACAGCCCAACACTCAAAAGGCAAAAGCGCACATAGAAATCACCGAAGGAGATAAAACAGTAACAGAATCAATCGCCTACGAAGGCATCATACCAATTCAAGACATCGACAACGTAATAAGACAGCACGCTAATTTTCGAATGGACACCACAGTAGCAACGGCGCAGATTACAGCAGCGCAACAAACACTTTTAAAGGAAGAACCCATAGAGACTACAACCCCTAAGGAAGGAACTGCAGCAATAGTTTCTGATAGTCATATAGCCTTAGCAACTGAGGAAACATTTGGTATGAATTTGCTAACGGAAATTTATGACTTGCGACGACGCCCTGAATTAGTGGCCAACGTCACACATTCTAAACTTAGCGAATGTGGAACAGTAACAGAATCATTTTTTTATGAGAACACAAATTCAATAGAGCCAATAGAAACATTTAACCTGGCTAAGTCATCCACAATGTTGGAACATGAAGTGAAATCATTAGATACCATGAACGTCTACACTTACGAACATGCTGAGGAAACTGACGAATTTAAACCATTTGCAGTGGACGACGCTAAGTCGTCTATTGTGTGGCCAAATTTGAAAGCATCGACAGTAGAAGAAGTTACAGTGTCCCCATATGTCGACGAAACCAGACCGGAAATTCCTCCGTTTCGAACTGCGACAACCACCTCGGATATATCGGACAGTGTTATTATAAATGATTACATACCCCATGAATGTATCGGCAGTTTGTCACTGGAACAGACGTTTGATAATCAAAAGTCTCGCCACAGCTTAACTAATCTGGAATTTTCAATTGTAAAAACTGAAACACAAGTATCAGAAACATCGAAAAATGTACACGACTGCACTACATATACCCGAAATGCAGAACCCTCAATATCAACTTACAGTACGTATTTAAATGACAACTTTCAATATAATGTAGGTATTTATGAAAACTGCCCGCATTCCAAAATCTATGATTATGTATGTATACTGCTTAAGCAAACATGTCCATTGTGGACTGTCGACTATATAAATTACATTTAAGAAAACTTACCTGACTCAATGCATTAATAGGTCTAGACACATCACAAACTGCAAATTAAAATCAGGTTAGGGATCAAATAAACATAGAATTGGTAAGTACTTAAGTAAAACTATCGCTTAGGGAATGTCTTGTATCAAATGGCGTACCACTCCCTTACCCCCATTAACTCCCGGGATGAAAACAAAACACATAATACACAAAAAAATATTCAATACACTAACAAAATAAAACAATATGAACCAACAATCTTTTACACAGATACACCACAAACATCTCACAAAACAAAACACATGACACAAACAACACAACAAACAATGCAAGACATCGAGAACAAGGTTCAGGAAAATATTATCGAATTGCCAGAACAGACAACAACTGTGGAAACAATATCAATGGATGGAACTCCAAAAAAGAAAACAACTCGAACTCGTACCATCAAAAAACTCAAGGGCGACAAACAAGAAGTCACCAAGATTGAGACCGTCGAAGAAGATGATAAACAACCCGAAACAACCGTCACTGTTGAGGAAACTCCTGTCGTCGAAGAAGTGCGTGAGGAGGTCAAGGAGCTTCCCGAGGAGGTTCGCGTGGTTGAGACAATATCTGAAGATGGCAAGCCCAAATCAAAGAAGATCAGGACCCGTGTCATCAAGAAGATCAAAGGTGACAAACAAGAAGTCACCAAGATCGAGACCGTCGAAGAAGATGACAAACAACCTGAAACCACGGTCACTGTTGAGGAATCTCCTGTCGTCGAAGAAGTGCATGAGGAGGTTCAGGAACTTCCCGAAGAAGTTCGCGTGGTTGAGACAATATCTGAAGATGGCAAGCCCAAAACTAAGAAGATCAGGACCCGTGTCATCAAGAAGATCAAGGGTGACAAACAAGAAGTCACCAAGATCGAGATCGTCGAAGAAGATGACAAACAACCTGAAACCACCGTTACTGTTGAGGAATCTCCTTTTATCGAAGAAGTGCATGAAGAGGTCAAGGAACTTCCCGAAGAGGTTCGCGTGGTTGAGTCAATATCTGAAGACGGCAAGCCCAAAAAGAAGAAGATCAGGACCCGTGTCATCAAGAAGATCAAGGGTGACAAACAAGAAGTCACCAAGATCGAGACCGTCGAAGAAGATGACAAAAAACCTGAAACCACGGTCACTGTTGAGGAAACTCCTGTCGTCGAAGAAGTGCGTGAGGAGGTCAAGGAGCTTCCCGAGGAAGTTCGCGTGGTTGAGACAATATCTGAAGACGGCAAGCCCAAAAAGAAGAAGATCAGGACCCGTGTCATCAGGAAGATCAAGGGTGACAAACAACAAGTCACCAAGATCGAGATCGTCGAAGAAGATGACAAACAACCTGAAACCACCGTCACTGTTGAGGAATCTCCTTTTATCGAAGAAGTGCGTGAGGAGGTTCAGGAACTTCCCGAGGAGGTTCGCGTGGTTGAGACAATATCTGAAGATGGTAAGCCCAAAAAGAAGAAGATCAGGACCCGTGTCATCAAGAAGGTCAAGGGTGACAAACAAGAAGTCACCACGATCGAGACCGTCGAAGAAGATGACAAACAACCTGAAACAACGGTCACTGTTGAGGAATCTCCTGTCGTCGAAGAAGTGCATGAAGAAGTCAAGGAACTTCCCGAAGAAGTTCGCGTGGTTGAGACAATATCTGAAGACGGCAAGCCCAAAACTAAGAAGATCAGGACCCGTGTCATCAAGAAGATCAAGGGTGACAAACAAGAAGTCACTAAGATCGAGACCGTCGAAGAAGATGACAAACAACCTGAAACCACCGTCACTGTTGAGGAATCTCCTGTTGTCGAAGAAGTGCATGAAGAGGTCACGGAACTCCCCGCGGAGGTTTGGGTGGTTGAGTCAATATCTGAAGATGGCAAGCCCAAAAAGAAGAAGATCAAGACCCGTGTCATCAAGAAGATTAAGGGTGACAAACAAGAAGTCACCACGATCGAGACCGTCGAAGAAGATGACAAACAACCTAAAACAACGGTCACTGTTGAGGAATCTCCTGTCGTCGAAGAAGTGCGTGAGGAGGTTCAGGAACTTCCCGAGGAGGTTCGCGTGGTTGAGACAATATCTGAAGATGGTAAGCCCAAAAAGAAGAAGATCAGGACCCGTGTCATCAAGAAGGTCAAGGGTGACAAACAAGAAGTCACCACGATCGAGACCGTCGAAGAAGATGACAAACAACCTGAAACAACGGTCACTGTTGAGGAATCTCCTGTCGTCGAAGAAGTGCATGAAGAAGTCAAGGAACTTCCCGAAGAAGTTCGCGTGGTTGAGACAATATCTGAAGACGGCAAGCCCAAAACTAAGAAGATCAGGACCCGTGTCATCAAGAAGATCAAGGGTGACAAACAAGAAGTCACTAAGATCGAGACCGTCGAAGAAGATGACAAACAACCTGAAACCACCGTCACTGTTGAGGAATCTCCTGTTGTCGAAGAAGTGCATGAAGAGGTCACGGAACTTCCCGAGGAGGTTCGCGTGGTTGAGACAATATCTGAAGATGGCAAGCCCAAAAAGAAGAAGATCAAGACCCGTGTCATCAAGAAGATTAAGGGTGACAAACAAGAAGTCACCACGATCGAGACCGTCGAAGAAGATGACAAACAACCTGAAACCACCGTCACTGTTGAGGAATCTCCTGTTGTCGAAGAAGTGCATGAAGAGGTCAAGGAACTTCCCGAGGAGGTTCGCGTGGTTGAGACAATATCTGAAGATGGCAAGCCCAAAACGAAGAAGATCAGGACCCGTGTCATCAAGAAGATCAAGGGAGACAAGCAAGAAGTCACTAAGATCGAGACCGTCGAAGAAGATGACAAACAACCTGAAACCACCGTCAGCGTTGAGGAATCTCCTGTTGTCGAAGAAGTGCATGAAGAGGTCAAGGAACTTCCCGAGGAGATTCGCGTGGTTGAGACAATATCTGAAGACGGCAAGCCCAAAACTAAGAAGATCAGGACCCGTGTCATCAAGAAGATTAAGGGTGACAAACAAGAAGTCACCAAGATCGAGACCGTCGAAGAAGACGACAAACAATCTGAAACCACCGTCACCGTTGAGGAATCTCCTGTTGTCGAAGAAGTGCATGAAGAGGTCAAGGAACTTCCCGAGGAGGTTCGCGTGGTTGAGTCAATATCTGAAGACGGCAAGCCCAAAACGAAGAAGATCAGGACCCGTGTCATCAAGAAGATTAAGGGTGACAAACAAGAAGTCACCAAGATCGAGACCATCGAAGAAGAAGACAAACAACCTGAAACCACCGTCACTGTTGAGGAATCTCCTGTGGTCGAAGAAGTGCATGAAGAGGTCCAGGAACTTCCCGAGGAGGTTCACGTTGTTGAGACAATATCTGAAGATGGCAAGCCCAAAAAGAAAAAGATCAAGACACGTGTCATCAAGAAGATTAAGGGTGACAAACAAGAAGTCACCAAGATCGAGACCGTCGAAGAAGATGACAAACAACCCGAAACAACCGTCACTGTTGAGGAATCTCCTGTTGTCGAAGAAGTGCATGAAGAGGTCAAGGAACTTCCCGAGGAGGTTCGCGTGGTTGAGACAATATCTAAAGATGGCAAGCCCAAAACGAAGAAGATCAGGACCCGTGTCATCAAGAAGATCAAGGGAGACAAGCAAGAAGTCACCAAGATCGAGACCGTCGAAGAAGATGACAAACAACCTGAAACCACCGTCACCGTTGAGGAATCTCCTGTTGTCGAAGAAGTGCATGAAGAGGTCAAGGAACTTCCCGAGGAGATTCGCGTGGTTGAGACAATATCTGAAGATGGCAAGCCCAAAAAGAAGAAAATCAAGACCCGTGTCATCAAGAAGATTAAGGGTGGCAAACAAGAAGTCACCAAGATCGAGACCGTCGAAGAAGATGACAAACAACCTGAAACCACCGTCACTGTTGAGGAATCTCCTGTTGTCGAAGAAGTGCATGAAGAGGTCAAGGAACTTCCCGAGGAGGTTCGCGTGGTTGAGACAATATCTGAAGATGGCAAGCCCAAAACGAAGAAGATCAGGACCCGTGTCATCAAGAAGATCAAGGGAGACAAGCAAGAAGTCACTAAGATCGAGACCGTCGAAGAAGATGACAAACAACCTGAAACCACCGTCACCGTTGAGGAATCTCCTGTTGTCGAAAAAGTGCATGAAGAGGTCCAGGAACTTCCCGAGGAGGTTCGCGTTGTTGAGACAATATCTGAAGATGGCAAGCCCAAAAAGAAAAAGATCAAGACACGTGTCATCAAGAAGATCAAGGGTGACAAACAAGAAGTCACCAAGATCGAGACCGTCGAAGAAGATGACAAACAACCCGAAACAACCGTCACTGTTGAGGAATCTCCTGTTGTCGAAGAAGTGCATGAAGAGGTCAAGGAACTTCCTGAGGAGGTTCGCGTGGTTGAGACAATATCTGAAGATGGCAAGCCCAAAACGAAGAAGATCAGGACCCGTGTCATCAAGAAGATCAAGGGAGACAAGCAAGAAGTCACCAAGATCGAGACCGTCGAAGAAGATGACAAACAAGCTGAAACCACCGTCACCGTTGAGGAATCTCCTGTTGTCGAAGAAGTGCATGAAGAGGTCAAGGAACTTCCCGAGGAGGTTCGCGTGGTTGAGACAATCTCTGAAGATGGCAAGCCCAAAAAGAAGAAGATCAAGACCCGTGTCATCAAGAAGATTAAGGGTGACAAACAAGAAGTCACCAAGATCGAGACCGTCGAAGAAGATGACAAACAACCTGAAACCACCGTCACTGTTGAGGAATCTCCTGTTGTCGAAGCAGTGCATGAAGAGGTGAGGGAAAGTCCTGAAGAGGTCCGCGTAGTTGAGACCATATCTGAAGATGGCAAGCTCAAAAAGAAGAAGATCAGAACCCGCGTCATCAAGAAGATCAAGGGCGATAAACATGAAGTCACCAAGATCGAGACCGTCGAAGAAGATGATAAACAACCCGCGACCACTGTCACTGTTGAGGAAACTCCTTTTGTCGAAGAAGAGCATGAAGAGGTCAGGGAAAGTCCTGAAGAGGTCCGCGTGGTTGAGACCATATCTGAAGATGGCAAGCCCAAAAAGAAGAAGATCAGAACCCGCGTCATCAAGAAGATCAAGGGCGATAAACAAGAAGTCACCAAGATCGAGACCATTGAGGAAGATAATAAACAACCCGAGACCACCGTCACTGTTGAGGAAACTCCTTTTGTCGAAGAAGTGCATGAAGAGGTCAGGGAAGGTCCTGAAGAGGTCCGCGTGGTTGAGACCATATCTGCAGATGGCAAGCCCAAAAAGAAGAAGATCAGAACACGCGTAATCAAGAAGATCAAGGGTGATAAACAAGAAGTCACCAAGATCGAGACCGTCGAAGAAGATGATAAACAACCTGAAACCACGGTCACTGTTGAGGAAACTCCTGTAGTCGAAGAAGTCCATGAAGAGGTCAAGGAACTTCCCGAGGAGGTTCGCGTGGTTGAGACAATATCTGAAGATGGCAAGCCCACAAAGAAGAAGATCAAGACCCGTGTCATCAAGAAAATTAAGGGTGACAAACAAGAAGTCACCAAGATCGAGACAGTCGAAGAAGATGACAAACAACCTGAAACCACCGTCACTGTTGAGGAATCTCCTGTTGTCGAATTGCATGAAGAGGTCAAGGAACTTCCCGAGGAGGTTCGCGTGGTTGAGACAATATCTGAAGATGGCAAGCTCAAAAAGAAGAAGATCAGGACACGTGTCATCAAGAAGATTAAGGGTGACAAACAAGAAGTCACCAAGATCGAGACCGTCGAAGAAGATGACAAACAAGCTGAAACCACCGTCACCGTTGAGGAATCTCCTGTTGTCGAAGTGCATGAAGAGGTCAAGGAACTTCCCGAGGAGGTTCGCGTGGTTGAGACAATATCTGAAGATGGCAAGCTCAAAAAGAAGAAGATCAGGACACGTGTCATCAAGAAGATCAAGGGTGACAATCAAGAAGTCACCAAGATCGAGACCGTCGAAGAAGATGATAAAAAGCCTGTAACCACCGTCACCGTTGAGGAATCTCTTGCTGTCGAAATGCATGAAGAGGTCAAGGAACTTCCCGAGGAGGTTCGCGTGGTTGAGACCATATCTGAAGACGGCAAGCTCAAAAAGAAAAAGATCAGAACCCGTGTCATCAAGAAGATCAAGGGTGAAAAAGAACAAATCACCAAGATCGAGACCGTCGAAGAAGATGATAAACAACCCGAAACCACCGTTACTGTTGAGGAATCTCCTGTTGTCGAAGAAGTGCATGAAGAGGTCAAGGAACTTCCCGAGGAGCTTCGGGTGGTTGAGTCAATATCTGAAGATGGCAAGCCCAAAAAGAAGAAGATCAGAACCCGTGTCATCAAGAAGATCAAGGGAGACAAACAACAAGTCACCAAGATCGAGACCGTCGAAGAAGATGATAAACAACCCGTAACCACCGTCACTGTTGAAGAAACTCCCATCGTTGAAGAAGTGCGTGAGGACGTTCAGGAACTTCCCGAGGAGGTTCGCGTAGTTGAGACCATATCTGAAGATGGCAAGCCCAAAAAGAAGAAGATCAGAACCCGCGTCATCAAGAAGATCAAGGGTGACAAACAAGAAGTCACCAAGATCGAGACCGTCGAAGAAGATGACAAACATCCCGAAACCACTGTCACTGTTGAGGAAACTCCTGTCGTCGAAGAAGTGCGTGAGGAGGTTCAGGAACTTCCCGAGGAAGTTCGCGTGGTTGAGACAATATCTGAAGATGGCAAACTCAAAAAGAAGAAGATAAGGACCCGTGTCATCAAGAAGATCAAGGGAGACAAACAAGAAGTCACCAAGATCGAGACCGTCGAAGAAGATGATAAACAACCCGTAACCACCGTCACTGTTGAAGAAACTCCTGTCGTTGAAGAAGTGCGTGAGGACGTTCAGGAACTTCCCGAGGAAGTTCGCGTGGTTGAGACAATATCTGAAGATGGCAAGCCCAAAAAGAAGAAGATCAGGACCCGCGTAATCAAGAAAATCAAAGGTGACAAACAAGAAGTTACCAAGATCGAGACCGTCGAAGAGGATGACAAACAACCTGAAACCACCGTCACTGTCGAGGAAACTCCTGTTGTCGAGGAAGTGCAAGAGGAGATTCAGGAACTTCCCGAGGAGTTCCGCGTTGTTGAGACAGTATCTGAAGACGGCAAGCCCAAAAAGAAGAAGATCAGAACCCGCGTCATCAAGAAGATCAAGGGTGACAAACAAGAAGTCACCAAGATCGAGACCGTCGAAGAAGATGACAAACAACCTGAAACCACCGTCACTGTTGAGGAAACTCCTGTTGTCGAAGAAGTGCATGAAGAGGTCAAGGAACTTCCCGAGGAGGTTCGCGTGGTTGAAACAATATCTGAAGATGGCAAGCCCAAAAAGAAGAAAATCAGGACACGTGTCATCAAGAAGATCAAGGGCGATAAACAAGAAGTCACCAAGATCGAGACCGTCGAAGAAGATGATAAACAACCTGAAACCACCGTCACTGTTGAGGAAACCCCTTTTGTCGAAGAAGTGCATGAAGAGGTCAAGGAACTTCCCGAGGAGGTTCGCGTGGTTGAAACAATATCTGAAGATGGCAAGCCCAAAAAGAAGAAAATCAGGACACGTGTCATCAAGAAGATCAAGGGAGACAAACAAGAAGTCACCAAGATCGAGACCGTCGAAGAAGATGACAAACAACCAGAGACCACCGTCACTGTTGAGGAAACTCCTGTTGTCGAAGAAGTGCAAGAGGAGATTCAGGAACTTCCAGAGGAGATTCGGGTGGTTGAGACAATATCTGATGATGGCAAGCCCAAAAAGAAGAAGATCAGAACCCGCGTCATCAAGAAGATCAAGGGTGACAAACAAGAAGTCACCAAGATCGAGACCGTCGAAGAAGATGACAAACAACCCGAAACCACCGTCACTGTTGAGGAAACTCCTGTTGTCGAAAAAGTGCATGAAGAGGTCAAGGAACTTCCCGAAGAGGTTCGCGTGGTTGAGACAATATCTGAAGATGGCAAGCCCAAAAAGAAGAAAATCAGGACACGTGTCATCAAGAAGATCAAGGGTGACAAACAAGAAGTCACCAAGATCGAGACCGTCGAAGAAGATGACAAACAACCTGAAACCACCGTCACTGTAGAGGAAACTCCTTTTGTCGAAGAAGTGCATGAAGAGGTTAGGGAAAGTCCTGAAAAGGTCCGCGTTGTTGAGACAATATCTGAAGATGGTAAGCCGAAAAAGAAGAAGATCAGAACCCGCCTCATCAAGAAGATCAAGGGCGATAAACAAGAAGTCACCAAGATCGAGACCGTGGAAGAAGATGACAAACAACCTGAAACCATCGTCACTGTTGAGGAAACCCCTTTTGTCGAAGAAGTGCATGAAGAGGTCAAGGAACTTCCCGAGGAGGTTCGCGTGGTTGAAACAATATCTGAAGATGGCAAGCCCAAAAAGAAGAAAATCAGGACACGTGTCATCAAGAAGATCAAGGGCGATAAACAAGAAGTCACCAAGATCGAGACCGTCGAAGAGGATGATAAACAACCTGAAACCACCGTCACTGTTGAGGAAACCCCTTTTGTCGAAGAAGTGCATGAAGAGGTCAAGGAACTTCCCGAAGAGGTTCGCGTGGTTGAAACAATATCTGAAGATGGCAAGCCCAAAAAGAAGAAAATCAGGACACGTGTCATCAAGAAGATCAAGGGAGACAAACAAGAAGTCACCAAAATCGAGACCGTCGAAGAAGATGACAAACAACCTGAAACCACCGTCACTGTTGAGGAAACTCCTTTTGTCGAAGAAGTGCATGAAGAGGTTAGGGAAAGTCCTGAAGAGGTCCGCATTGTTGAGACATTATCTGAAGATGGTAAGCCGAAAAAGAAAAAGATCAGAACCCGCGTCATCAAGAAGATCAAGGGCGATAAACAACAAGTCACCAAGATCGAGACCGTCGAAGAAGATGATAAACACCCCGAGACCACCGTCACTGTTGAGGAAACTCCTTTTGTCGAAGAAGTGCATGAAGAAGTTAGGGAAAGTCCTGAAGTGGTCCGCATTGTTGAGACAATATCTGAAGATGGTAAGCCGAAAAAGAAGAAGATCAGAACCCGCGTCATCAAGAAGATCAAGGGTGATAAACAAGAAGTCACCAAGATCGAGACCGTCGAAGAAGATGATAAACAACCTGAAACCACGGTCACTGTTGAGGAAACCGCTTTTGTCAAAGAAGTGCATGAAGAGGTCAAGGAACTTCCCGAGGAGGTTCGCGTGGTTGAAACAATATCTGAAGATGGCAAGCCCAAAAAGAAGAAAATCAGGACACGTGTCATCAAGAAGATCAAGGGCGATAAACAAGAAGTCACCAAGATCGAGACCGTCGAAGAAGATGATAAACAACCTGAAACCACCGTCACTGTTGAGGAAACCCCTTTTGTCGAAGAAGTGCATGAAGAGGTCAAGGAACTTCCCGAGGAGGTTCGGGTGGTTGAAACAATATCTGAAGATGGCAAGCCCAAAAAGAAGAAAATCAGGACACGTGTCATCAAGAAGATCAAGGGAGATAAACAAGAAGTCACTAAGATCGAGACTGTCGAAGAAGATGATAAACAACCTGAAACCACCGTCACTGTTGAGGAAACCCCTTTTGTCGAAGAAGTGCATGAAGAGGTCAAGGAACTTCCCGAGGAGGTTCGCGTGGTTGAAACAATATCTGAAGATGGCAAGCCCAAAAAGAAGAAAATCAGGACCCGTGTCATCAAGAAGATCAAGGGAGACAAACAAGAAGTCACTAAGATCGAGACCGTCGAAGAAGATGACAAACAACCTGAAACCACCGTCACTGTTGAGGAAGCTCAATTTGTCGAAGAAGTGCATGAAGAGGTTATGGAAAGTCCTGAAGAGGTCCGCGTCTTTGAGACAATATCTGAAGATGGTAAGCCGAAAAAGAAGAAGATCAGAACCCGCGTCATCAAGAAGATCAAGGGCGATAAACAAGAAGTCACCAAGATCGAGACCGTCGAAGAAGATGATAAACAACCCGAGACCACCGTCACTGTTGAGGAAACTCCTTTTGTCGAAGAAGTGCATGAAGAAGTTAGGGAAAGTCCTGAAGTGGTCCGCATTGTTGAGACAATATCTGAAGATGGTAAGCCGAAAAAGAAGAAGATCAGAACCCGCGTCATCAAGAAGATCAAGGGCGATAAACAAGAAGTCACCAAGATCGAGACCGTCGAAGAAGATGATAAACAACCTGAAACAACCGTCACTGTTGAGGAAACTCCTGTTGTCGAAGAAGTGCATGAGGAGATTCAGGAACTTCCGGAGGAGGTTCGCGTGGTTGAAACAATATCTGAAGATGGCAAGCCCAAAAAGAAGAAAATCAGGTCACGTGTCATCAAGAAGATCAAGGGAGACAAACAAGAAATCACCAAGATCGAGACCGTCGAAGAGGATGATAAACAACCTGAAACCACCGTCACTGTTGAGGAAACCCCTTTTGTCGAAGAAGTGCATGAAGAGGTCAAGGAACTTCCCGAGGAGGTTCGCGTGGTTGAAACAATATCTGAAGATGGCAAGCCCAAAAAGAAGAAAATCAGGACACGTGTCATCAAGAAGATCAAGGGAGACAAACAAGAAGTCACCAAGATCGAGACCGTCGAAGAAGATGACAAACAACCTGAAACCACCGTCACTGTTGAGGAAACTCCTTTTGTCGAAGAAGTGCATGAAGAGGTTAGGGAAAGTCCTGAAGAGGTCCGCATTGTTGAGACAATATCTGAAGATGGTAAGCCGAAAAAGAAGAAGATCAGAACCCGCGTCATCAAGAAGATCAAGGGCGATAAACAAGAAGTCACAAAGATCGAGACCGTCGAAGAAGATGAGAAACAACCTGAAACCACCGTCACTGTTGAGGAAACTCCTGTTGTCGAAGAAGTGCATGAGGAGATTCAGGAACTTCCGGAGGAGGTTCGCGTGGTTGAAACAATATCTGAAGATGGCAAGCCCAAAAAGAAGAAAATCAGGACCCGTGTCATCAAGAAAATCAAGGGAGACAAACAAGAAGTCACCAAAATCGAGACCGTCGAAGAAGATGACAAACAACCTGAAACCACCGTCACTGTTGAGGAAACTCCTTTTGTCGAAGAAGTGCATGAAGAGGTTAGGGAAAGTCCTGAAGAGGTCCGCGTTGTTGAGACAATATCTGAAGATGGTAAGCCAAAAAAGAAGAAGATCAGAACCCGCGTCATCAAGAAGATCAAGGGCGATAAACAAGAAGTCACCACGATCGAGACCGTCGAACAAGATGATAAACAACCTGAAACCACCGTCACTGTTGAGGAAACTCCGTTTGATGTAGAAATGCAGGCAGAGGTCAAGGAACTTCCCGAGGAGGTTCGCGTGGTTGAAACAATATCTGAAGATGGCAAGCCTAAAAAGAAGAAGATCAGGACCCGTGTTATCAAGAAGATCAAGGGAGACAAACAACAAGTCACCAAGATCGAGACCGTCGAAGAAGATGACAAACAACCTGAAACCACCGTCACTGTTGAAGAAACTCCAATTGTCGAAGAAGTGCATGAGGAGATTCAGGAACTTCCCGAGGAGGTCCGCGTGGTTGAAACAATATCTGAAGACGGCAAGCCCAAAACGAAGAAGATCAGAACGCGTGTCATCAAGAAGATCAAGGGTGACAAACAACAAGTCACCAAGATCGAGACCGTCGAAGAAGATGACAAACAACCTGAGACCACCGTCACTGTTGAGGAAACTCCAGTCGTCGAAGAAGTGCGTGAGGAGGTCAAGGAACTTCCCGAGGAGGTTCGCGTGGTTGAGACAATATCTGAAGACGGCAAGCCCAAAACGAAGAAGATCAGAACGCGTGTCATCAAGAAGATCAAGGGTGACAAACAACAAGTCATCAAGATCGAGACCGTCGAAGAAGATGATAAACAACCTGAAACCACCGTCACTGTTGAGGAAACTCCTGTCGTCGAAGAAGTGCGTGAGGAGGTTCAGGAACTTCCCGAGGAGGTGCGCGTGGTTGAGACAATATCTGAAGATGGTAAGCCCAAAAAGAAGAAGATCAAGACCCGTGTTATCAAGAAGATTAAGGGTGACAAACAAGAAGTCACCAAGATCGAGACCGTCGAAGAAGATGATAAACAACCCGAAACCACCGTCACTGTTGAGGAAACTCCTTTTGTCGAAGAAGTGCATGAAGAGGTTAGGGAAAGTCCTGAAGAGGTCCGCGTGGTTGAGACAATATCTGAAGATGGTAAGCCGAAAAAGAAGAAGATCAGAACCCGCGTCATCAAGAAGATCAAGGGCGATAAACAGGTAGTCACCAAGATCGAGAC
Organism: Melieria crassipennis; assembly: GCA_963668005.1. Classification (NCBI taxonomy): domain Eukaryota; kingdom Metazoa; phylum Arthropoda; class Insecta; order Diptera; family Ulidiidae; genus Melieria; species Melieria crassipennis. Next base: position 96,639,038 of record OY764962.1, read on the forward strand.
CGTCGAAGAAGATGATAAACAACCTGAAACCACCGTCACTGTCGAGGAAACTCCAATTGTCGAAGAAGTGCATGAGGAGATTCAGGAACTTCCCGAGGAAGTTCGCGTGGTTGAGACAATATCTGAAGATGGCAAGCCCAAAAAGAAGAAGATCAGGACCCGTGTCATCAAGAAGATCAAGGGAGACAAACAAGAAGTCACCAAGATCGAGACCGTCGAAGAAGATGACAAACAACCTGAGACCACCGTCACTGTTGAGGAAACTCCAGTCGTCGAAGAAGTGCGTGAGGAGGTCAAGGAACTTCCCGAGGAGGTTCGCGTGGTTGAGACAATATCTGAAGATGGCAAGCCCAAAAAGAAGAAGATCAGGACCCGTGTCATCAGGAAGATCAAGGGTGACAAACAACAAGTCACCAAGATCGAGACCGTCGAAGAAGATGATAAACAACCTAAAACCATCGTCACTATTGAGGAAACTCCTTTTGTCGAAGAAGTGCGTGAGGAGATTCAAGAACTTCCCGAGGAGGTTCGCGTGGTTGAGACAATATCTGAAGATGGCAAGCCCAAAAAGAAGAAGATCAGGACCCGTGTCATCAAGAAGATCAAGGGTGACAAACAACAAGTCACCACAATCGAGACCGTCGAAGAAGTTGATAAACAACCCGCAACCACTGTCACTGTTGAGGAGACTCCAATTGTCGAAGAAGTGCATGAGGAGATTCACGAACTTCCCGAGGAGGTCCGCGTGGTTGAAACAATATCTGTAGATGGCAAACCCAAAAAGAAGAAGATCAGGACCCGTGTCATCAAGAAGATCAAGGGTGACAAACAACAAGTCACCAAGATCGAGACCGTCGAAGAAGATGATAAACAACCTGAAACCACCGTCACTGTTGAGGAATCTGCTGTTGTCGCAGAAGTGCATGAGGAGGTTCAGGAACTGCCAGAGGAGGTTCGCGTGGTTGAGACAATATCTGAAGATGGCAAACCCAAAAAGAAGAAGATCAAGACCCGTGTCATCAAGAAGATCAAGGGTGACAAACAAGAAGTCACCAAGATCGAGACCGTCGAAGAAGACGACAAACAACCGGAAACCACCGTCACTGTTGCGGAAACTCCTATTATCGAAGAAGTGCATGAAGAGACTCAGGAACTTCCCGAGGAGGTCCGCGTGGTTGAGACAATATCTGAAGATGGCAAGCCCAAAAAGAAGAAGATCAGGACACGTGTCATCAAGAAGATCAAGGGTGACAAACAACAAGTCACCAAGATCGAGACCGTCGAAGAAGATGACAAACAACCCGAAACCACCGTCACTGTTGAGGAAACTCCTATTATCGAAGAAGTGCCTGAAGAGATTCAGGAACTTCCCGAGGAGGTCCGCGTTGTTGAGACAATATCTGAAGATGGCAAACCCAAAAAGAAGAAGATCAGGACCCGTGTTATCAAGAAGATTAAGGGTGACAAGCAACAAGTCACCAAGATCGAGACCGTCGAAGAAGATGACAAGCAACCTGAAACCACCGTCACTGTTGAGGAAACTCCAATTGTCGAAGAAGTGCATGAGGAGATTCAGGAACTTCCCGAAGAGGTTCGGGTGGTTGAGACAATATCTGAAGATGGCAAACCCAAAAAGAAGAAGATCAGGACACGTGTCATCAAGAAGATCAAGGGTGACAAACAACAAGTCACCAAGATCGAGACCGTCGAAGAAGATGACAAACAACCTGAGACCACCGTCACTGTTGAGGAAACTCCTATTATCGAAGAAGTGCCTGAAGAGATTCAGGAACTTCCCGAGGAGGTCCGCGTTGTTGAGACAATATCTGAAGATGGCAAACCCAAAAAGAAGAAGATCAGGACCCGTGTTATCAAGAAGATTAAGGGTGACAAGCAACAAGTCACCAAGATCGAGACCGTCGAAGAAGATGACAAGCAACCTGAAACCACCGTCACTGTTGAGGAAACTCCAATTGTCGAAGAAGTGCCTGAAGAGATTCAGGAACTTCCCGAGGAGGTCCGCGTTGTTGAGACAATATCTGAAGATGGCAAACCCAAAAAGAAGAAGATCAAGACCCGTGTCATCAAGAAGATCAAGGGCGACAAACAAGAAGTCACCAAGATCGAGACCGTCGAAGAAGACGACAAACAACCCGAAACCACCGTCACTGTTGAGGAAACTCCTATTATCGAAGAAGTGCATGAAGAGACTCAGGAACTTCCCGAGGAGGTCCGCGTGGTTGAGACAATATCTGAAGATGGCAAGCCCAAAAAGAAGAAGATCAGGACACGTGTCATCAAGAAGATCAAGGGTGACAAACAAGAAGTCACCAAGATCGAGACCGTCGAAGAAGATGACAAACAACCTGAAACCACCGTCACTGTTGAGGAAACTCCTATTATCGAAGAAGTGCCTGAAAAGATTCAGGAACTTCCCGAGGAGGTCCGCGTTGTTGAGACAATATCTGAAGATGGCAAACCCAAAAAGAAGAAGATCAAGACCCGTGTTATCAAGAAGATCAAGGGCGACAAACAACAAGTCACAAAGATCGAGACCGTCGAAGAAGATGACAAACAACCTGAAACCACCGTCACTGTTGAAGAAACTCCAGTAGTCGAAGAAGTGCATGAGACGGTTCAGGAACTTCCCGAGGAGGTGCGCGTGGTTGAGACAATATCTAAAGATGGCAAGCCCAAAAAGAAGAAAATCAGAACCCGCGTCATCAAGAAGATCAAGGGCGATAAACAAGAAGTCACCAGGATCGAGACCGTCGAAGAAGATGACAAACAACCCGAAACCACCGTCACTGTTGAGGAAACTCCTGTTGTCGAAGAAGTGCATGAAGAGGTCAAGGAACTTCCCGAGGAGGTTCGCGTGGTTGAGACAATATCTGAAGATGGCAAGCCCAAAACTAAGAAGATCAGGACCCGTGTCATCAAGAAGATCAAGGGTGACAAACAACAAGTCACCAAGATCGAGACCGTCGAAGAAGTTGATAAACAACCCGAAACCACCGTCACTGTTGAGGAAACTCCAATTGTCGAAGAAGTGCATGAGGAGATTCACGAACTTCCCGAGGAGGTCCGCGTGGTTGAAACAATATCTGAAGATGGCAAACCCAAAAAGAAGAAGATCAGGACCCGTGTCATCAAGAAGATCAAGGGTGACAAACAACAAGTCACCAAGATCGAGACCGTCGAAGAAGATGATAAACAACCTGAAACCAGCGTCACTGTTGAGGAATCTGCTGTTGTCGAAGAAGTGCGTGAGGAGGTTCAGGAACTGCCAGAGGAGGTTCGCGTGATTGAGTCAATATCTGAAGATGGCAAGCCCAAAAAGAAGAAGATCAGGACCCGTGTTATCAAGAAGATTAAGGGTGACAAACAACAAGTCACCAAGATCGAGACCGTCGAAGAAGATGACAAACAACCTGAAACCACCGTCACTGTTGAGGAAACTCCAACTGTCGAAGAAGTGCATGAGGAGATTCAGGAACTTCCCGAGGAGGTCCGCGTTGTTGAGACAATATCTGAAGATGGCAAACCCAAAAAGAAGAAGATCAAGACCCGTGTCATCAAGAAGATCAAGGGTGACAAACAAGAAGTCACCAAGATCGAGACCGTCGAAGAAGACGACAAACAACCTGAAACCACCGTCACTGTTGAAGAAACTCCTATTATCGAGGAAGTGCCTGAAGAGATTCAGGAACTTCCCGAGGAGGTTCGCGTAGTTGAGACAATATCTGAAGATGGCAAGCCCAAAACTAAGAAGATCAGGACCCGTGTCATCAAGAAGATCAAGGGTGACAAACAACAAGTCACCAAGATTGAGACCGTCGAAGAAGTTGATAAACAACCCGAAACCACCGTCACTGTTGAGGAAACTCCAATTGTCGAAGAAGTGCATGAGGAGACTCACGAACTTCCCGAGGAGGTCCGCTTGGTTGAAACAATATCTGAAGATGGCAAACCCAAAAAGAAGAAGATCAGGACCCGTGTTATCAAGAAGATTAAGGGTGACAAACAACAAGTCACCAAGATCGAGACCGTCGAAGAAGATGACAAACAACCTGAAACAACCGTCACTGTTGAGGAAACTCCTATTATCGAAGAAGTGCCTGAAGAGATTCAGGAACTTCCCGAGGAGGTCCGCGTTGTTGAAACAATATCTGAAGATGGCAAACCCAAAAAGAAGAAGATCAAGACCCGTGTCATCAAGAAGATCAAGGGTGACAAACAAGAAGTCACCAAGATCGAGACCGTCGAAGAAGATGATAAAAAACCTGAGACCACCGTCACTGTTGAGGAAACTCCAGTTGTCGAAGAAATGCATGAAGAGGTCAAGGAACTTCCCGAGGAGGTTCGGGTGGTTGAGACAATATCTGAAGATGGCAAGCCCAAAACTAAGAAGATCAGGACACGTGTCATCAAGAAGATCAAGGGTGACAAACAACAAATCACCAAGATCGAGACCGTCGAAGAAGATGACAAACAACCTGAAACAACCGTCACTGTTGAGGAAACTCCTATTATCGAAGAAGTGCCTGAAGAGATTCAGGAACTTCCCGAGGAGGTCCGCGTTGTTGAGACAATATCTGAAGATGGCAAACCCAAAAAGAAGAAGATCAAGACCCGTGTCATCAAGAAGATCAAGGGTGACAAACAAGAAGTCACCAAGATCGAGACCGTCGAAGAAGATGACAAACAACCTGAAACCACCGTCACTGTTGAGGAAACTGCTGCTGTCGATGAAGTACATGAAGAGCTCCAGGAACTTCCTGAGGAAGTCCGCATTGTTGAGACAATATCTGAAAATGGCAAGCCCAAAACTAAGAAGATCAGGACACGTGTCATCAAGAAGATCAAGGGTGACAAACAACAAGTCACCAAGATCGAGACCGTTGAAGAAGATGACAAACAACCTGAAACAACCGTCACTGTTAAGGAAACTCCAACTGTCGAAGAAGTGCATGAGGAGATTCAGGAACTTCCCGAGGAGGTCCGCGTTGTTGAGACAATATCTGAAGATGGCAAACCCAAAAAGAAGAAGATTAAGACCCGTGTCATCAAGAAGATCAAGGGTGACAAACAAGAAGTCACCAAGATCGAGACCGTCGAAGAAGATGACAAACAACCTGAAACCACCGTCACTGTTGAGGAAACTCCTATTATCGAAGAAGTGCCTGAAGAGATTCAGGAACTTCCCGAGGAGGTCCGCGTTGTTGAGACAATATCTGAAGATGGGAAGCCCAAAACTAAGAAGATCAGGACCCGTGTCATCAAGAAGATCAAGGGTGACAAACAACAAGTCACCAAGATCGAGACCGTCGAAGAAGATGACAAACAACCTGAAACAACCGTCACTGTTGAGGAAACTCCTATTATCGAAGAAGTGCCTGAAGAGATTCAGGAACTTCCCGAGGAGGTCCGCGTTGTTGAGACAATATCTGAAGATGGCAAACCCAAAAAGAAGAAGATCAAGACCCGTGTCATCAAGAAGATCAAGGGTGACAAACAAGAAGTCACCAAGATCGAGACCGTCGAAGAAGATGACAAACAACCTGAAACCACCGTCACTGTTGAGGAAACTGCTGTTGTCGATGAAGTGCATGAAGAGCTCCAGGAACTTCCTGAAGAAGTCCGCATTGTTGAGACAATATCTGAAGATGGGAAGCCCAAAACTAAGAAGATCAGGACCCGTGTCATCAAGAAGATCAAGGGAGACAAACAACAAGTCACCAAGATCGAGACCGTCGAAGAAGATGACAAACAACCTGAGACCACCGTCACTGTTGAGGAAACTCCAGTTGTCGAAGAAATGCATGAAGAGGTCAAGGAACTTCCCGAGGAGGTTCGGGTGGTTGAGACAATATCTGAAGATGGCAAGCCCAAAACTAAGAAGATCAGGACACGTGTCATCAAGAAGATCAAGGGTGACAAACAACAAGTCACCAAGATCGAGACCGTCGAAGAAGATGACAAACAACCTGAAACAACCGTCACTGTTGAGGAAACTCCTATTATCGAAGAAGTGCCTGAAGAGATTCAGGAACTTCCCGAGGAGGTCCGCGTTGTTGAGACAATATCTGAAGATGGCAAACCCAAAAAGAAGAAGATCAAGACCCGTGTCATCAAGAAGATCAAGGGTGACAAACAAGAAGTCACCAAGATCGAGACCGTCGAAGAAGATGACAAACAACCTGAAACCACCGTCACTGTTGAGGAAACTGCTGTTGTCGATGAAGTGCATGAAGAGCTCCAGGAACTTCCTGAAGAAGTCCGCATTGTTGAGACAATATCTGAAGATGGGAAGCCCAAAACTAAGAAGATCAGGACCCGTGTCATCAAGAAGATCAAGGGAGACAAACAACAAGTCACCAAGATCGAGACCGTCGAAGAAGATGACAAACAACCTGAGACCACCGTCACTGTTGAGGAAACTCCAGTTGTCGAAGAAATGCATGAAGAGGTCAAGGAACTTCCCGAGGAGGTTCGGGTGGTTGAGACAATATCTGAAGATGGCAAGCCCAAAACTAAGAAGATCAGGACACGTGTCATCAAGAAGATCAAGGGTGACAAACAACAAGTCACCAAGATCGAGACCGTCGAAGAAGATGACAAACAACCTGAAACAACCGTCACTGTTGAGGAAACTCCTATTATCGAAGAAGTGCCTGAAGAGATTCAGGAACTTCCCGAGGAGGTCCGCGTTGTTGAGACAATATCTGAAGATGGCAAACCCAAAAAGAAGAAGATCAAGACCCGTGTTATCAAGAAGATCAAGGGTGACAAACAAGAAGTCACCAAGATCGAGACCGTCGAAGAAGATGACAAACAACCTGAGATTACCGTCACTGTTGAGGAAACTGCTGTTTTCGATGAAGTACATGAAGAGCTCCAGGAACTTCCTGAGGAAGTCCGCATTGTTGAGACAATATCTGAAAATGGCAAGCCCAAAACTAAGAAGATCAGGACACGTGTCATCAAGAAGATCAAGGGTGACAAACAACAAGTCACCAAGATCGAAACCGTTGAAGAAGATGACAAACAACCTGAAACAACCGTCACTGTTGAGGAAACTCCAACTGTCGAAGAAGTGCATGAGGAGATTCAGGAACTTCCCGAGGAGGTCCGCGTTGTTGAGACAATATCTGAAGATGGCAAACCCAAAAAGAAGAAGATTAAGACCCGTGTCATCAAGAAGATCAAGGGTGACAAACAAGAAGTCACCAAGATCGAGACCGTCGAAGAAGATGACAAACAACCTGAAACCACCGTCACTGTTGAGGAAACTCCTATTATCGAAGAAGTGCCTGAAGAGATTCAGGAACTTCCCGAGGAGGTCCGCGTTGTTGAGACAATATCTGAAGATGGGAAGCCCAAAACTAAGAAGATCAGGACCCGTGTCATCAAGAAGATCAAGGGTGACAAACAACAAGTCACCAAGATCGAGACCGTCGAAGAAGATGACAAACAACCTGAAACCACCGTCACTGTTGAGGAAACTCCAGTTGTCGAAGAAATGCCTGAGGAAGTTCAGGAACTTCCCGAGGAGGTCCGCGTTGTTGAGACAATATCTGAAGATGGCAAGCCCAGATCAAAGAAGATCAGAACCCGCGTCATCAAGAAGATCAAGGGTGACAAACAAGAAGTCACCAAGATCGAGACCGTCGAAGAAGAGGACAAACAACCTAAAACCACCGTGATAATTGAAGAAACACCAATCTTTGAACTTTTGTCTCAATCTAGGCTGAAGAAAAGAATTCGTGTTCAGAAACCGAAAGACGAAGTATTCATTGTAGAGCTGCCTGAGCAGAAATCTGTGATATTATCTGAGAAAGATGATGGTACGCCCATAAAAACCATAGTTAAAACCAAGCTTATTAAGAAAATTCATGGCACGAAAATGGAAATAACTAAAATTGAAACCATTGAAGAATTTGAAAAAATACCTGTCACAAAGGTTACCATAGAAGATTATGATGAACCTTTCCCCGACGTTTACCCAATTGAAAAAATTAGTGATGCAATTCCGATTGAAGAATTACCAGAAGAAATTATTATTTCTGAAGTTGTGGATAAGGATGGAAAGCCAAGGAAGAAGATCACAAAAACTAGGACATTCAAAAAGGATACATCGTCGGAACCAGAGTTCTATCAGATACAGACAATTGAAGAAGATGAAAAAGAACCTTATTCTCATATTCAGATAGTCAGCGATGAAAGCATTGCTGATATATTAGACATAAGCCAATTAGATGATGAAAAGACACCCACACAACGAAAGCCAAGAAAACAACACAAATCTAAGGGTAAGATTCTACACCACACAACATTTTTTGAAAGTCTTATTTTAATTTAGCATTTTTTATTGAAAAGTTTCAAAGGTAGATTTATTTAGAGTATTATGAAATACCAGAACGTATTCAGCAATTGAAAGAAAAATTTGCCAACTATACCGTGATATACGCCGTGTTTTTGATAGTGGTTAGCAATCACTTTGGAAACACAAACAGCATATAACAATAAGTAATTGTTTAAAAAAAAACTGGGGAGACTTATTACTCCTGCCAAATATTTGTCTACATTTTACGCTAAGTAGTTAGGACAAAAGCTAAATATTTATAGGGAACTAGCTGGGCCCCGCGACTTTGCACGCAAGTTTGAAGTCATTGGACCCAATAAATCAAGTTTCTTCATACAACACTGTATGGGCGGTGCCAGGCCCCTTTTATGCAGTGCCCAATTTATTCCTCCAGCCGAACGGTGTGAGGCAGTTCCGTTGATGTGCGGCTTACAGTTCCAAAGTTACGCGGAAAATTTGAGCACAAAAAATTTGTGACAGCCCTTATCCAACGCCCATCAAATTTTACCGGTAGAATGACATATCTATGGGACCACGGCATACAAGATTTCAAAGATGTCCGACTTATAATTCCGAAGCTATTCCACATTAAAATTTTAAGTTGTATGGGCGGTGCCACGCCCCCTCGTCCAATGCCAAAACCGTTCCCCCTATTGTAGGGCACGTCTAAGTCGCAAGCCTGTGCCAAATGTCATTGATGTGTGACCTGTAGTTTCAAACTTATTCAAAACATTTTGGTCACTTAAAATGTGCCACACCCCTTGTCCAACGCCTATAAAATTTAGCCAGCAAAACGACAGATCTAAACGGTGGCCCTGTATCAAATTTCGATGCTGTCCAACCTATAATTCCGAAGATATTCCATATTAAAGTTTTGGGTTGTATGGGAGGTGCCACGCCCACCTGTCGGGTCGTATTCGCACTATGTGGTTTACCAAGATTTAGCCAAGACGAATATTCGTGAAAGATTCAGCTCAATCGGCCTTCTACATTTTGAGTTTTGGTGTCGTGTGACCAACAAACAAACAGACATTATATATGTATTATACTACAGGTATTATACTACAGACCGAGATCCAAAACAGATATTTAAAGGGTTCGTTAAAAAGCTTCAAGGATACCAAAGCCTATATATTTTAAATAGGAAATATAGTCTAAAGGCGACAATTTTCTTCTTTCATTTGATACCTATATCTTCTTCAATGCACAACCGCAAATATTTAAATATGCAAATATTTTGAAATATGAATGTCCTTTAAATTGTCAAGGCCTTTTAAAAGGACATCGGATCAGAAAATTAAAAACTGAGTATGAAAATGTTACTATGAATGACCTCTAGTTTCATATACCTAGATTCCTATATAATCTTTTGGATAGGTCTCGACAAAAGTGTTTTTTGTCGCACTGGGTTTTGAATTTCACAAAATTATTAAAATGTACATTTGTAATTATAGAAAAAGTTAGTCAAATGCTTACTAATGATTATATATTACTTACCTTTCCACCGTTCCTCGTTTTTAGTTAAGATATGATAACTATGCAAACCATTTACAAGCATTTGGCTGCTGTCTTGTCTTTGTTTGTTTCTTATTGATTTATTCGCATTTTTCTCTATTTTTTCGTACTTTTTCACTATTGCGTTCCACTTTCATTTCACAAAGTAGGAATAAATGCAGTTTTATGTCGATTCCGGATGGCAGGCTGGGAACGTTTCGACTGTTATTGTTTTATTTTTAGGAGTTCACCATTCATATGGATTGATTTAGTAGACCTTTGCTACTTAGTTACCCGCCTGCGTTGAGTCTATTAACTAAAATAAGTGTTTTTTATTGCAATCGGTAGTCTCTTTCTTCTAACTTTTGAATTGAGGGTCGCATTTAACCTGTAAAAGTAAAGTAAAGCAACATGAACTTTTTTGAAAAAAGATTGTTTTTTAATACGAGCCAACGCGCAGAGGATACCCTATAAATGCGTGGCATTGCGCTGGTTCAGGAAGGATATATAGGTTGGATATATAATTTGTATGTGCATATTATGGATGCTAAGCACTAATATAAAGTATATACAAAAGGATATCATGATTCATATCTGATCAAGTATTTAACGGAAGGAAGTGGTAGGAAAACACTACTACTGATATCTTAAATTCCTTCGTTTTTAAATGTTAGTGCTTACCAACCAGAAAATGGTATAAAATTCATTCTTCCTATCACAATATTTTAATACGCGATCTATGTAAATTAAAGTGGCCTCAAGTACTTATGTAGAATAGAACTTCTGAAGCACAAGACGTTGAAATATGTCTATGTCGTATCAAGTTTCATTGACTTACAGTACTGCGGAAATGTTGGGTCATAAAAAATGTGACACGCCGATCAAACCTCACCAGTAGACTGACACATCTATGAGACGACGGTACTCCAAATTTCAATGCTGTGCGGCTTACAATTCCGAAGCTATTCCACATAAAAAATTTTAGTTGTGTGGGCGGTGCCACGCCCCCACGTCCAATACCCGCCCCATTCCTTCTAACGAATAATAGACTAAATAGTCAGTTTAATTTAATTGATGCGTGATTAATGGTTCCAAAGTTATCGTCTAAAAATGTATGCTGGTGCTGGTGCTGGTGCACGCTCAAACGGACGGGCCGATTTCCATGGAGTTTTTTTATTGGATTCGTATTGAGTCAGTTCAGGTTCGTGCGAAAAGAAAATTTCGGAAAATCTATTGGAATAGTCGGAAAATCCATGCCATATTTGAGCGCGAATCACTTGAAAACGGCTGGACCGATTTGGTTTGTTTTTTTTTTTGTTGTATTCGTAGTTGTCAGAACAAGGTTTGTATGAAAGAAAATTTTAGGAAAACAGGGCGTGGCACTTTTTCACCAGCCCAAATTTTCAGACAATAGCTTTGGAATCATAAGTCAGACATCAATTAAATTCACTACAAACTTGCTATTTAGTCATATCCTTCCACAGAAGAAATGGGGCGGGTATTGGAGGACGGGGCGTGGCACCACCCATACAAGCAAAATCTTTATAATGGAATATCTTCGAAATTTTAACGTGCACAGCATTGAAATTTAGTACAGCGTTGGCTCATAGATGTGTCATTCTACTGGTGAGATTTGATGGGCGTTGGTCACACGGCGTGGCACATTTGTTGTGACCCAAATATTTCGCTGAACTATAAGTCGCACAGCAATGAAAATTAGTACGAACCTACCATTTACTCATATCTTTCGACAGAGGGAATGGTGCGGGTATTGAACAAGGGGCGTGGCACCGCCCATACAAGCCAAATTTTTAATAGAGAATATCTTTGAAATTGTTAGTCGTACAACACTGAAATTTAGTATCCCGTCGTCCCATAGATGAGTTATTCTACTGGTAAGATTTGGTGGGCGTTGGACAAGGGGCGTGGCACATTTGTTGTGACCCAAATATTCCGCTAAACTATAGTTCGCACAGCAATGAAATTAAATACGAACCTACCATTTATTCAAATCTTTCGATAGAGGGGATGGTGCGGGTATTGAACAAGGGGGCGTGGCACCGCCCATACAAGCCAAATCCTAATATAGAATACCTCCGAAATTGTAAGTTGTACAACACTGAAATTTAGTACTCCGTCGTTCCATAGATGAGTCATTTCTACTGGTAAGATTTTATAAGCTTTGGAAAAGGGGCGTGGCACATTTGTTGTGACCTAAATACTTCCCTGAACTATAAGTCGCTCAGCAATGACACTTAGTACGAACCTACCATTTTCTCCTTCGACAGAGGGCATTGTGCAGTTATTAAATAAGGGGGCGTGGCCCTGCCAATATAATTTAAATCTGGTTCTAGAGTAATCCATTTCTTTACTGAAACTTAGTAGCAACATTGCTTATTTTAGGGCCTCGATTACGTTAATCAGTAGCTCCCTCCTCTTCCTTTAGTTCGTTTTCTTCGTCAATTTGCATCGCCATAGATTCGCCATCACGCGTATTTCATTATAAGAAAACAAAAACTGTCGTGCGGGACGAAGTTCGCCGGGTCAGCTAGTTTTTATATATATAGAGATATTAACCCTTCCGACATGAAAATAAACCCGTTCTGTATGAATTGTATGGGCTGTAGTCCAATATATTGGACATTGTGACTGAAAGGGTTAAACTATATTTTTTTTCATTCGCAAGTCAGGCACGGTTGCTTTTGCAATTTGTAAACATCTTCATAGAAAGTCTTCAACTGACTTTCAATTTTTTTAGTTGTAATTTGCTGGTGTCTAAAAATTTAACTCTGCTTCGGTTCACAAATATTATCTACGCTACCGCACTTTCCCTTTGCCATTCAATGTAATAGTCATTTGCCAACAAGCTCATAAGTTAGCAATAGCACATAATTACATACTTTACTTTGGTAAGTACGTGACTTATAAGAAAACTAATACATATCGCAAACAACTACATTCTGCAAATCTATACAATTCAAAGCAGACTTTACAAAATATTCAAAACATAAACATACCTGGCTCTAAAAAACAAACATACATTATATCACACAGATACACAACACACTCCACACAAAACAGAACACTTAACACAAACCACTACACTCACACCTATGGATTCAGAGCACCACACTAAACCTATTGAAAGCATATCAGAAGAAGGCACACCCACAAACAGAACGACCCGTCCAAAGGCAATTAAAAAGCTCAAGGGACCTAAACGAGACGAAACCAAAACCCAGTTCGTCCAACAAGATTACAAATCATTAGAAACCACCGTCACTGTCGAGGAAACTCCTACTGTCGATGAAGTGCATGAAGAGATTCATGAACTTCCTGAGGAGGTCCGCGTGGTTGAGACAATATCTGAAGATGGCAAGCCCAAAAAGAAGAAGATCAGGACCCGTGTCATCAAGAAGATCAAGGGTGACAAACAACAAGTCACAAAGATCGAGACCGTCGAAGAAGATGACAAACAACCTAAAACCACTGTCACTGTTGAGGAAACTCCTGTTGTCGATGAAGTGCATGAGGAGATCCAAGAACTTCCAGAGGAGGTCCGCGTGGTTGAGACAATATCTGAAGATGGCAAGCCCAAAAAGAAGAAGATCAGGACCCGTGTCATCAAGAAGATCAAGGGTGACAAACAAGAAGTTACCAAGATCGAGACCGTCGAAGAAGATGACAAACAACCTGAAACCACCGTCACTGTTGAGGAAACTCCAATTGTCGAAGAAGTGCATGAGGAGATTCAGGAACTTCCCGAGGAGGTCCGCGTGGTTGAAACAATATCCGAAGAGGGCACGCCCAAAACTAAGAAGATCAGGACCCGTGTCATCAAGAAGATCAAGGGCGACAAACAACAAGTCACCAAGATCGAGACCGTCGAAGAAGATGATAAACAACCTGAAACCACCGTCACTGTTGAGGAAACTCCTGTAGTCGATGAAGTACATGAGGAGGTTCAGGAACTTCCTGAGGAGGTCCGCGTGATTGAGACAATATCCGAAGATGGCAAGCCCAAAACTAAGAAGATCAGGACCCGTGTCATCAAGAAGATCAAAGGTGACAAACAACAAGTCACAAAGATCGTGACCGTCGAAGAAGATGACAAACAACCTGAGACCACCGTCACTGTTGAGGAAACTCCACTTGTCGATGAAGTGCATGAGGAGATCCAAGAACTTCCAGAGGAGGTCCGCGTGGTTGAGACAATATCTGAAGATGGCAAGCCCACAAAGAAGAAGATCAGGACCCGTGTCATCCAGAAGATCAAGGGCGACAAACAACAAGTCACCAAGATCGAGACCGTGGAAGAAGATGATAAACAACCTGAAACCAACGTCACTGTTGAGGAAACTCCTGTTGTCGATGAAGTGCATGAGGAGATGCAAGAACTTCCAGAGGAGGTCCGCGTGGTTGAGACAATATCTGAAGATGGCAAGCCCACAAAGAAGAAGATCAGGACCCGTGTCATCAAGAAGATCAAGGGTGACAAACAAATAGTCACCAAGATCGAGACCGTGGAAGAAGATGATAAACAACCTGAAACCACCGTCACTGTTGAGGAAACTCCTGTTGTCGATGAAGTGCATGAGGAGATGCAAGAACTTCCAGAGGAGGTCCGCGTGGTTGAGACAATATCTGAAGATGGCAAACCCACAAAGAAGAAGATCAGGACCCGTGTCATCAAGAAGATCAAGGGCGACAAACAACAAGTCACCAAGATCGAGACCGTCGAAGAAGTTGACAAACAACCTGAAACCACCGTCACCGTTGAGGAAACTCCTGTTGTCGATGAAGTACATGAGGAGGTTCAGGAACTTCCCGAGGAGGTCCGCGTTGTTGAAACAATATCTAAAGATGGCAAGCCCAAAACTAAGAAGATCAGGACACGTGTCATCAAGAAGATCAAGGGTGACAAACAAGAAGTTACCAAGATCGAGACCGTCGAAGAAGATGACAAACAACCTGAAACCACCGTCACTGTTGAGGAAACTCCAATTGTCGATGAAGTGCATGAGGAGATGCAAGAACTTCCAGAGGAGGTCCGCGTGGTTGAGACAATATCTGAAGATGGCAAGCCTACAAAGAAGAAGATCAGGACCCGTGTCATCAAGAAGATCAAGGGTGACAAACAACAAGTCACCAAGATCGAGACCGTCGAAGAAGATGATAAACAACCTGAAACCACAGTCACTGTTGAGGAAACTCCTGCTGTCGATGAAGTACATGAGGTGGTTCAGGAACTTCCCGAGGAGGTCCGCGTTGTTGAAACAATATCTGAAGATGGCAAGCCCAAAACTAAGAAGATCAGGACACGTGTCATCAAGAAGATCAAGGGTGACAAACAAGAAGTTACCAAGATCGAGACCGTCGAAGAAGATGACAAACAACCTGAAACCACCGTGACTGTTGAGGAAACTCCAATTGTCGAAGAAGTGCATGAGGAGATCCAAGAACTTCCAGAGGAGGTCCGGTTCGTTCAAACAATATCTGAAGATGACAAGCCCAAAACTAAGAAGATTAGGACTCGTGTCATCAAGAAGATCAAGGGTGACAAACAAGAAGTTACCAAGATCGAAACCGTTGAAGAAGATGATAAACAACCTGAAACCACCGTCACTGTGGAGGAAACTCCTGTTGTCGAAGAGGTGCATGAGGAGATTCAGGAACTCCCCGAGGAGGTCCGCGTGGTAGAGACAATATCTGCAGATGGCAAGCCCAAAACAAAGAAGATCAGGACACGTGTCATCAAGAAGATCAAGGGTGACAAACAACAAGTCACCAAGATCGAGACCGTCGAAGAAGATGATAAACAACCTGAAACCACAGTCACTGTTGAGGAAACTCCTGTTGAAGAGGTGCATGAGGAGATTCAGGAACTCCCAGAGGAGGTCCGCGTGGTTGAGACAATATCTGAAGATGGCAAGCCCAAAACTAAGAAGATCAGGACACGTGTCATCAAGAAGATCAAGGGTGACAAACAACAAGTCACAAAGATCGAGACCGTCGAAGAAGATGACAAACAACCTGAAACCACCGTCACTGTTGAGGAAACTCCAATTGTCGAAGAAGTGCATGAGGAGATCCAAGAACTCCCAGAGGAGGTCCGCGTGGTTGAGACAATATCTGAAGATGGCAAGCCCAAAACTAAGAAGATCAGGACACGTGTCATCAAGAAGATCAAGGGTGACAAACAAGAAGTTACCAAGATCGAGACCGTCGAAGAAGGTGACAAACAACCTGAAACCACCGTCACTGTTGAGGAAACTCCTGTTGTCGAAGAAGTGCATGAGGAGATCCAAGAACTCCCAGAGGAGGTCCGCGTGGTTGAGACAATATCTGAAGATGGCAAGCCCAAAACTAAGAAGATCAGGACACGTGTCATCAAGAAGATCAAGGGTGACAAACAACAAGTCACAAAGATCGAGACCGTCGAAGAAGATGACAAACAACCTAAAACCACCGTCACTGTTGAAGAAACTCCAATTGTCGAAGAAGTGCATGAGGAGATTCAGGAACTTCCCGAGGAGGTCCGCGTGGTTGAAACAATATCCGAAGATGGCAAGCCCAAAACTAAGAAGATCAGGACCCGTGTGATCAAGAAGATCAAGGGTGACAAACAACAAGTCACAAAGATCGAGACCGTCGAAGAAGATGACAAACAACCTGAAACCACCGTCACTGTTGAGGAAACTCCTGTTGTCGATGAAGTGCATGAGGAGATCCAAGAACTTCCAGAGGAGGTCCGCGTGGTTGAGACAATATCTGAAGATGGCAAGCCCAAAAAGAAGAAGATCAGGACCCGTGTCATCAAGAAGATCAAGGGTGACAAACAAGAAGTCACCAAGATCGAGACCGTCGAAGAAGATGACAAACAACCTGAAACCACCGTCACCGTTGAGGAAACTCCTGTTGTCGATGAAGTGCATGAGGAGGTTCAGGAACTTCCCGAGGAGGTCCGCGTTGTTGAAACAATATCTGAAGATGGCAAGCCCAAAACTAAGAAGATCAGGACACGTGTCATCAAGAAGATCAAGGGTGACAAACAAGAAGTTACCAAGATCGAGACCGCCGAAGAAGATGACAAACAACCTGAAACCACCGTCACCGTTGAGGAAACTCCTGTTGTCGATGAAGTGCATGAGGAGGTTCAGGAACTTCCCGAGGAGGTCCGCGTTGTTGAAACAATATCTGAAGATGGCAAGCCCAAAACTAAGAAGATCAGGACACGTGTCATCAAGAAGATCAAGGGTGACAAACAAGAAGTTACCAAGATCGAGACCGTCGAAGAAGATGACAAACAACCTGAAACCACCGTCACCGTTGAAGAAACTCCTGTTGTCAATGAAGTGCATGAGGAGGTTCAGGAACTTCCCGAGGAGGTCCGCGTGGTTGAGACAATATCTGAAGATGGCAAACACAAAAAGAAGAAGATCAGGACCCGTGTCATCAAGAAGATCAAGGGTGACAAACAAGAAGTTACCAAGATCGAGACCGTCGAAGAAGATGACAAAAAACCTGAAACCACTGTCACTGTTGAGGAAACTCCTGTTGTCGAAGAAGTGCATGAGGAGATCCAAGAACTTCCAGAGGAGGTCCGCGTGGTTGAGACAATATCTGAAAATGGCAAGCCCACAAAGAAGAAGATCAGGACCCGTGTCATCAAGAAGATCAAGGGTGACAAACAAGAAGTCACCAAGATCGAGACCGTCGAAGAAGATGACAAACAACCTGAAACCACTGTCACCGTTGAGGAAACTCCTGTTGTCGAAGAAGTGCATGAGGAGGTTCAGGAACTTCCCGAGGAGGTCCGCGTGGTTGAGACAATATCTGAAGATGGCAAGCCCACAAAGAAGAAGATCAGGACCCGTGTCATCAAGAAGATCAAGGGTGACAAACAAGAAGTTACCAAGATCGAGACCGTCGAAGAAGATGACAAACAACCTAAAACCACCGTCACTGTTGAGGAAACTCCAATTGTCGAAGAAGTGCATGAGGAGATTCAGGAACTTCCCGAGGAGGTCCGCGTGGTTGAGACAGTATCTGAAGATGGCAAGCCCACAAAGAAGAAGATCAGGACCCGTGTCATCAAGAAGATCAAGGGTGACAAACAAGAAGTCACCAAGATCGAGACCGTCGAAGAAGATGACAAACAACCTGAAACCACTGTCACCGTTGAGGAAACTCCTGTTGTCGAAGAAGTGCATGAGGAGGTTCAGGAACTTCCCGAGGAGGTCCGCGTGGTTGAGACAATATCTGAAGATGGCAAGCCCACAAAGAAGAAGATCAGGACCCGTGTCATCAAGAAGATCAAGGGTGACAAACAAGAAGTTACCAAGATCGAGACCGTCGAAGAAGATGACAAACAACCTAAAACCACCGTCACTGTTGAGGAAACTCCAATTGTCGAAGAAGTGCATGAGGAGATTCAGGAACTTCCCGAGGAGGTCCGCGTGGTTGAAACAATATCCGAAGATGGCAAGCCCAAAAAGAAGAAGATCAGGACCCGTGTCATCAAGAAGATCAAGGGTGACAAACAAGTAGTTACCAAGATCGAGACCGTCGAAGAAGATGACAAACAACCTAAAACCACCGTCACTGTTGAGGAAACTCCTGTTGTCGATGAAGTGCATGAGGAGATTCAGGAACTTCCCGAGGAGGTCCGCGTGGTTGAGACAGTATCTGAAGATGGCAAGCCCACAAAGAAGAAGATCAGGACCCGTATCATCAAGAAGATCAAGGGTGACAAACAACAAGTCACCAAGATCGAAACCGTCGAAGAAGATAATAAGCAACCTGAAACTACCGTCACGGTTGTGGAAACTCCTGTCGTCGAAGAAATGCGTGACGAGGTTCAGGAACTTCCTGCGGAGGTCCGCGTGGTTGAGACAATATCTGAAGATGGCAAGCCCAAAAAGAAGAAGATTAGGACCCGTGTCATCAAGAAGATCAAGGGTGACAAACAAGAAGTTACCAAGATCGAGACCGTTGAAGAAGATGACAAACAACCTGAAACCATCGTCACTGTTGAGGAAACTCCAATTGTCGAAGAAGTGCATGAGGAGATTCAGGAACTTCCCGAGGAGGTCCGCGTAGTTGAGACAATATCCGAAGATGGCAAGCCCAAAACTAAGAAGATCAGGACCCGTGTCATCACGAAGATCAAGGGCGACAAACAAGTAGTTACCAAGATCGAGACCGTCGAAGAAGATGACAAACAACCTAAAACCACCGTCACTGTTGAGGAAACTCCTGTTGTCGATGAAGTGCATGAGGAGATCCAAGAACTCCCAGAGGAGGTCCGCGTGGTTGAGACAATATCTGAAGATGGCAAGCCCAAAAAGAAGAAGATCAGGACTCGTGTCATCAAGAAGATCAAGGGTGACAAACAAGAAGTTACCAAGATCGAGACCGTGGAAGAAGATGATAAACAACCTGAAACCACCGTCACTGTTGAGGAAAATCCTGTTGTCGATGAAGTGCATGAGGAGGTTCAGGAACTTCCCGAGGAGGTCCGCGTGATTGAAACAATATCCGAAGATGGCAAGCCCAAAACTAAGAAGATCAGAACCCGTGTCATCAAGAAGATCAAGGGCGACAAACAGCAAGTCACCAAGATCGAGACCGTTGAAGAAGATGACAAACAACCTGAAACCACCGTCACCGTTGAGGAAACTCCTGTTGTCGATGAAGTGCATGAGGACGTTCAGGAACTTCCCGAGGTGGTCCGCGTGGTTGAGACAATATCTGAAGATGGCAAGCCCACAAAGAAGAAGATCAGGACCCGTGTCATCAAGAAGATCAAGGGTGACAAACAAGAAGTTACCAAGATCGAGACCGTCGAAGAAGATGACAAACAACCTAAAACCACCGTCACTATTGAGGAAACTCCAATTGTCGAAGAAGTGCATGAGGAGATTCACGAACTTCCCGAGGAGGTCCGCGTAGTTGAGACAATATCCGAAGATGGCAAGCTCAAAACTAAGAAGATCAGGACACGTGTCATCAAGAAGATCAAGGGCGACAAACAAGAAGTCACCAAGATCGAAACCGTCGTAGAAGATGACAAACAGCCTGAAACCACGGTCACTGTTGAGGAATCTCCAATTGTCGAAGAAGTGCATGAGGAGATTCAGGAACTTCCCGAGGAGGTCCGCGTAGTTGAGACAATATCCGAAGATGGCAAGCCCAAAACTAAGAAGATCAGGACCCGTATCATCAAGAAGATCAAAGGTGACAAACAACAAGTCACCAAGATCGAAACCGTCGAAGAAGATAATAAGCAACCTGAAACTACCGTCACGGTTGTGGAAACTCCTGTCGTCGAAGAAATGCGTGACGAGGTTCAGGAACTTCCTGAGGAGGTCCGCGTGGTTGAGACAATATCTGAAGATGGCAAGCCCAAAAAGAAGAAGATTAGGACCCGTGTCATCAAGAAGATCAAGGGTGACAAACAAGAAGTTACCAAGATCGAGACCGTTGAAGAAGATGACAAACAACCTGAAACCATCGTCACTGTTGAGGAAACTCCAATTGTCGAAGAAGTGCATGAGGAGATTCAGGAACTTCCCGAGGAGGTCCGCGTAGTTGAGACAATATCCGAAGATGGCAAGCCCAAAACTAAGAAGATCAGGACCCGTGTCATCAAGAAGATCAAGGGCGACAAACAGCAAGTCACCAAGATCGAGACCGTTGAAGAAGATGACAAACAACCTGAAACCACCGTCACCGTTAAGGAAACTCCAATTGTCGAAGAAGTGCATGAGGCACTTCAGGAACTTCCCGAGGAGGTCCGCGTGGTTGAGACAATATCTGCAGATGGCAAGCCCACAAAGAAGAAGATCAGGACCCGTGTCATCAAGAAGATCAAGGGTGACAAACAAGAAGTTACCAAGATCGAAACCGTTGAAGAAGATGGTAAACAACCTGAAACCACCGTCACTGTTGAGGAAACTCCTGTTGTCGAAGAGGTGCATGAGGAGGTTCAGGAACTTCCTGAAGAGGTCCGCGTGGTTGAGACAATATCCGAAGATGGCAAGCCCAAAACTAAGAAGATTAGGACACGTGTCATCAAGAAAATCAAGGGCGACAAACAAGAAGTAACCAAGATCGAGACCGTCGAAGAAGATGACAAACAACCTGAAACCACCGTCACTGTTGAGGAAACTCCAATTGTCGAAGAAGTGCACGAGGAGATTCAGGAACTTCCCGAGGAGGTCCGCGTGGTTGAGACAATATCTGCAGATGGCAAGCCCACAAAGAAGAAGATCAGGACCCGTGTCATCAAGAAGATCAAGGGTGACAAACAAGAAGTTACCAAGATCGAGACCGTCGAAGAAGATGACAAACAACCTAAAACCACCGTCACTGTTGAGGAAACTCCACTTGTCGAAGAAGTGCATGAGGAGATTCAGGAACTTCCCGAGGAGGTCCGCGTGATTGAAACAATATCCGAAGATGGCAAGCCCAAAACTAAGAAGATCAGGACCCGTGTCATCAAGAAGATCAAGGGCGACAAACAGCAAGTCACCAAGATCGAGACCGTTGAAGAAGATGACAAACAACCTGAAACCACCGTCACCGTTGAGGAAACTCCTGTTGTCGATGAAGTGCATGAGGAGGTTCAGGAACTTGCCGAGGAGGTCCGCGTGGTTGAGACAATATCTGAAGATGGCAAGCCCACAAAGAAGAAGATCAGGACCCGTGTCATCAATAAGATCAAGGGTGACAAACAAGAAGTTACCAAGATCGAGACCGTCGAAGAAGATGACAAACAACCTGAAACCACCGTCACTGTTGAGGAAACTCCAATTGTCGATGAAGTGCATGAGGAGGTTCAGGAACTTCCCGAGGAGGTCCGCGTGGTTGAGACAATATCTGAAGATGGCAAGCCCACAAAGAAGAAGATCAGGACCCGTGTCATCAAGAAGATCAAGGGTGACAAACAAGAAGTTACCAAGATCGAGACCGTCGAAGAAGATGACAAACAACCTAAAACCACCGTCACTGTTGAGGAAACTCCAATTGTCGAAGAAGTGCATCAGGAGATTCAGGAACTTCCCGAGGAGGTCCGCGTGGTTGAAACAATATCCGAAGATGGCAAGCCCAAAACTAAGAAGATCAGGACACGTGTCATCAAGAAGATCAAGGGTGACAAACAACAAGTCACAAAGATCGAGACCGTCGAAGAAGATGACAAACAACCTGAAACCACCGTCACTGTTGAGGAAATTCCTGTTGTCGATGAAGTGCACGAGGAGATCCAAGAACTCCCAGAGGAGGTCCGCGTGGTTGAGACAATATCTGAAGATGGCAAGCCCAAAAAGAAGAAGATCAGGACCCGTGTCATCAAGAAGATCAAGGGTGACAAACAAGAAGTTACCAAGATCGAGACCGTGGAAGAAGATGACAAACAACCTGAATCCACCGTCTCGGTTGAGGAAACTCCTGTCGTCAAAGAAGTGCATGAGGAGGTTCAGGAACTTCCTGAGGAGGTCCGAGTGTTTGAGACAATATCCGAAGATGGCAAGCCCAAAACTAAGAAGATCAGGACACGTGTCATCAAGAAAATCAAGGGTGACAAACAACAAGTCACCAAGATCGAAACCGTCGAAGAAGATAATAAGCAACCTGAAACTACCGTCACGGTTGTGGAAATTCCTGTCGTCGAAGAGGTGCATGAGGAGATTCAGGAACTCCCCGAGGAGGTCCGCGTGGTTGAGACAATATCTGCAGATGGCAAGCCCAAAACAAAGAAGATCAGGACACGTGTCATCAAGAAGATCAAGGGCGACAAACAACAAGTCACCAAGATCGAGACCGTCGAAGAAGATGATAAACAACCTGAAACCACCGTCACTGTTGAGGAAACTCCTGTAGTCGATGAAGTACATGAGGAGGTTCAGGAACTTCCTGAGGAGGTCCGGGTGGTTGAAACAATATTTGAAGATGGCAAGCCCAAAACTAAGAAGATCAGGACCCGTGTCATCAAGAAGATCAAGGGCGACAAACAAGAAGTCACCAAGATCGAAATCGTCGAAGAAGATTACAAAGAGCCTGAAACCACCGTCACTGTTGAGGAAACTCCTGTAGTCGATGAAGTACATGAGGAGGTTCAGGAACTTCCTGAGGAGGTCCGCGTGATTGAGACAGTATCTAAAGATGGCAAGCCCAAAACTAAGAAGATTAGGACACGTGTCATCAAGAAAATCAAGGGCGACAAACATCAAGTCACCAAGATCGAGACCGTCGAAGAAGATGACAAACAACCTGAAACTACCGTCACTGTTGAGGAAACTCCACTTGTCGATGAAGTGCGTGAGGAGGTTCAGGAACTTCCTGAGGAGGTCCGCGTGGTTGAGACAATATCCGAAGATGGCAAGCCCAAAACTAAGAAGATTAGGACTCGTGTCATCAAGAAGATCAAGGGTGACAAACAAGAAGTTACCAAGATCGAAACCGTTGAAGAAGATGATAAACAACCTGAAACCACCGTCACTGTTGAGGAAACTCCTGTTGTCGAAAAGGTGCATGAGGAGATTCAGGAACTCCCCGAGGAGGTGCGCGTGGTTGAGACAATATCTGCAGATGGCAAGCCCAAAACAAAGAAGATCAGGACACGTGTCATCAAGAAGATCAAGGGCGACAAACAACAAGTCACCAAGATCGAGACCGTCGAAGAAGATGATAAACAACCTGAAACCACAGTCACTGTTGAGGAAACTCCTGTTGGCGAAGAGGTGCATGAGGAGATTCAGGAACTCCCCGAGGAGGTCCGCGTGGTTGAGAAAATATCTGCAGATGGCAAGCCCAAAACAAAGAAGATCAGGACACGTGTCATCAAGAAGATCAAGGGCGACAAACAACAAGTCACCAAGATCGAGACCGTCGAAGAAGATGATAAACAACCTGAAACCACAGTCACCGTTGAGGAAACTCCTGTTGTCGAAGAGGTGCATGAGGAGATTCAGGAACTTCCCGAGGAGGTCCGCGTGGTTGAGACAATATCCGAAGATGGCAAGCCCAAAACTAAGAAGATCAGGACACGTGTCATCAAGAAGATCAAGGGTGACAAACAAGAAGTCACCAAGATCGAGACCGTCGAAGAAGATGACAAACAACCTGAAACCACCGTCACTGTTGAGGAAATACCAGTTATTGAACTTCTGCCTCAATCTAAACTAAAGAAAAGAATTCGTGTTCAGAAGCCTAAAGACGAAGTACTCATCGTAGAGCTGCCTGAGCAAAAGTCGGTGTTATTGTCTGAGAATGATGATGGTACACCTACAGAAACTGTCATTAAGACAAAGCTTATTAAGAAAATTCGTGGTCCGAAATTGGAGATAACTAAAGTTGAGACCATTGAAGAATTCGAAAAGATTCCTGTTACAAAGGTTACCATTGAAGAGTATGATGAACCATTTCCAGATGTTTGCCCTTCAGAAAAGTACGGTGAAACAATTCCTCTTGAAGAATTCCCAGAAGAAATTGTTATTACCGAAGTTTCGGATAGAGGTGAAAGACCAAGAAAGAAAATAACAAAAACTAGGACATTTAAAAAGGATACGTCGCCGGAGCCAGAATTTTATCAAATACAAACTATTGAAGAGGAAGGAAAAGAACCTTATTCTCTTATTCGGGTTGTGAGTGAAGAAAGCATTGCTGATATCATAGATATAAGCCAATTAGATGATGAAGCGACACCTAAAAAACGATTGCCAAAAACTCACAAATCTAACGGTAAGATTATACACAACACCGTACAACATACAATACATACACAACATAATTACACACACATAAACACACAAAAGTCGCCCTTCGTCGACGCACAATTGTTGCGTCCATATCAAACTAGCAAACTAACCATTAGAGGGCCAAATACTACTATGAATAGTTTTTTATGTTCGGTAATGATAGCACCAGTTGTGCTTAGTTATGAATATGGTATGAGCGTATCGTGAGTTACGTCTTGACAGAAAACTGTGAAGATGATACAAAAGCTGCTCTTTTCAAATTTGTTTTTCTTTTTTTGTTTATACTTATATAATATATTTACGTATATATAAATACATTCTACTTAACTTTTCCACATTCATATTTTCATACACCAAACAAACATATCAAAAACAGTCCAAAAGGCCACACCCGAGCACACAGAAACGGAAAAACCAGTTTATATCACTACATTCAAATCAGTACAAAACGAAGATGGAGAAACTACAATTGAAACAGAAAGTAAGAAGGTTGTCCAGGACGAAGGTGTTGTCGTTGAAGAAGTGCTTAGCGATACAGAACCATTTAAATTTGAGGAAGAGACTGCGCCTAAAAATGTAGAAATTGTAGAAGTCGTCGATTTCACAGGTGATTTAAAATTGTTTTAAGGTCACTTCTTGTTTACATTTACATTAAGCATCAATCAAAAAATACGCTTACACGCAATACATATCATAAATATGGATTTGGTTGCTCGAAAACACGAGTTTTTTTTTAACGAGTGCTGCTGGATCAGGACTATTGGGACTCCATGTGCCTTATGTCCTAGTAATGCGAATTTTCATATTTAGTTGTATGAACATAATTATGTACATACATAAACATATTTATATTTAAGTTTGGCAAAGACAGAAAAATGTATGAACTCGGAAGTATTACAAGGAGTTTTCTCCTGATACCTTCAATGTACTCGGTGGCAGTACCGTAAGATATCGCCGGAAACTTAAAAACTCGAATCGTAGTCATTTAAGTACTCCATAGTTAAAAAAGGTCATTCAAAATAATCATAAATTTTAATGAATTGTCGGTGAACGGTGGTATTTTTCGTGAAAATCCTTTCTTTAATTTATTCTTAAACAAGGCTGCTACACTAAACAGCTGGTAAATGCTTCCCATTGCCACCGAAAAGTACTCAGTTCGCGAAAATATATTAAGAATGTATTAAGGTCCGTAACACGCCCGTCATGTCGGTCTACTCTCAATGCATCAAGCATTTAGATTTGCGTAGATTAATATCTGAAATACATATCAGTCGCCTTAACACATTACGTTTTATTTATGAAAAAAAATGTTTCATAATAAAATATGACTTTAAATTAAAAAGCAGACGGTTATGAGTTTTAAGGTTTCCGATCTCCTTTCAATACCCGTAAGTTATTATTATGTATTCATGTGCAACAATTTTGTTGTGATGGCCATATCCATAACCAATCTGACGAGTTGTATTTTCTTTATACATTCGGTTTATTCTGATCTTATTTAATGAATTTGCCCCTATGACACCTTAATATTGCCTACGTTCATGAAATCACATATACATCACATTCGAATTGCATAGTGACAATATACAGGTTATATGTGCACATAAAATACATACTTATTTTACTACTTTTACATAATTACAATGTACGATAATGCAAGTCTGATAAGTCTGGTTCATAAAAAATCCAACATCCGTCATTCATAAGATGTCAACAAATACCCGAGTATGTATATTATATCGGGAAATCCATATACCTACCACAAAATTATTTATTTTGCACGACAAAAACTTCGCACAAGAAATTATCGGAGTTTTTGCTTTTATAACTGCTTGATTACATAAAAACCATGAGGAATAATGTGACCATACTTCAAATATTCGTCATAAAGTGATTACCTACGGTATTCTAAACTAACAAGTCTGTGATACTAATTGTTCCATTCATACATATTGTATTAAATTCATACAAGTTCTAATATTTACTATACAGATTCACTAAGTAAATCGTAACAAGCCATATTTTTAAGAATATAAAATTTATAGAATATAAAAGTATACTAGTTTCATAAAGAGTCAATCAACCAATGTTTCGCTAACTGTAACAGTTAGTACAGTGCTAACAAAAACCCAACTTCTTTCTTGTACAGACCAAGATAACAAAGAGTACACAATCACAGAACCCGATGATGTCATTGAAGACACCACACAAACCCCAGATACACAGAAACCAAAACTCAAAAAGACTAAAAAATTCGCGCAAATCAACGAATCACCGGAAGAAGTAGTGGTTGAGTATTTGCCAGAAGTAATTACAGAAATTCAGTTACCAACTGAAGTTAACGAGGAGGGTGTGGTTGAACCAAAGACAGCTACTGTTAAGAAACGTAAAATCAAGAAGACGATTGGTGACCGTGAACAAATCATTGAAGTGATTTCGACTCAAGAAGAAGGCAAAGATGAAGAGACCACAGTCGCCGTGTTATCTGACGACGAGAATGCTGACGATACCCAGCCTCGAGAATATGGAGAGGACAGAAAGGCGTCGCCAGCACTTATACAAGAGGCGGAAGAAAAGCGAAAACCAATCAAGAAGCGGAAGCCGAAAAAAGTACTCAAAAAGGATGAACTGGACGACTATATACAGTTCCTTATCCGCCAGGAGATCCCAAAAACTGAACTTCAAGAATATCAACGCACTGATATAGAAACACCACAAAAAGCACGTCGTGATTCTTCAGTGAAACTACCAAAATTGCAAAAACTTCTGCCCATGAAAATTGAGCGACTTGAAGTTAAAAAGCCGAAAAAGATTGAAATAACGTCAGTTGCAGAATTTCCACAGCTGCTCAAGCTAAAGAGGCCAAAACAGAAGCCAAAGGAAGAAAAACCCAAGAAAGGAGAAGTTGTGTTTAAAAACCTTAAGCTGAAGAGTTTGATCAGTTTCATACCATATGCGCCATATTGCTTTAAGCCCACCGTGACCGATTTGAATACACAACGTGGCAACGGCGAATTATCGCGCAACGTGGAGGAGGCCATCAAAGTCTTAAAGAAGCGACGCATTAAGTTTAAGAAAACTGAACAGCCGGAAAAGGAACTTGAACAACCTGACTTCGGTATAATTGAAGAAGCTGATTCGCCCACAGAGGATGATACAAAGCCGAAAGAGAAATATAAGAGAGCAAAGAAGCCTGTAAAAGAAGAAGATACAGAAGATGTTAGAAAACTAAAGATTGGTAAAGGAATAATTCCCAAGCAGGCAGAGTTTATTGAAGAAGTCAATCTAAAACCAATTCCTGGCCAAAGTTCAACACTGGTTGAAGAGGAAAAGCCTTCTAAACCAGTAGAAGAAAAACCGCAGAAAAAGAAAAAGGGAAAGAAACCAGGCAAAGGTGATACATCTATTCAGTTTGAACCATTCGAATTAGACGAATTCGAAGTAGACGAAAGTGTTGCCCCTGAAGATGAGCAGTTATCTGAAAGTACTGAGGAAGCCTCGCCTGAGAAACCAAAATATAAACGAAAAAAGAAAATGTTACCTCAACCGGAAACAATGCAGCACCCAATCGTGCCCGGAGTACCAAAAGACTCTGAAGAGAAACCTGAACCAGAACTTAAGCTACGTAAACCCAAATCAGCAAAACCTAAAGAAGAGTCAGAAACATCAAAACTAAGACCCTTCTATAAGATTGAAATTCTCGAAACGGAACCTGAAATTATTGAAGAGATCATCGAAGATGATGAAAGATCCAGCAAGAAGATAACTAAGAAGAAACGTAAAATAAAACAAAAGGCTGCATCCGAAGAAAATCTTATCGAAATCATTGAAACACTTCCCGAAGGTGAAACTGAACCGACATACGAAGTCGTAATCACAGCTACAGACAAAAGCGAAACATCACCAGAAGTAAAAGTTTTGAGAAAGAAAAAGGTAAAGGTAATGAAAAAGGACGATTTCGATGAGTTCCTTGTTGAGCTCGCAGAAGCGCCGGAGGACAAAGAGTTTGGCTTTAATACTTTCGATTTCTATGAAGTGCAGTTACATGAGCTGGAGCCAGAATATATTGAAAAAGAGGTAATGGAAGAAAGTGGTGAACTTCGGAAAGAAATCGTGAAGAAACGCAAAATCCGACAAAAGAAAGGTAATGAGGAAAGCATAATTGAAATCCTCGAAACTGCTGATGACACTAAAGAGCCGCTTTATGAAGTTCTTGTAACTACCACTGAAGATATAAAGGAGGACGTTCCCGGAAAAATATCTAAGAAGAAAAAACCAAAGAAAATGAATAAAGACGAATTGGATGCTTATATTCAGCAACTCATAGATGCTGAAATATCTAAAACTGAACTTGAAAAGTATGAGAAAGTTGATGTTGATGGCAAGCCAAAGAAGCCCAAAAAGGTGAAGCACAAACCTCAACAAGCTGTCATAGAACAACCGGACAGCTTGGAAGTATCTGTGATTGACAGTGAATTAGAAGAAACACCGAAGCCGAAAAAGCCAAAGAAAAAACCGAAATTAACCAGGACAGAGCTATTTGAAGTGACATCCATCACTGAAAGTGAAGAGTTTGCAATAAAAGTAACTGACCTGGAACCCACAGAGGATGAAATGACAAGCCTAATTGAAGATACTCTTTCGACTGACGACAAGAAACCAATCGTTACTTCGACCGAAGAGTCCCCTATTCTGTTTGAGGAAATCACTAAAGATGTTGAAGTGGTTACCAAGGAAGCGCCGGATGGAACAGTTTCTGAAGAAATCATTACCAAACGTAAGATCAAACGCAAAAAGGGACACAAGGAATACACAATCGAAATTATAGAAGTGAAAAAAGAGAATGAGCCTGAAGCAGAGGCAGAAGTCACAGTTATTAGTTCAGAAGTGGTAGAAGAAACACCAGAATCGCCCAACAAAGAAGTACCTGAAAAGCCAAAGAAAACTGTTAAGAAAGTGAAAAAAGAAAAATTGAAAGACTACATCATATCAATTGTTGAGGAGATTCCAGAACAGGTGGAAGCACAAAACCTGGACGTAATATTAAAAGATTTGGTGCCGAAACCAAAATCAAAGGACGATGATATATTCTTTACGACGACGGTTGTGGATGAAGTTCCCAGCCAAGACATCGTACCAGAAGTTGAACAAATAAGTGTGATGCCAAAAGATAGAAGCGATATTCAAAAGAAACCGAAAAAGCCGAAGAAGGTAAAGATTACAGAAACAGAAGAAGAAATACCATTAGATGTTCCGATGGTCACTGAGAATGAGATGGTAGAAAATGATGAATCACTAGAAATGCCCTCAGAAGAAAACTACGAAGTTAACATTCAAGAATTTAAACCAGCAAAGGTTCCAAAGAAACCAAAACGCACTAAGCCCGTGCAGGAAGAAAAACCTATTGAAGAATTTATCGTTCGAATCGAAGAGCAAGAACCTCAAATAACAATTGAGGAAACCACAAATGAAGAAGGTGAAATCGTTAAGCAAACAACAGTGAAACGAAAACTTAAGAAAAAAGAAGGACCCAAGGAGTTCATAATTGAAGTGGTCGAAACATATGAAGAGAACAAACCGGAAGTTCAGCTAACAGTTTCAACGACGGAAGTAGTACCCGACGATCAACCGGAGAACGCTAAGCCTGTCGAAATAACTAAAAAATATAAAAAGAAAAAACTTAACAAAGACGATTTCGATGAATATTTAGCGCAAGTAATTGAAGAAATAGCCATTCCAAAGCCCGTAGAAGAAGAACAAGAGAGTACTCTTACTGAAGAAATGCCACTTGTACTTAAAAAGCAACGTAAACCACATAAGAAGAAGGTTGAAATTATTGACGGCGTTTCAGTAACAGTTCATGAATTTGATGTATCAGAAATTCCATCGGAAACCCAAGATACAGAAGAGCAGGACTTAGCAGTAACTCAAAAAGAATACACACCAAAAGTTCCACTTGAAGAAAGTTACGACGTAGATGTAAAGGAGTCCAAAACGGCAAAGAAGGTTCCAAAGAAAGCGAAACGTACTAAGCCCATAGAAGAAGATAAACCAATAGAAGAGTTTGTTATTCGTATCGAAGAACAAGAACCCGAAATTGTCACTCATGAGCTCACAAATGAAGATGGTGAAATCGTTAAACAAACCACAGTGAAACGAAAACTAAAGAAAAAAGAAGGACCCAAGGAATTCATTATCGAAGTTGTCGAAACCTATGAAAGCAATAAACCAGAAGGCGAAGTAACCATATCAACTACTGAAATAGTACCAGAAGATCAGCCAGAGGAGATTATACCAAAACAGACCATCACGAAACATAAGAAGAAAAAACCTGAAAAGGATGATTTCTATGATTATTTAGAGCAATTAATTGAAGAAGATACTCCGAAAACATTACTGGAGCAATATGAATTTGTGGAAATTGAGAAAGTACCTAAGGTTTCAAAGAAAAAACCTAAGCACCATAGAAAGAAAGTAGAATCAATTGACGGTATTACAGTAACTGTGCATGAATTCGATGTTGAAGAAACTCCATTTGAAAAACCGGTCTTAGAAGAACAAGAGATAACAGTTAAAGAAACTGATGCATCCAAACCACAAGAAGATAAGACATATGAATTTAATATAACAGAAGAATCTCGAGAACCTGTGAAATTTGACGATGATCAAATTGTAATAGAAGAGTCAAAGCCCAAACCAAGAAAAGAGAAAAAACCTAAAGAAAAACAATTGAAAGAAGCTCCCGTTGTGGTGGAAGAAATTGAAAAAACTGTGACTACGGTAAAGGAAACGGATGAAAAAGGTGAAGTCAAGGAAAAGGTTGTGTCCAAACGAAAGGTTAAAGGAAAAATAGGCCCGAAGGAGGTTGTTTTCGAGATATCTGAAGTAGCTGAAGAGGATCAACCACTCGCTGAAGTTACAATTGTGCAAATTGAGGAAAGCCCACTTGACGAAGTAACAACCGAATTACCACAAAAGAAAACTGTTAAAAAACCAAAGAAAATTCGTAAGGAAGATATAGAAAGTTATTTAGTGAACATTATTGAAGATTTCGTGCAACAGCAACCTGTGGAAGATACTGAAGAAATTACCGCTGACGTCGTTTCTAAGATAACTGAAAAAACTGCACGCAAGCCTAAGAAACACAGAGTGAAGGTCACCGAAGAACTGGAAGAACGGCCAGAGGAATCTGAGGAACATACTGAAAGTATTACAGCGGAAGATTTGCCTGAGGTTGAAGAACAGAAATACGACGAATTCACAGTTAAAGTAGATGAGGGACAAATCACCGAACAGCCTGTTCAAGAAAAACCCCAAAAACCCAAAAAGCAAAAATCAGACAAGAAATTACCGGAATTAGAGTACGACGAGTACGCGATACGTGTTTCTTCAGTTGAGGAAACTCCGGAGGAAATCCTGCATGAAGAAGTATCTGTGGGTAAGGAAGATTCTACGCCTGTAGAAGATTTCAACATTGTTGTTGAGGAAATTGAAAGTAAAGAAGATGTTCAAGAAATCATTACTGAAACTGGTGAAGTAAAGAAGCAAACAACGAAAAAACGAAAGATCAAAAAGTCGATTGGCCCCAAAGAGGAAATCATAGAAATTGTGGAAACTCAAACGGAAGACTCTCCGGAACCTCAGATCACTGTTACTGTGATAGAAAGTGAAGAACAGCCTGAAACTTTGGAGGAAACTGTGCCGAAGCAGCCAAAACAAAAGAAGACGAAGAAAGTTAAAAAGGACGATTTGCACGATTATATTCAAAAGTTGATTGAGCAAGATATTCCAAAAACAGAACTAGAAAAGTACGAGAAAATTGATTTAGAAGAACCCGTTAAATTGAAAAAGAAGAAAAAGCCAATCAAAAAGGTAACAGTTAAAGAAGATGCACCAAAAGAGGAAGACAAACCTATATTAGAAGAAACTGTTGCTCCCGATGAGAAAATCTCGAAGAAGCCTACTAAATCGAAGAAGTTTAAGGTTTCAGTCGAAGAGACTCTTCCCGATGAAACTCTTTCCGAGGAACCGTTCAAGGTGGATATCATCGAAGAAACAATTGAAGTTCAGAAAACACCTGATGAAGACGGCCAAATTAAAGAGAAAACAGTGAAAAGAAAAAAGATTAAGCAAACCAAAGGACCAGAGGAAGTGGTTATGGAAATTATTGAGGTGCAAGAAAAAGATTCCGATGAGGCTGAAATTACTGTCATAACGACAATACCGAGTAAAGAAGAAGAAACTCCGCAAGAAACTAAAATTAAATCAAAGAAAACGAAAAAAGTCAAAAAAGAGGACGTGAATGAATATATTGCTAAATTGGTTGAAGAGATGCCAGAGCAGCTAGTCCCTGCTTATGAACACAAAGAAAGCGAGGGCCAGATTGTCAAGCCCGAGAAAAAGAAACAAGGAAAGATAAAAGTTTCAACTGTGGAACCAACAAAGCAAGAAGACACCGAAGTATTATCACCAGAAACCGTGGAAAGCGAACAACCAGCCGAAGATGCTCCTGTGCATGAAATAGAAGAGATCATTGAAGACGTGAAACCGAAAAAGAGGAAACCCTCCAAACAGAAGGTTGCTGTAAAAGAGTATGAAAAGGAAGAGAGTACTCCTGCTGCAGAAGTAACTGTCGCTGAGTCTGGACCCGATGTCGTGGAAGAGAAGGAGACACCTGCGGAATTCATTATATCCGAAGAAAAGCCAATAGATGAAGGAGAAGAATACGAATTCACTTATAATGAAACCGAAGCCAAACCACTTCCGCGAGCCCCGAAGAAATCTAAAGCAAAACACATTGAAGAAAAGCCTCTAGACAATGTCTATGATTTTATAGTAGCCGTAACTGAATCTTTCCCACAAACAGAAGGATCCGAACCTCTGCAGGTGGAAGTAATCGAAACACAAACCGAGGTGAAGGAAATTACAGACGAAAGCGGTGAAGTACATAAACAGGTGACAACAAAGCGCAAACTGAAACGTCAGCAAGGATCAAAAGAAGACGTTATTGAAATTGTCGAAGTGCAAACTGACGACCAACCTGAAGCAGAAATTACAGTCATCGAATCTATTTCCGAGGAGCAGCCAGACGCAACCCAACCCAAAGTGCAGAAAAAGAAACCGAAAAAGGTCAAAAAGGATGATTTACACGATTACATACAGAAGCTCATTGAGGAACCAATTCCACAAACAGAATTGGAGAAATATGAGAAAATTGACATCGAACCGGTACCAAAGGATACTAAGGAGAAAACTTATGATGTGGTGTCCAAAGACAAATCACCCGAAGAAAAAAGAAAACCCGAATTAAAGAAAAAGCCAAAACAAAAGAAACCAGAAGAAATTACCGAACAACCAGATTGGGCACAAGTACGCATTGTGGAAGAAACAGTAGAGAAAGAAGATTCTGTGATTCCAGTTGAAATAACCGAAACACAACCGGTTGAGATAAAGGTTGAAGATATCGAAGGTGAAGAGGGAAAACCAGTTCAGCAAACCACCACCAAGCGTGCTTTCAAGAAAAAAGTCGGCAAAAAAGACAGCATTGTGAATATTGTAACCATCGAAGATGACACCAGCCCCGAAGCTATAGTCATATTAAGTGAAGAGCCCGAAGAGATACCGATCGTTGATAATGAAACTTTGCCCATCACAGAAGTGCAGGAAAAACCAAAGAAACCAAAGAAAATCACTAAGAAAATTAAAAAGGACGAATTAGACGAGTACATACAAAAATTGATTGAAGAAGAAGTACCAAAAGTTGAGCTTGAAAAGTACCAGCCAACTATTGAAGAGCCGGAAATAATTGAAGAGGCTGGGGAAACCGTTAAGCCACAAAAACCCAAAAAGGTCAAAAAGCCAATCGAAAAGCCTTCTGCCATAGAAGAGGTACCACAACAAACAAGTAGTGTAGACGAGACGGACGAGACAGTAAAAATTACCGATACACCCACAAAAATCAAAACACCCAAAAAACAACCTGAACAGCAGACACAACCAGAGGACACTGAACAAAGCACACCATCCGATCACGAGGATAAACCAAAACCGGAAACAATCAAACCTAAACAGAAAACCACCAAACATAAAGACAAAAAACTCTCTATCGATACAAGTAAGTGCTTTGTGGCATTTGCCGCCCAGCCAGTGTTTATATGCTCCACCTGCACTTTATCTACTTCTTCCTTCGCCAGAATTTGCCTACCAGCAACTTTACATAATCTACGCATTCCCCTTTACTCTCTCTTTCTTTTTCATTCCGCCAACTTCAAGAATTTATTTTAATATCCCATTTATGCGAACCTTTATGCGAATAACACAATATTGTAGTAAAATTTTGACAAGACCAATGCATTTTGAAAAGTCGACCACACTCGAAACGATGGCATATCATCAATTTCTGAAGCAGTCTCAAGATCTCAACAACACAGAACTAAACAGCATACATGTAGGTGGAGAAAAATATGTATGCAAGTATTCTATGATATTCTATGAAAATAAATGTAATAGTAAAACCAAACACCTGCACAAACATATACTTTTTCAAGAAAAAACTAAATTTTACAATTGTAATTTTTGAATGGAGTAACTGAATCCATTTCCAACATGGTTCCTTTTTCTATGAGATCTCGAGAGAAGGTGTATAGGAAATATTTGAGCCAATATTTTTTGTTTGGTCCAACCTTCAAAGGGCATTGCGAATTGTCGGGAGTTTGTGCTTTGTTTTGCGGCACAGTGGCATAACGCTGTGACTGTTCTTTTATAAAAAATGTAAAACCGGCCTCAAGTCACAATCATCTATATTGTATTTATTATTATCAACGTAACACATCGCACTATACAACTAAACAAGCAAATACTGTACCATAGTATGGGTACAACTGAAAGCTTATTTATATGATTTCACATTGCATATTTCATGTATATATCTATCTATCATCTATATATCCCCACCACTTGTCATATATCGTTATTCATGGAATTTCATTGAAACATACACAACTAACACCACACTTTACACACATTATTTTGCGACTAAAAGCAGTCAAGTATTTTACACTACTATTTCTTCTTACCTTAAGATTACAACAATATTTTCAGAGCCTTTTGCCATTGTATTTGTCCCTTCTCACTTGTACGTATTTCGTATTTGCCCAGCTTGATCTACCTACATAAACTTTCCGCAGTCTCTAAGTGCCCTAATATATTATTAAGAGTTTTTGTCTAAACTGTCATACTCACACTCTTTCCTCATATTAGCATATGACGTAGCTCTGTACGACTTCAATTTCCACTTTGCCTTCCTCTGCCCATTTTCTAGCACCTGTGTTATAACAATTTTGTTTCCTTTATCCGCTCAGCTTAGTTTTCCATGTTTTCAATTTTTCCATTACGTACTTATAGGTATATTTCGCATACCAAGCATAAACTTAAGCTGTACATATAAATATAAAATGCCTTTTCGATAAAAGTTTGTTCCACTCCTTCAGCGGTGTGCGTACTTTATCTTTATTTGCATCTGTTCTAATCGAAATTATCCTTAACATTAGGCGAAATCCCTGAAGTCCACAAAGGTTATGAAATTAGCATTCTGGAAGAGCAGCCCACTGAGCAACAGGAACAAGTCGAGGAGTATCTGCATGAGGTCCGCATTATCGAAGAAGTGCCCGAGCTCGAGGACTCTCATCCGATTGAAGTGCTTGAGGAGGAGGAAGAAGAGCAACCTGAAGTACCGGACGAGGTGACGGAGGACAAGAGCAAGCCTAAAATGAAAAAGAAAGTCATTAGAAAGAAAACCCATGATCACGATGCAGTCATTCAAAAGCTGTTGGAACAGGAAATCGAGAAGACTGAACTCGAAAAGTACGAGAAATTCGATTACGAATTGCCCAAAAAAGTGAAAGCCGAATTCGAAAATGTCGAGCCACAGAGAATTGTTCGCAAAGAACAAAAGCCCACGAAATTGGTCATCGTTGAGGCTGCCGATCTGCCACAAGTTGTGAAACTGAAGCCGGCTAAGCGCAAGTCCAAGCCAGTTGAGGAGGAAGGTACTCAACTGCCAAAGTTCCGCCTGAAAAGCCGAATGATAATTGTGGAATATCCACCTGTTCCTCTAATACCAAAGATAACAGAAATCGGCGCTGTCAAAGAAAATGGTGAGATGTCGCGGAACATTGAAGAAGCCGAAGAGTTGCTTAAATTCAAGCCGCGCAAGGTGAAGAAACTCAAGAAAATCAAGGACGACTTGGAAAAAGTTGATTTAGAAAAATATGAGAAATATGTGAGCAGCGAAGAGGAGGAAGAACATAAAACACCATATCAGAAGCCTAAAAAAGTGCCGAAAGTCAAAGAAACACCAGAAGAGGGTAAGCTACAACTTGGCAAAGGAAAGAAGAAGCCTCTTATTGAAGAACAGCCGGAAAGTGTTAGTCTGAAAAAGGTACCCAAAAAACCAAAGGATGCTGAAGAAGTGGAGGAAGTGGTTCCCAAAAAGAAAGACGAAACACCTGTTAAAGTTGTCGAAATTGTCCCAGAGCAGCCTCAATACAAAATGGAGCCTTTTGAGCCTACTGATTTCGAACATCCAGAGTATCCAAAAGAAGAACTAGAACCTTTCGAATTCCCAGAGGAGCCCATAGATGATAAAAAGACACCAAAACCCAAGTACAAGCCCAAGAAAAAATCTAAGCCCGAACAAGAGTATGAAATTACCAACATTGTGCCTGGTAAGCCAAAGGAGGATGAAGAGTTGCCGCAGGAAGATGTCAAATTCCGAATTCCAGAGACTGAAGTGCCTGAAGAATCAGAAGATCAAAGAAAACTGAAGCCAATTAAAAAGGTGAAGAAAGAAGAGGCACCAACAGAGACAAAAATCACTCTAGCAGAAGAAAGCAAAGAGGAAGAATCCGTAACTATTGTGGAGGAGGAAACAGAAAAGCCGAAAAAACCGAAAACAAGAAAACAACGGCCAAAAGAAGAAGATACTGTTGAAGAGAAACCAGAGGAACAATTTGAAATATATATTACCGAAGAAGAACAAGGTGTGGTTGAGGTTCCAGTACCGGTTGAAAAACCAGAGGAGGCGAAATTAAAGAAAAAGAAACCTAAACAAACAACAGCTGAGGTCAAAGTTACAGAAGAACTCCCGACGGAAGAAATAATTGAGGAAACTCCCGTTGAATATAAAATTACAACCACGGTTACTGAGCCTGAAGAAGCACCACAGGAACATAAGGTTCGAGTCATTGACATCGACAAAAAGGAAGTCACTGTGGAAGAAGTTATTGAAGAAAGGGTTGTTACCCGTAAAAAGAAACCCAAGGCAC
Organism: Melieria crassipennis; assembly: GCA_963668005.1. Classification (NCBI taxonomy): domain Eukaryota; kingdom Metazoa; phylum Arthropoda; class Insecta; order Diptera; family Ulidiidae; genus Melieria; species Melieria crassipennis. Next base: position 96,676,984 of record OY764962.1, read on the forward strand.
AACAACCAGACCAATATGAATATGAGGTAGTAGAGCCTGAACAAGATGTTCCAGAAGAAAACCTCGTCGAAGAGACTATTATCGAGCCTGGTCAAGTAGAGGAAATTATTCCTGAAGAGACCGAAGTAACTGTGAGTGTTGAAGAGCAAAAACCAGAGGTTCCTGCTGAAATTAGCATTAAAAAGAAGAAACCTAAGAAGCAGCTAGAAGAACAAGATGAAGTCAAGGAAGTAACTCTTGTAGAGGAAACAGTAAAAGAAGAACCGGTTGAAGAAAAAATTAAAGAAGTAATCGACGAAAAACTTGTGAAGAAGCCCAAATCTAAGAGTTATAAATTCAAACTGTCTGAAACCGACGCTGAGGTCAAGCAAGAGGAAATTCTTGAAGAAATTCCAGAAGTTCCAGCAGAGCCTAAACCGATTATTGACGAAGTTGTTAAGGACGTCAAGACTTTCGAAATCAAAACAATAGAAACTGAGCCTGACCAGGTTGTGGAACAGGTAACAGAAGTTGCCCCCGAGGAAAAAAAGAAAAAGCCCAAAGAAAAGAAGGTAGTTGCAGTGGAAGATCAATTTGAAATAACGGTATCGGAAGAAACAGCTCACAAAATTGTTGAAGACGAACAACCTGATGGAGCTGTTTTTACAATACAGAAAAAGCCGTCAGAAGAAAAACCAGAGGAATATGAGGCTTCAGTTATTTTAACAGAACCAATATTGAAAGACGAAGTGGAAGTAGAGACAGAAATTAAGAAAAAGCCTAAGAAGCCCAAAGCAAAGGCGGAAGAATCGGCTGTACTCGAAGTTAAAGTGGTGGAAGAAGATGCACCCGTTAAAGACATTGAGGAGCAAGAGATACAAGTCGAAGAAATTACCGAAAAACCGGTTCCAAAAGAGGTGCCACAAGAATACGAGTTCAGCATGGTCGAGTGGCACAAGAAAGTGGAAGAAGTACAAGAGGCTGAATTTTCTGTAAAAGAAACAAAGCATGTTGAAAAACCCACTGAGGAGCCTGAAGCAGAGTTTGTTTTGAAAGAAACTAAACCCGAGGAGGTAGTTGCCGAGGAAGCTAAAATTAAAACTAAGAAACCCAAAAAGAAGGCAGCCGATGTTGAGGAAAAAGAACTCAAAATTAAAGTGACGGAAGAGATTCCCGAAGCACCAATTAAACCTACTGAAGAAGTTAAGGAAATTAGCCTGGCGCCTGAAGACGTTCCGGAGGCGCAACCGAAGGAGTACAAGATTGGTTTGAAAGAGACGATGCCAGAAACCGATTATGAACAACCAACTAGTGAAGTAGTACATCCTCTGGAGAAAGTAGAAGCAGAAGAAATCCCTGAGGAACAAATTAAGGTCATCACAACAGAACCTAAGGAAAAGGAGGAAATTATTGAAGAAGTTTCAATTGTAAAGAAAAAGACCAAAAAACCGAAAGAACCAAAGGAAGATCTGAACGTGAATGTGGTCGAAGAGCTTCCAGAAACTGAAAAAATTGAACCGCTAACTGTAGAAACAAAAGCTGAAGTGGTGGCTGAGGAAAAGCCTACTGAATATGAGTTTACTGTCAGCGAAACAGAGAAACCGCTTGAAGAAATCATAGAAAAAGAGGCAACTCTTCCAAAGAAGAAACCGATTCCCGAAGTTACCGAAGAACCAGAAGCTGAAGTAAAGATCACAACAAAGACACCGGTTGAAGAGGTGACTGAAGAGGTTGAAATCAAGAAGAAAACTAAGAAGAAGCCGAAAGAAGAAGAAGCTGCAGCTGAACTCAAAGTAAAAGTAGTTGAAGAAATTCCAACCGCTCCTGAGGTTATAGAAGAGGTAGAACAAGTCGAAGAAGTGAAACCGCTACCTAAAGTTGAAAAACTTGAAGAGAAACCAAAGGAATATGAATTCACTGTGAAAGAAACAGAGGAAGAAAAACCAAAGGAAGAAGTTGTCGAAGAGGAAATACCTCTACCAAAGAAAAAGCCAATACCTGAGGTTACTGAAGAACCAGAAGCAGAAGTGAAGATCACAACAAAGACACCGGTTGAAGAGGTGACTGAGGAGGTTGAAATCAAGAAGAAAACTAAGAAGAAGCCGAAAGAAGAAGAAGCTGCAGCTGAACTCAAAGTAAAAGTTGTTGAAGAAATTCCAACCGCTCCTGAGGTTATAGAAGAGGTAGAACAAGTCGAAGAAGTGAAACCGCAACCTAAAGTTGAAAAACTGGAAGAGAAACCAAAGGAATATGAATTCACTGTGAAAGAAACAGAGGAAGAAAAACCAAAGGAAGAAGTTGTCGAAGAGGAAATACCTCTACCAAAGAAAAAGCCAATACCCGAGGTTACTGAAGAACCAGAAGCAGAAGTGAAGATCACAACAAAGACACCGGTTGAAGAGGTGACTGAGGAGGTTGAAATCAAGAAGAAAACTAAGAAGAAGCCGAAAGAAGAAGAAGCTGCAGCTGAACTCAAAGTAAAAGTTGTTGAAGAAATTCCAACCGCTCCTGAGGTTATAGAAGAGGTAGAACAAGTCGAAGAAGTGAAACCGCAACCTAAAGTTGAAAAACTTGAAGAGAAACCAAAGGAATATGAATTCACTGTGAAAGAAACAGAGGAAGAAAAACCAAAGGAAGAAGTTGTCGAAGAGGAAATACCTCTACCAAAGAAAAAGCCAATACCTGAGGTTACTGAAGAACCAGAAGCAGAAGTGAAGATCATAACAACGACACCGGTTGAAGAGGTTACTGAGGAGGTTGAAATCAAGAAGAAAACTAAGAAGAAGCCGAAAGAAGAAGAAGCTGCAGCTGAACTCAAAGTAAAAGTTGTTGAAGAAATTCCAACCGCTCCTGAGGTTATAGAAGAGGTAGAACAAGTCGAAGAAGTGAAACCGCAACCTAAAGTTGAAAAACTAGAAGAGAAACCAAAGGAATATGAATTCACTGTCAAAGAAACAGAGGAAGAAAAACCAAAGGAAGAAGTTGTCGAAGAGGAAATATCTCTACCAAAGAAAAAGCCAATACCTGAGGTTACTCAAGAACCAGAAGCAGAAGTGAAGATCACAACAAAGAAACCTGTTGAAGAGGTGACTGAAGAAGTTGAAATCAAAAAGAAGAGTAAAAAGAAGCCACAAGAAGAAGCTGCAGCTGAACTTAAAATTAAGGTTATAGAAGAGATTCCAACTACTACTGAAGTTATTGAGGAAGTAGAAGAAATTGAAGAAATTAAACCCCAACCGGAAGTTGTCCAAGAAAAACCAACTGAATACGAATTTTCTGTCAAGGAATCAGAAAAACAACAAGAAGAAGTCCTTGAAGAGGAAGTGACTCTTCCAAAGAAGAAACCAATTCCCGAGGTTACTGAAGAACCAGAAGCAGAAGTGAAAATCACAACAAAGAAACCTGTTGAAGAGGTGACTGAAGAAGTTGAAATCAAAAAGAAGAGTAAAAAGAAGCCACAGGAAGAAGCTGCAGCTGAACTTAAAATTAAGGTTGTAGAAGAGATTCCAACTACTACTGAAGTTATTGAGGAAGTAGAAGAAATTGAAGAAATTAAACCCCAACCGGAAGTTGTCCAAGAAAAACCAACTGAATACGAATTTTCTGTCAACGAATCAGAAAAACAACAAGAAGAAGTCCTTGAAGAGGAAGTGACTCTTCCAAAGAAGAAACTAATTCCCGAGGTTACTGAAGAACCAGAAGCAGAAGTGAAAATCACAACAAAGAAACCTGTTGAAGAGGTGACTGAAGAAGTTGAAATCAAAAAGAAGAGTAAAAAGAAGCCACAAGAAGAAGCTGCAGCTGAACTTAAAATTAAGGTTATAGAAGAGATTCCAACTACTACTGAAGTTATTGAGGAAGTAGAAGAAATTGAAGAAATTAAACCGCAACCGGAAGTTGTCCAAGAAAAACCAGTTGAATACGAATTTAAAATAAAGGAAACGGAAGAAGAAAAGCCAGAAGAAGTTGTTGAAGACCAGCAAGTAATTCTTCCTAAAAAGAAACCGGCACCCCAAGTGAGCGATGAATCAGAAGAAGAAGTAAAAATCGTTACTAAGAAACCAACTGAAGAGGTTGCGGAAGAAGCAATAATAAAGAAAAAGCCAAAGAAGGAAGTTAAACCAGAGGAGGCGGCAGCAGACTTGAAGATAACCGTAGTAGAGCAAGTCCCACAAGAGCAGCAAATAGAGGAAGTGGAAGAAGTTGAAGAAGTCGTTATCGAGAAGAAACCACAACCAGAAGCACCTGAAGAAATATTGGAGGAAGAATTCAAATTGGCAAAGAAAAAACCAATAAAACCAGAAATAACGGAAGAACCTGAAGTAGAGGTTTCATTGAAACCGAAGAAAGAACCCGAAGAGGTAGCTGAGGTACTTAAGATTGCTAAGAAGAAGAAGAAACCTAATGAAGAAGAAGCAACTGAATTGACCGTTAAGGTTGAAGAAGAAGTAGTCCCTGAACCGATTATTGAAGAGGTGGAAGAAATTGAAGAAGTATTCAAATCACCAGAAGATATTCCTGAAGATGTAGAAGCACCTGAAGAAATATTGGAGGAAGAATTCAAATTGGCAAAGAAAAAACCAATAAAACCAGAAATAACGGAAGAACCTGAAGTAGAGGTTTCATTGAAACCGAAGAAAGAACCCGAAGAGGTAGCTGAGGTACTTAAGATTGCTAAGAAGAAGAAGAAACCTAATGAAGAAGAAGCAACTGAATTGACCGTTAAGGTTGAAGAAGAAGTAGTCCCTGAACCGATTATTGAAGAGGTGGAAGAAATTGAAGAAGTATTCAAATCACCAGAAGATATTCCTGAAGATGTAGAGGCACCTGAAGAAATATTGGAGGAAGAATTCAAATTGGCAAAGAAAAAACCAATAAAACCAGAAATAACGGAAGAACCTGAAGTAGAGGTTTCATTGAAACCGAAAAAAGAACCCGAAGAGGTAGCTGAGGTACTTAAGATTGCTAAGAAGAAGAAGAAACCTAATGAAGAAGAAGCAACTGAATTGACCGTTAAGGTTGAAGAAGAAGTAGTCCCTGAACCGATTATTGAAGAGGTGGAAGAAATTGAAGAAGTATTCAAATCACCAGAAGATATTCCTGAAGATGCAGAATTTAAAATTCTGAAAAAACCGGATGACACAACGGAAGAATCTGTTGTAAAATTGAAAAAGCCAACCCTTGTAGAAGAGGATGAAGTTCACGCTGAAGTTATGCTTAAACGAAAAACACCTAAAGAAATTGAGTCTGAAGAGTTCACTGTTGACGTTAAACTTCCCAAAGAAAAAGGCGTTACTCAACAAACGGCTGATGAAACGGTAGCACTCAAGAAAAAGAAGAAGGCAAAGGTATCAGAAGAAGCCGCAGATGAGCTTAAACTAACACAAGAAGTTATCGTAGAGAGGCCAGTTGAAATAGAGGAAGAAGAAATAATAGAAGAAGCGGTTGTTATGCGCAGAAAACCCGAAAAGAAAATAGAACCAACATTCGAAGAGCATGAAGAAGAAGAGTTCAGTATGTCTCTGAAGAAACCACGCAAAATTAATGAGGGCGTCGCAGAGGAAGCGACAGTAATGAAGAAACGGCCAGTCAAGCCAATGGCTTTCGACGAAGCCGGGGCTGAATTGCACATTAAACGCGAAGAAGAATACGAAGAAGGCGAAGATATTGAAGAGTTTATTGTTACTAAGGGACCCAAACCTATACCATTACAAGTCACAGATGAACAGGACCAGGAATACACAATAAAGAAGTTGAAGCGTCGTAAAAAGGGTGTGGAAGTACCAGAATTTGCTGATGTCGAAAACGTTACATTCCGTGCCAAATCGACAAAAACCAAAGAAGATGTTGATCAAGAATTTAACATTGCGCTTGACTCTTACGCCGAAGAGGAAATATCGATGTCCGGAAAAGTAAAGTTGAAGAAACCTATTAAAAAGACATACTCCGAGGCGACCGATGAAGCCAATATCAAAATCATTCAGGATTATGATGATGGTGAAGGGCCAATTATTGAAGAGATACGAGATGACAGCAGTATCGAGGACACAATGTACGATGTTGAGGAACCAGAAGAATATCTCGTCGAAGAGTTACCGCCCGATGAATACGACTTCAAGTTGAAGCCGAAGAAACTCGCCAAACCACGTTATTCGATACAGGATGAAGAGGAAGAGCAATTCCTGATTGGTCTGCGCAGACCCAAGAGTGATTCCGTCACGTACGACGAGGACTCTCTGACATTCAAAAAGAAGCGAAAGATGGTCCAACAAGTCTTCAACGAAGGTGAGATTAAGTTCAAACTTAAGGCAAATCTACATACATTCAATTTTATTCATTCTGATTGATACATCGGTATTTATTCACTCTTAGTGGCATTTCAATAGTGTTATCTAAAGTTAAGAAAGCCACATTTATGCTTTAAATATATACTAAACCATAGGGTATGATACGAAAAGCGCTTATATGATAACAGAATAGCTATGCAAGGTAACTGTCAACCGCTATGTATGTCTTGTATATCATCATATCTTTAAATAAACCACCATGCATACCATACCCCATTCCTTATTTGTATAGTATGTCCTTACATTATCCTCTTAAAACAGTTATTTATATTTGTCATTTACGTATTTTGTCTGTACTCGTACTCGATCGTTACATGGTAAAAATGTTATCAATATCTTATATTACGACAGATGGCGCTTCGCTGAATATTACCAGGCAAATGGATATCGAAGGTATAGCAGATTTATTGATTGATTAAAACCTCTCTCATACAGCTAATGTTTATGTTTCGCATTGAATACAACAGAAACCGATGACGAGAATGCAATGTATTCGATCTGCAATTATGTGGCTGACAACGACGAGGCTATAAATTTGGTAGAAGGTGAAAAGGTATATGTTGTTGGACGTCACAGCTCCGAGTGGTGGTACGTGAAGAAGAACATCACAGAGGAAGAAGGTTGGGTGCCTGCCCAGTATCTGATGGAACCCGCCGAATACACTCAATACGTGCAAAAGAAGTTGCACGAGAAAATTGACAAGCTGCCTGTGTTTGAACGTAAGTTTTGCAAATAATTTGAAATTGTTTCAAGTTAATATAAGTTTGTGCAGTAAAATTGCTCTAGGGGTAATTATTCTAATACAACAGTATCGATTGTGTCGTTGTACAATTCGTGATTAACCAGTGTTTTCTGTTTTCGTTTCGTTTCGTCCTGTTCTCGTTTTGTTTTGTCGGCTCGCAAAGGTCCTGGTCCCGAAGAGAAGCCAACGGCACCACGCTTTATCGAAAAATTACAGCCAATTCACACGCCCGACGGTTACACTGTGCAATTTGAATGCAAAGTTGAGGGCGTACCACGCCCACAAATTGCTTGGTTCCGCGAAACGGCCATCATTAAACCATCGCAAGACTTCCAAATGTTCTACGATGACGACAACGTTGCCACACTTATCATACGCGAGGTGTTCCCCGAAGACGCCGGCAAGTTTACATGCGTTGCCAAGAACGCCGCCGGCTTCACATCCTCGACGACCGAACTGATCGTGGAAACTCCACTGTCTGACCACGGTTCCGATGCTACGGGCATGTCGCGCAAGAGCATGTCTCGCGAATCGTCGCTGGCCGACATACTCGAGGGCATTCCCCCGACGTTCTCCCGGAAACCCAAGGCACAGTACGTGGATGAGGACACGAACGTGATACTGGAATGCCGCCTGGTTGCGGTGCCGGAGCCCGACATAATTTGGACCTTCAACGGCGAAGAAATCAACACGAAGACTACTAAGAATGTGCGCATTGTTACCGAATCGGACATGCACATGTACTGTAGTGTCGTACACATCACGAAGGTGAAGAAGGCGCAGGAGGGCACCTATGAAGTGATCGCAAGCAATCGCGAGGGCGAATCGCGGCTACCCATTGTGCTCAAGGTGCGAACAAATGAGAAGGAACCGCCACAGGTACTGGAGCCGCTGCGCAACACCATAGTTCGCGAAGGTGAGAGTGTCGTACTGTCGACACAAATTGTCGGCAATCCACCGCCAAAGGTCACCTGGTACAAGGACGGCAAACCGATCAAGAAGAACACAAAATCCGATAAGGACACGCACACCTTAACACTCATCTCGCCAAAGACCGACGAAAAGGGCGAGTACACTGTCAAAGCAGTGAACCCGTTGGGAAGCGTTGAAACCACCGCATATCTCACTATCGAAGGTAGTTATTGTAGTCAAATGTTTACGTATGCATTCTATTATCTGTTTAATTAATATATACATATGTGTGCGTGTATTTGTTATATTTTATTAGAAATAGCAATTTATTATCATTTTGAAATTCTGTACGAATAGTTTTTTAATTTCACCTCTCTTAAATCAAGATATGCTTACAAAAATGGTAATTCGTTTATTGTGGCTAGCCGATCGTTCCTTTTGAGCGTCCTTCCACATAAAGCCTTCAATTTTCCGTTTGAATTTACGTGAGGATTTGTTTACCTTTTAAGTCATTCTTAGCGTCCAACTCAATGGCATAGAAACTGCATTTCCAACAATGTTTAATATTTTATTGAGTAAAATTTGTTTTTGATTATAGAACCGACCAGTGGTAATGCTGAACCACCACTCTTTGTCGAGCGATTCCAGGAGCAGTCTGTGCCGCAGAAGGGTGTAATCCGCTTGCCAGCCAAGGTCTCTGGCAATCCAGTGCCGGAAGTTGAATGGCTTTTCAACAACAATCCATTATATCCCAGCGAGCGTATACAGCAAATCTACGACGGCGAAAATATTGAGCTAATCATTCAGGATGCTAACCCAGAGGCAGACTCTGGTGACTACAAGTGCATTGCCAGCAATCCGATTGGAAAGACTTCGCATGGCGCTCGCGTCATTGTCGAAGTGGACGAGGTGACGTTCACCAAAAAACTGAAGAAAAACATCACCATCGAGGAAATTCAGTCGTTGACATTGGAGTGTGAAACGTCGCACGTTGTCTCCACGAAATGGTTCTTCAACGGCAAAGAGCTGAGCGGCATGGATCACCGCGTGGTAGTCGAGGATGGCAAGGTGCACAAGTTGGTCATTAGGAACACCAATTTGCGTGATACCGGCACCTATGTGTGCAAGGTTAAGGATCAAGAGACTCAATCCACAGTCGAAGTGCTGCCGCGCAAACCAGAATTCATTAAGATACTGGAAGACTACGAAGTGAACGAAAAGGAAACTGCCATACTAGACGTTGAAGTGTCCACAGATGCCGCCGAAGTTACCTGGTACAAAGACGGCGAGAAGATAACGCCGGAAAACAAAAAGGTTGATATTATCAAGGAGGGTAAGGTGAGAAAACTGATCATTCGCGACACATCCATACATGAAGAGGGTGAGTACACCTGCAAGCTGGACGAACAGGAGTGTACAGCTGAGCTCATTGTGGTGGAATTGCCTCCGGAAATCATCAAACCACTAGAGGATGTTACCGTCACAAAGGGTGAAAATGCCGAGTTCGACATTGAACTGAGCAAGGGTGACGCGCTGGTCAAGTGGTACAAGAACAGCAAAGAACTGCAATTCAACGAACACATTCAGCTTTCCATCGACGGGAAAAAGCAAACGCTCCGCATTGTGGATGCACAGCCTACAGATGTAGCTGAATACTCCATAAAGGTGGGTCCGCAATCATCCAAGGCCAAATTGAACGTGGAGGAGCCGCTGGTGGACTTTATTGTTCGTCTGCCAGATGTGACAATCGCGACGAAATCAACCGATGCCGAGTTCATTGTGGAATTATCGCAGCCCGATGTTGAGGTAACTTGGTGCAAGAAGAGCAAACCCATTAAGCCAAATGAAAAGCACGAAGTATTCGTCGAAGGCACCGTTAGGCGTTTCGTAATACATGACGCTAACGAGGACGATGTGGGCGATGTCAGCTGTTCAGCTGCGAACGCCACCACGACAAGCAAGTTGTGCGTGGAAGAAATTAAAACGGCGCCGATCATCACCTGCGACAAAGAACAAACCATCAAGGTTAAGGAGAACGATGACGTCACTATGACAATTAGATTCACAGGCTCGCCGAAACCGGATGCTGAATGGTTTACAACAAGGAAGGTGGTCGTGAAAACACCACGTACGATACCAAAAATCGATGAGCAATCGGCCGCACTTACAATCAAAAAGGTTGTGGATGATGACGAGGGACACTACATTCTCAAACTTAGAAATCCAGTTGGCGAGGTTGAAGCCAGTCTACATCTCATCATAATGAGTGCGTGCAGCCCGCAGTCGTCTAAACACGCCACTATAAATACATTTTCTTTTACTTCACAATTTTAGGAAAACCTACTTCGCCTGGAATGCCGCAGCCATTAGAAGTCATGCACGATTCCATAACACTCTACTGGAAGGCCCCGGAGGACGATGGCAAATCTGAGATTACTGAATACATATTGGAGTATCAGGATGTTAAGGAGGAAAGGTATGCTCTAGGCCTAAAACAGATATCTGTACAATGTAGCAACCACATTTTATCTAAATTATTTACACATTTTAAGCTATTTGAAATGAAATGCTTATCCCTAACTGGACCTAACCTAACCTAGCCTATGTATAAGGATACGGGACTAAAATTAAATCTTTACAGATGGATTGAAATACGCAAAATTAAAGACACCACTTACACGATAAGCAAACTGAAGATCGATACCGAGTATGTATTTCGTGCGATTGCTATGAATGAAGTTGGTCCTTCCCCTCCATCGCCATTATCACCTCCGATTCGGTTAGTGGCTGAAATTAAGAAGGAGAAGCCAAGTGTCCAGGAGCCACTTCAAGACATTGTCATCGAGCCCGACAAGGAGGTTACACTGTCCTGTGTCTTTGGTGGAATTCCAGAACCAAAAGTCACTTGGAAGAAGAACAACAAGGTATTTGAGTCAAAGACTATGCGCTACGAGAATCGCGTTTCCAAGTACACCATTGAAAAGACATCAATTGAGACTGAAGCTACATACACATGCATAGCGGAAAATGAACTGGGCAGTGTAGAAACTACTTGCAAAGTTACTTTGCAGCAGAAGCCAAGCGTTGAGGTTGAGGATAAATATTTGGCGCAGAAAGTGCGCACTGGCACCAACTTAAGCATTCCAGCAACGGTTCGCGGCTACCCCAAACCGAAGGTAACGTGGTACAAGGAGACAACCGAACAGAAAACCACCACGAAACGCATTACAATCGAAACCACCGAAACCACTTCCACCTACACGCTGCAGAAGCTGACTCGCGAAGATTCGGGACACTATAAGGTGACAGCCACCAACGAGCACGGCGCGGCATCCACTGACTGCACGATTGAGGTTATCGACAAGCCCAGCCGACCGCAATCGCTGGAAATCAAGGACATGAAAAAGGACTCGATTATGCTGGAATGGACACCGCCCATCGATGACGGCGGCTTGGACTTGAACAAATACCTGCTGGAAAAATGCGAATTGGAGAGCAACGTTTGGATGAAGGTTGCCGATCTCAACAAGGACATAAACTCCTATGCGGTGCAAAAGCTATCCATGAACGCACAGTACATGTTCAGAGTAGTTGCCGTCAATCCGATTGGCGAGTCTGAACCGACTGAGAGCGAGACTGTGACCATAACAAAGAAATTCGGTAATGTCACTGACAATTACATACATAAGTTCATATCATAATCAGTTTTATTTAAATGTGGTAAAATTACAGACAAGCCATCACCGCCGCAACCTCCAACTGATGTCTCGGGCATGACTGACACGTCATTTACGCTCTCTTGGGAGCCATCTGAAAGCGACGGTGGTTCGAAAATCTTCGAGTACATCGTTGAGATTAAAGAATTCCATGAGACTGAATACCGGCTACTGGGCAGTACAACGGGCTATACAACCAACATCTTGGTCAATAATGTTAGCAAAAATCGGGCATATCAATTTAGAATATTTGCAAAGAATGAAGTGGGCATAAGTGAAGCGCTCGAGACTGAAGACAAGATCGTTGCGGGCCGCAAGATAAGTAAGTTTTGGGTTCGTTTGTTGGCTACAGCTTTTCAGTATACATAAATAACATCAGACTGCTTACATTCTTTTATGAAATATTTTCTAATAACCTTAGCATGACATATTTTGCTGCAATTAACGCTTATCAACTCAAAGACAGAACACATTATTAAAAGCTACACATATGTATGTACATGTATTTATATATACATGTATACATATTTCTTAAATCAACTTTTAACAAAAACATTATTTGCTTTCCTTTCATATACGCAAATGCCGCTAACTATGCTTTCTTTATTTCATAATTTGCCAAATTTAGTACGAGTTTGGGAAAATATTGGTATGTATCTGAATAGAATATTTACTTTATAATTATTGTTTTAACTTCAAAGCAAAAAACTGATCATCATTTAAATATTGGAAGAAGATTATTATTGTAAAAAAAAACATTACTGTAATTACTGACAGATTCTTTTAGTTAATTTATAAATCACATTGACAGCAATGTGAAACAAAAACAATATCTTCTACAAAAGTATTTGTCTTTTAAAATCAGCATTGCTCCACCTGCAAACTATTTTCCTTTGCAATTCTAAAATAAATAAAAATTGTATAGCCTTGTTAATATCACGTTATCTAATTTATATAACCTGGCAACAAATGTTTGTTTTCAACAATATAATCGGAAATATTTGTTATCAGCTCCTCCGTCACCTCCGCAAAATCTCCGAGCACCGGATATAACAAACAGAAGTGTGACACTCGACTGGGAAACTCCCGCTAGCAATGGTGGATCTGAAATAACGGGTAACAGCATTTTGATGCACCATTTGTAGAATACTCGTATGTAACACAAAATTTTGTGCAATTTTGCAGGCTATTGCGTTGAGAAACGTTCGGCAACATCGACCAAGTGGACGAAGGTCATCACACTGGATGCACACTGTCGGCAATACACCGTGGACAACCTGAAGGAAAAGTGCGAGTATTGGTTTAGGGTATCAGCTGAGAATGCGGTTGGACTAGGTGCACCAGCCGTAACCGATAGCATTTCCCTGAAAACACACGCAAGTACGTCCACGTGCACACACGCTGATGGCGCTATTCTGAACATACATATTGTTACAATTGTGCTTTACTCGCAGCTGTTCCATCGCCGCCGACCGCTCCGTTGGAGACAAGAGTCATTGCCTCCAATGCACACATATTCGAATGGGGAATACCCGAGTCAGACGGAGGTGCGCCTCTGCTCGGCTACCACATTGCTATACGTGACATGAAGAAGACCATGTGGATTGAGGTCGGTCGGGTGCCGGCCGGCGTGCAGAAATTCCAGATTCGTGACCTGCAAGAGAACCACGACTACATGATACGCATTTTCGCCAAGAACGAAATTGGCCTCAGCGAGCCGTTGGAGTCGGAGGAGCCATACAAAATTATCACCACAGGTGAGCCGCGTTCGTGGAAGCGCTTAGTAGGTCGCACATTCATGCCATTTATCCCATTATGCGCTCTCGTTATTCACAGGTCACATGAGCTTACCCGACGAACCGCGAACGGAAATGAGCTCTTGCAACACATCATCCTGGCTACGTGATCACAACATGGATGCGGACATACACTCGTACGCGCGCGGCAAGCTGCTGCGACGGGACGAATACTTCTTCCGCATCTGGGCGAAAATGCCAAAGGGCAAAAAGAAGAAGAAGAAGTCCACTAAATAAGATAGCCACGACGAATTTTACACACACATTTTAGCAGCTGTAAAAAGCTTCGAAACTACTCATCTTAAGCTGTTACTTCCCTATCATTTCTAATCGTTTATGTAATTTTCAAATAGTTTTGTTTGGCATTAATTTGTTTGCATATAGATTTTATATACTCATTGCTCCATTCGCCACTTGTGTAATGCCACGGAAATTGATATTTAATTACGGGCACATTTGTGCTAATCGATCGCAATGTCCTGTAGGTGTTAATCGCGAGCGAAGATAAAGAATAACTACTTACTTAAGACTTTGCGATTGTCATTACCGCAAATGCCAGCCTCCTAGCATTGCGTTACACAATCGGCCCTTATATTCTAATGTTGCTGTTTCATTTACTCTTTCGATTTAATTTATTCTTTTTTAAACTGTGATACATGTTACTGACAATGAGAAACAATGGACAAAAGTCAACAAAATTTGTTGAAACGAATTTAAAGAAATGCGCATATAGCCACAACTGACGTGTATACTGTATAGTGGTGCAAACAGGGAAATTGTAGTGAAATTCGATATTTTTGTGTTGGGAGACATTTAAATTCAATATAGGTGCAACTATGAATTTTTACAAAATGTCAAATTTCACTAGAATTTCTTTGAACTAGGAGTATACACGCTTTCAGCTGAACTTTTATACATACATATGTACGTGCATATAAATATATACATACTATATAAGAACACGATGAAATCGTAAGCTTGTTCTAAACGCATAAATAAACATGAATTTTTAATACGAAAAAACGTTGACTTTTATTTGGAAAGTCTTTTACTACTACAGTGCAGTGCCACTGAACTATGAACGCTAAGCAATAAAGCTGAGATAATACGTTGCGCTTCTTTTCTTGGCTATGTTTTGCAAATGCAGGAGCTGTGCAATGCAGTAGTTGCGTCTTTTGCCAAGTGGTAGTTGTCTTTTTGAGAAAACTTTGACTTACTTAATTGACAAAGCCAACTTAGTTACGTTCAAAATAACGGTCTTCGTAATTGAGTGGTACTGCACTGTATATCTAGAACTCGCAAGGGGAATAATTTTGATAAAAATGTCTATGTGCAGTAACAATAACGTGAAAGCTTACCTTCACAGCAAATACAGATTTGATCAGCAGAGAAATAACACTATTTTGACTGAACGTTAAATAAAATACACAAATTTAGAGGAGAAACTAACGTTAACGAAGCAATTCCTCAAGCACTCAACGGTAACTAATCCATTACATTGGCAACGCATGAAAATAGAAAACAGCAAAAAAAGGGTGGCAGGTGTGTCTGATAAGAAAACTAAGTGTGGCAAGGTTACAGTAATAGAAGAATGGAAAGAATTAGGTCAATGCCCGTCTTAAACGTTACTCAAAAACTGGCTGGCCAAATATAAAATAATTTCTTTAGTCTATTTCAATCACGAGATTTTGGTTTGGCTGTACATTCCCATAGATAGACACAACCAAAACGTTTAACTAGCTTCGTCCATCATAGCATCAACATCGGCCAAATGTTGAAGATTAAATTAAATCGATCTTTTAGTTTATAAAAATCAAAACAAATGCTCACAACTGAAGTCCTATTTATCTTTTCGCATTTTTTCGGATACACTGTTTCTAAGACAAATGTGCTGGTTACGAGTTTTAAGAATAAATCAAAATCGACAGAAAGATATATATTGATCACTACTAACAACATACTTGAACTCGAAGAAATACTGAACTTTTTAACTATTTGAAATAAGTGCTTTTATAGCAAATATTAACGGAAAACGTATACAATTACATCTGGTAATACTATCACTGCGATCAACCGAAAATTATCATCATGTCTATTACGCACGCATGTTTTGAAATCTATTACGCTTGGGCTTTTAAAGCTGTGTTTAGTAGACGACTTTGAGAATACTACGCAGATAACATAGGACCTGTAATAGTGAAATACCATGTTGCCTCCGTGGCAAACTGTTGATTTTTGTGAATCGCATTTGATTTCCGTTCATGGTGTTGTATTATAATTAGATGTCTATCACAGGCAACGGATAACCGATTTTTTGGAACGACACTTATATCACTTACATTAATTTTTGATATTTTCGAATTATTATTCTAATTATTATATTATTATCAGTGGCGGATTCAGAAAAATATTTCGAGGGATTTCAAAAAGTAATTCTTTAATACTTATAAAATGTCTTTTAATTTGTATGTAGTTTTAAAGTCGATCCTAATATTTCGGGGGGTTTTCAACTTCCAAAATCCCGCCTGAATACGCCACTGATTACACTGTGCAAGTCGAAAATTGCAACAAGCGGGGTACCTACTGAGCGACTTTTCTATAAGTATACTGAGTTGAGATCCACCAGGCGTTTGGCTAGATTGGCTCTAGTTTATGAGAAATCCGACTTTGAATTTTGCTCATTTCAGTCGAGTTCGTCGCTTAAGTCTTCGAACGTTTAAATTCTAATTAGTCTTCGGCAAGTTTGTAGATATTTTAACGACCAACAAATTTGCTTAGGACACCAATCCAAAAAAAAAACATTCAAACTGTATTTTCGACAAAAATGTCCCAAAAACCCCACTTTCGTCGAGGCATAAATGTAGTATAGCGAACCCTCGTAAAAAAAATAAATGAGAATGTACGTGTTTTGCTTAAAAATTTTTATTCGTACATTTTACTTATCTAATGTTGTACTTTAATAGAAAGGTAAAAAAAGACCGTTCGTTTGATAACCATATCGTGTAAATTAGTTCGAGATTAATTGCGTTTTTTAATAAAAAGTTTGAACTTTGACCCCGAGCTACGCCTTTTATGGGCGTTTCCCAGGGAAAATTTTTAGTTTCTTAGATGCAGGAGCCAACCCTCTATAAAAAAGTGTTTTTATTCCAATTATTATTCTAATCATATGTTCCATTATTTAAACGACATGTCTTTGAGGACTGTAAGTTTTATTACTGAAAATTTTCCATGCAAGCGAAGTGAGCATAATATTCCGACTAATACAAACATATCATTTCGACTTCCCTAAAATTATAGTCTAGATATCATGAAATATTAAATATAACTATAAATATAACTCCGTGGTTAGATATTCATAGATCTTGTATCGTATTACAATAAAATTGTATTTCTACTCTGCTTGTACGGTATGATCAGTAGATAGAATAAGGTATTCAATCCCGCAATCCCGAATTCCCGATATCCTCTTGTTTTTAGCAGCAGCGAAATCCCGGGAAAAAATATTTTTAAAAATAAATTACTGCGGTTGGGTCCTACATTTAACCATATAAAAATAACATCAGCTTCTGAGCAATTTGCTACCACTTTCGTGAAGCTACAACGCGATGGAACGTGGTTTACCCCTACTCCAACCACCAAATGTTTGGCTATGCATTTTTTCATTAAATCTCGAAATCCCGATTGAACGCCTAAATATAGAAACGTGCAGCACTAGCTATTACAAACGAAACACAGCCAGTTGCCAGCCGCATCGTTGCATTTTATAACACGGTAACCCAAAAGGCAAATGCCTTTTCAATTATGAAGTTATTGTGTACCAAACAATTTATCAATACCATCTAAATTAATCAATTACAAAAATATCAGTTTTAGACACAGTTGCACACATTTATTTAATAAATATCAGCGAATGGAAAAATACGCAGTTCAACTTTCAACTTTCTTTTAACAACACTACAACCCTGTTTGGCTACACATTACATAAAAAACAGTAAGTCCCTGCTCTCTTTTGCTGTGCTATCCTTTAAAAGAAATGTAAGAATTTATTAAATTCAAAAATAAATTACGCATACAAATAATTCAAAGTTTCCTCAAACTATGAACAAACTTGTACGTCAGTGGCTTCACATAAATTTAATAAGTTTGCAAGCGATGTGCGCATACAATTAGATCAAAGTTCTGCCAGTGATAATGGCGGAGAGTGTAGAACGCGCCATTTTGTATTTGCTTTCTTGCATTTTTTCACTCAAAACGGGAGGGACAGTGCAGACTTGCGGACAAGTTTATTAGTGTAAATTCCATGTCAAAAGATGTTAGTTTTGAAAAAATAGTTGCGAAAATGTCTGTAGTGCATATGGTGGAAATGTGAATTTGTGGAAAATTTTATGTAAATGCATAAACGAATTGGACGGATCGCGGTGCTGTGGCTACTTCGTGATTTGCTTCGTGTCCATAGCTGCGCAAGGTTGCATTTAACTTGATTTGAAATTGTTGAAGTGAAAAGTGACTGGAGGAAACTATAAAGCACGGAAATATAAAAAAAACTGCCTCAATTTGGAAATTAACCTGAAATTATTGTATGCCGGTTGACATTCTGTACAGAACATTGCGCTTTCAAGATAATTTCCGCGTTAATAACGTGTAACCCATTACCGAAGTTCGTAAGGTATACACGAGTATGCCGCCAAGAGCTTTTCTTTTGATGCGCACACATGCAACTGTGCTACATCATTCCTCGTTCTTCATTCATTAAAGTTCAAGGACTGGTGTGTTTGGAAAAATCCGTTCAACGACCATTTCCACTCGGTTTAGAATCCGAAAAACCAAAATTAACGTGACGGACATCGGAAATCCTATCGTATCCAAGTGAAATCTGTTCAAGTGAGCCAATGTGCGACAACTGTATAGGCGAACGCCCGACAAAATCTATCACTGAGAAGACGCTTGTGCAAGCACCAAGGTAGAATACGACAGACTGTGAGGTAGACGGCCGAAATGCTGCTAGAATAAGAATAAGGCGGTTTTCTGGTTTCGCATACCAATTTTTACACGAATTTTCAAATGGCTGACGGCGATAATCGTCAAAGTAAAATTTTTGCAGTATTTGGGATGTATTTTGCGAATACGAACAGAAGAGAATCGTGCAAAAGCAAGTCGAAATTGTATTACAAAAAAAGTACGCGCAAATGACGTCATATGTACGGAATATTCAAGGTCTCGAACCACATCATACACAAACCAAACTATTAGAATTCGTTACGTAGCTGTTTATGCCTTTTTATTTTGATTTTGGCTTCTCTGTATTTCTTTTATCTCTGGTCGTAGCGTACATACATATGAATGCATAGTTGTCAAGTGTTGTTGACGTTAGTACTTTGTGTTGTGATTTGTGCTGAGGGATTTTTAATGTCTGGAAGAAATTTCGGCAAGTTGATATTTTCATGTTTAGATAAGACACGAACAGGGTGAATCAGTTAGGTGAGCGCCCTTTTAGTGCAGTGAGCCAAAATAGCTTAATATCAAGTTCTGTAGTTGAAGTGAAATTTGTCGGAGAGACAAATACAAAGCGTTAATTTTTAGTCCCCAACGGGAAGCAAATGGAGCGTGCTCCCTGAGGAGCACAATGTGAGCATTTGAAAAAAATAAATTTTAGTATGCTGAACAAACAAAGTTAATAAAATTCAAAAAATCAAGAATGATAAAATAAACCTTGTCAAAAATTGTATTTTCAATTGTAAAATAAATAAAACGTGCATACGTGAAAGGATTATCTGATTCTGATGTATGAAAATAAAAATGATAATAAAAAATAAATAAATATATATAAATCGACCAGAAATGCTCCCAACACCCTCAAATACTCGAAAAAATTGCAAAGTTTACAGTTTTTGTTTTTTCATAAAAAAGGAAAAAATCAAAATGAGTGCTTATTGATCCTTGTGTATGGAGCGCTTATCGAGCGCTTTAACCGGAGCACAAGGAGAGCGCTGATCGTTCCTTATGGATGGAGTGCTCACCGAGTGCTTCTAGGGGAGCACAAAGGGAGCGCTTCGCTCCAATGACATGCAATGATAAAACACAAGGAAGGCCATAAGGAACGGGGGAGCGTTCACTGCTGACTAAGGAGCGCTCGATTTCTCGTTGGGTCCTGACAACATGCGTTAGCTTCATATTAGTATCGTACGATGTGCATACATACATACTTCAACTTAAAATATTGTTAAAATTGCATTCGCTGTGCTAATAAAAAAATGCATTTTCCTTTTGCAGTTGAACAGAAATGTGAAGTCCAATGAGGAGAACCAAAATATACATACGGAACTATCTCGAAGACATTCTTCACTGAACATTTTCGTTTTATGTTTTAAGTTAACTTGAAAGTCATATCTTCTACGGCCAAATAAATATAAACGAAGGCAAAGAAATTAGCAAGATAAGGAAACATAATTGCAAAAGGGACTGGCCATTGTGCTGGACAAAAAACGTGGCACAGTGTAGAAGGTGCATTTGAGACGTCGACGGCGGCCACAACGGCGGCGCATACACAGTACGACGACGTAAACGGCGAGGCAGCCGTAAAAATGTCCGTGCAGCAGTTCTGTCTGCGTTGGAACAATCACCAGCCGAACTTCATTTCGGTGTGCTCGTCGTTGTTGCACAATGGCACCTTGGTGGATGTAACATTGGCTGCAGAAGGCAGGCAGCTGCAAGCCCACAAGATCGTACTATCTGCATGCAGCTCATATTTTCAAGTAATTCTTAAAGTAATCCCAACAAACGCGCAGTTTATTTACTTGGATTTTCTTACGATCTTTGTAGACTCTCTTTACAACGAATCCGTGTCAGCATCCCATAGTTATCCTAAAGGATGTTCAATATGACGATCTAAAGACGATGGTCGATTTTATGTACTATGGCGAGGTGAACGTGTCGCAGGAGCAGCTGCCGCACATTCTGAAGACGGCCGAAATGCTTAAAATCAAAGGACTCGCTGAGATGCCTACCGATCCAGCCAATCTGACCAAGTCGGACAGCAAGTCGTCGAATGAACCAACTGAATTGGTTGGCAGCGGTGGCAGTAATGGACAGAGCGGTAGTGGGGGTGGTGTTAGCAGCGGTGGTCTGGGCAGCAGCACTGGTGGCAGTATGAGCGACTCACTGTGGGAGGTAAGCGTTGCATCAAGTTGTCCATTTGCATTGTCGCTCAATATTAACGCAATATATTTGCAGCAACAACAACACCATCACTCTCAACACAGCGAGACGCAGTTTCAACAACATCATCACCAGCAACAAAACAGTCAAACGCAAACTACACAACAACAGCAACATCATCAACTAAGACGTACACCATCGCCGCTGGGTGCTGGCGCTTCTCCGGCAACCAGAAGAAAACGACTGCGAAAGTCCTCAAACAACGGTGCGTAAACAAAAGTGGCTGAAATGCCTGAGTTCACAATACTTTTGGGGTCTTTTGCTCGCAGTCTTTACTGCTAAGACTAGTGAGCGAAGGCATCTGAACCTCATATTCTCAACACATGTGCTTATGAATTCTAATGGTTTTTGCACAGGATCTGGTGATCGTAACAACTCCGACGACCAGCAGCACAATACCTCGCTAGACACGAACAATACATCGGGTGGCATTAGTCTTTCGCAAATGAGTCAAATGTCTTTTGGCGCTGGTGCAGGTTCTCTCAGCGGTATACCCGGACATTCATTACACGCGACAAAACTGCTTAAGGAATCGACCAGCACTGATGTGGAACCACACCCACAGGATTCAGATAGCCTGGATGACGGCCATGGACATGTGCATATGCAAATCGTAAGAATCTAAAGGCGTTATTTGTCTCTCGACGTACTCTAAAAATATTTTTTTTCTAACAGAAACCTGAAGTTGACATGAGTAGCGTGCAACAATCAATTCCTTTGGACATTTCCGGTGCTACAACGCCATCTGAACACGATGCACCAAATTCGCAATCATCACACTCAGGTATGTTCATATTTTTGTATTTTACTTGTGGTCTTAGTGTGATTGCTCGCGATGGCAAAGGCTATTTAGCGCTATTGGCTTTCCATTCTCCACGAATGAAAAGCAGTATTTAATCTGTACATCGCATTCTTTAGTGTCATAAAATTTTGATTTTGATATTTTTGTTGATTTTCGCAACGATTCCCAGGACTGTTGCAAGCATTGTCTTATGTGCTTTTCATTTTCGATACGCACATGTGAACTCTGTGGCTATTGAAAGTCTCCCCTGTAAAGCTTTATTATTCGGTGTGACGTGTTTTTGTAATGTATAACACAACTCCTTGCAGAACCCACAGTGCTTGTTGATTGGAAAACCACTTTAAATTATCTGTTGTAATTGAGCTCATTAATTAACTACTCGGCCAGAATATCTTTATTAAAACATGATTTGATGAATGGTAATCTTAAAAATGTACACTCGCGATGTACACTCTAAAAGCTTTTTTCCTAATTTAATTCTGATATCCTCCGAATTCCCAAAGTTGTCAATTTAATTCAATTCAAATTATTGCGTTAATGAAGCAGAGCCCTATCCACTTTGGACAAAAACTTAAGTTTTCCGTTTTGAAGAATTGCTTTTCATAAACGAAGAGGCAGAACTACATTTATAGTCCATTACGAAATTAATTTTACAGCAATATGATTGTGATTAGATATATTTCCCCATAAATCCAAAAATGCAAATTTCTCCTTTCGCCAGTTAATATTGACTGACGATTGATTGATCAAACATGTCGTTTAAACGGATAATTAAAGATAAAATAAATATAACTGAAATCTAAAATGTAAATCGCTTAAGTTTTCATTTGTGTATCAGTATTGACTTTATTATATTTTTGTCATTATTCCCTACTTGCCCAAACCCAATCACAGCCGCCATAATTTGCAAAATTCTCCAATTGTGTGTGTTAAAAAATCAAATAACAATAATTGTCTTGCAAGGAGCGCCCGCTCAGTGTGTCAGTTGCTTCTACATACTTGAACATTTGTGCTTGTGTATGAACAAAATGGTTTTAATAAGCAAATTAACCACTTGAAAAAGAATGAATGCTAAAGCTAAATCTGAGAATCAAGTACATTTAACCAAATTTAAATTTCTGTATTATTAAAAATAAGTATAAGTAAACACGAAATCTAGAAAAAAGGAAACGAAAAGAACACTACGAAAACGTGAACCGCCTCGTACCTTCAACACCATTCTTGCTGAACTTGGGGATCAGGAGAGAGCTATAGCACAGAGTCTAAACTGAGTTTCGCAAATTCACAAAAACAACGATTGAGTAGTTTTTATTGCAACTCTGCGGCAAACGATCGATGAGCGAACACAATCACCGCAAGGCAATTGTGTTCCTTTCGATTTGTTGTTCATATATTCTGAGTAATTTTCGAAGCCGAAAGTATCGTTGAGATTTCCATTAATTAAGTCCGTTTAATGAAACTAAAGTAAACAAAGTTTGTTAATTTAGCATTAGCAATCCTTCAAACTCTTCACACTCTCTCTATTTCTCTCTCAATCAAGTAGTGAACATTTTGATATATTGTTTGCCTTTGAATGTAAATTACAAAGATCATAAAGTAAACGTAGTTAATATTTAAAATAGCAAAAGAAACCCGAAAATAAAACAAAACAAAAGAAAATTAACTAATAATGGCTCTCTTGTACTCAAAACCCTCTCACACACTCTTCTCTCTCCCCTTCCCAGGTCTGCAATGGACGGTCGTTGATTCGAACTATTCACGCTTTTCGCTGTCGACTTGTCCGACAAATTTAATCGGTAACGGCGGCAATCAGAACACGAATGCCACCAGCGGCAATAACGATCCACAACAACAGCGGCAGCAGCAGCAACAACAGCAGCAACAGGATTCGTCCCAGGGGACCAATGGGCAGCAGCAGCAACAGCATTTTCAGCAGCTGCACTACCAGCAGCAGCAGCAGCAACAACAACAGCAGCAGCAACAGCAACAACAGAATGCCACCTATTCGCCGCAGATAATTACCGTCAACAGCCTAGTCAGTAGCTACGCAACGGCGGCCGCACAGAATCTGTCGCCCACATCGCCCAACGAGACGAGCATGGTCCAGTCGGTGTACAGCCAGGGTCCGACACCCACGCAATCGCCGGTGCATCCGAGCGACGTCGCCAACGCCGCATCGGGCAGCGGTGCCAACAATTTACCTAGCGCCAACGCCGGCGCCGGTGCGGGTGCAGGTGGCAACGTGGCCAGCGGCAATCTGGTGGTAAAGCGTAAGCGATCCGTCAATCCACAGGGTGATGAGAACTTCATACGCGCCCTGGAGGCGGTACGTTCGGGCGGAATTGGCTTCTGCAAGGCAGCTCGCCTATACGGCGTCAACAATCGCACCCTTTGGCTGGAGTACAAGAAGCGCGGCTATCCCGTCTCGCGGCCAAGCATCAAGGCTCGCATCGTTAAACAGGAGCCGAATCTGTCTCCCTCGCCGACACCTCCTACCAACACCGCCGACGACACCACCAACGAGAACTACGAGCAGCACATAACTGCAGCAGCTGTGGCCGCACAGACGGCCGCTCTCAACATGTCGGATACGCCGACGCCATCGCTGATGTGCACATCGCACCACGCGGGTGGAGCGGGTGGAGCAGGTGCACATCCTATGGGCGTAATGAGCTTCCTGGACACTCGACACATGGACTTCCCAGCTGGATTGCACCCAATGTCGAGGCAGCGATACATCGACGCAACCGGTACCGGCGGCGGCAGTGGCGCCGGTGCGGGCACCATCAATGTGAATCCGGCAGCTGCAATGAATTTACAAAGTATTAACTTCAACTCAATATAGAATTCAATTTCGAGTTCCACCGCCGCGACTATTTCGATGCAGATCGAACACCAGACGGAGCCCGTACAGCGTATGGGCACTGCATTGCTGCAATCGGCCACACAGAGTGCCGGCAATGGCACCGCCGTCAGCGGGAGTCATACCTCAGCAGTGGCGCGCGCCCAGCAGCAGCACCCACCACATAGCAGTGCAACGGCAGCAGCGCTGTTCATAACATAAACATACCATACGCACCCCACAGTGTACCAATACAGGAAATCCAAGTGAATGTAATTCACCGGCAAACCGTAACAACAACTACAACGCAACACATGTCCACACAGACCGCAAACTAGCGCCACAACTCGAAATTGTAATTGTAATACACGTAAGAACGTACGTAGGATTAAGTCAACAAATGTTTTTAAAATAACATGGAAGGATAATCTCATATTGCAGCAAAACCATTATGTAAAAGTTGTATGTACAGATAAAACCAGTACTGTTTTAAAACTTTTCATTATATTTGTAAAATGCTTTTTTTAACGTTTGAAATCGGTAGCTATATTGCAAATGCAATTCTTACGATATATCCAAATGCTTGCAAGAGAATACCAACAAGTCAATAAGAATTTAAAAGTCTTAAAACGCAATTTTCTTGTTTTACAAAAATAATTTTGTACAGTAAAGTAATTTAAACCAAGAATGAAAAGGGGAAAAAGGAAAGAATATTTCAGTGGGCCATTTTGAACAGAAATTATCTTTGACTATTTCTTTTTATTACAATTTAAACATTATTTTGGTAAGCGATTGAACTGGCATTATGCATAATTTAAATACTTACATAGATAAGTATGAAATAATCATAGAGAGAGACAGAGAGAGAGAGAGAAATTAGAATAAATATAAATGTACATAAATACCATCTTCATTTTTTATTTGCTTTTGTTTATATTGAAACAGTGGCACGAAAAAAATTGCGAAACTTTGTAGTATCTGCGAAGGGGCGTGGGAGGGATGGGCGTTATTGTTATATACGAATATGTGGAATAATTTAAGCATGATAATTCTAAACATTGCCCTTTTTGATAGATTGAGTTTTAAAATTATACATTTATATTTTATACATTTGGTTTTATATATACAAATATTGATCTTTAACGTGCAAATTGATTTTGTCATTACGAGGTTGAGTAACACACCTGCTGAGATATTTAATGGGGGGGCAGTTGCAGTTCTGTCTACATACAGTGCTGTCCATGTATGCGTTAAAAGCGACTGGCCGAGCAGCTGTCTGAGTGTCTCTCTAATCTGAAAGCAACAACAAAAATTGTTTTCAGCAAATAACAGTTTCAGTTCGACACTACGTGTTAGTTTTTAGGTTTTTTTTTTGTTTTGTTAAATCATCTATCAGATTTGTTTGTGGGTTTTACGCATCTGTGCGGCTTTCGGTTTTATTAATTTCAGTATTTCTACTACATTTTAATCTCATAGACTAAAATAATGAAAAATACTGGTACAAACATAATTGTATGGGCGAATTTTTTCAGTGACCATGTCAAACTCTGACTTTTGTTTGTTTTGATAGTGATTTCTTCTTCAAATTGATTTTCTTTACTTAAGCTTCAATTCCATTTTATTTTAATAGGAAAAATAAGAACAGAAGATTGGGCAATTGTTTTTTAGCTTTTTCAGTATACATTGGACGTCCAATATAACGAATCTTATGTTGTATCCCCAAATTGTTAAATCGAAAAATTCGTTAAATCGATCGAAATTAATTTTTTTTTAAACCATCCTTAAAGAAATAAGTCTCACGTATTCAGTTTTTAAACAAATATCTTGTTTTATTCCAGCATTTTCAAAATATAAATGTGGCTATGTATGTGCAGTGAAAAAGTCTTCGATGCGCAATTGCCCCTTTACCGCAAATACACTTTTCTGTATTGTAATTTCTCTTGATTGATTATCTAAATTTTAATTTTTAAAAGAAAAAGCCGACCGAACGCAAACAAATCCCGTGAAAATAATCAGCAATGCATACAAACAGAATTTGAAAATGTTGGTAACTTGACGTAAATTTTAACGTTTAACGTAACAAAAACAATTGAAGTACCGTTCACTTGACGAAACCAAATATTCATTGTTATTGTAAAGAATGTGAATGCTAAAATAAAAACAATTCGAAGGGTGAAAAACAACAAAAATATTCGTTATATCGAATAGCAAATTACACTTTCGTTCGTAATATAGAACTATCAATGGAAACAATTTGGCCGTGCGTTAAATCGAAAATTCGTTAAATGGAAAGTTCGTTATACTGGACGTCCACTGTATTTGATGTTATTATTTTTACTTTAATTTTAGTATGAAATTCATATTTAAAACCTATATTTTATTCATATTATATTTAAAATGTTATTACAATTTAATTTCGCTCGTGTTCTACTAATTCATAAATTTGCTTAAGTTATTCAATTTGATTTAGCCAAATTGAGTTGAAATTTTCTACAAGCACCGTGAGCTTGCTCCTTCTTCAGCAAACACCAAATTTCTGATAATTTCTAACAATTCTAGCTGGCACACAATTCGCAAAACTTCCAAAACCCCCTTCATATACATGCATATATACATATTTCCTTCCTTTGAATAACTGCTCTGGTTGCGACGTTGAACACTGACTTCTAATCATTTAGCTGTGTTAATATCAATTAAAAAAGTGAGTAGACCTTAAAGAGCAGCAATCGACTTGCAGCATTAAGCGTATGTTCTATTGTAATGTATAATGTACACTAAACTGAGAAAATATATTTTCTTTTGTAAAATTTTACAATATCTAAAAAGTAAGCATTTTTACACACATACACCAAAAGGCACAGAGCGGACACTGGTACTTAGGTATATTGTTGAATATTCCAATTTGTCTGTAAAACATGCAATACATTTTTTAACGGAAATAGATAACAAAAACTTATTACGGAATCAGTGAACAAAAGGCACAGCCACCAAGATATATGTATGTACTTGATGCGCGAATGCTTATGGAAAGTGTTTTCAACAGAGTGCCACAGTCCTATACTTATTGATACATGTTTAATGTGTATAGGGTGTACGCTACATACATACATACATATGTAGAAACAATTACACACTACTGCTGTTTCCTATAATTGACATACATATGATGAGCATTCGTGATCGTGCGAGCGGTTGGCAAGTACGAAATCGGCCTAGAAGTGTGGCTACTTGAAACATAATAAACTGCATTTTACGGTTGCACACTTTTGGAGCGATCGAGAATGTATCAACCGTTTGGTTGGCACGTGACTCTGTAATGCGAATAAATACTCGTTTATATAATGCATATAAAGAAATACAAACAACATATGACTATGTAGAGGTAAAATGTGGTTAAATTTTTCTAACAATTAGCATGAAAAGCATCTTGAAACAACTACCCGTTGGCATGTGCGAAAGCACTTGTACGGTATGAACTCCTTTATCAACTAAAGTAGTTTGTAATATTGAATGTGGTATATGCAAAAATAAAAAGATAAAATGATAGTGACAAAAACAACAACAATGGCTATTTTATGTGTACTCATGTGTGATTAGTGTTTCGCTCTAAGTTAAAATTCCGCTTAGCAAAAAATTGCCAAGATTTTTAAATTAGCATTTGTGTATCGCTGAAACGTGTTTTTCTCTGCGTCTTTTTCAGATGCTCCCAAATCGCCGGTAGCAGTCACTACATTTCCTGCCGATGGGACTACCCACGCTGTTAACATGGCCATTGGCATGCCTGCCACAACGTTGCATCCCCAACACCAACACCAGCCACAGCAGCAACAATTACAACAAATGGGCACGAAACGCAATCGAGTACTTACACGACAGCCGCGCGTCAAACGCGATAGCGACAGCCTCTCCAACAGTCAGATATCGCCCGACCCGCTGGTCACCGGTGCCGACTTCGATCCGTTTGGAGGCAACTCCGCCAGCAGCAGTTCGCACGTGAACTACCCACCCAGCCAGAGCGGCGGCCAGAGCCACGCTCACCACCACCACCACCACCACGCCCACCAGCATCAGCTGCACCACCATCAGCACCACCTGTTGACAGTGCCACCACGCATCGAGCGTCACGCATCCGAGCCAGCACCCAGCCTGACGCCCTCCTCGCCGCACTTGCTGTCCGTACCGCAAAACACGCACTTCTTAATCAAACAGCACTCGGATCCGCTGCTACCCAGCCAGCACTCACTCAGTGGCAGCACGTTGGGTCCGGGTGGCGGTTCCAATCCATTTGCGCCACTGCATCGGCAATATTCGCACCCGTTGTCGGGCACCAGCAGCAGCAGCAGTGCAACCAGCAGCAGCAACAGCCACATTACGCCCACCGCATCGCTGCATCATCCCCACCACATAGCACTACCTGAATCCATATATGCGTCCGGTTCACCGCCGCCTGCTGGATCCTCGCAATATCTGGTGCCGCAACAATCGGCGAGT
This sequence comes from Melieria crassipennis, assembly GCA_963668005.1. NCBI lineage: Eukaryota > Metazoa > Arthropoda > Insecta > Diptera > Ulidiidae > Melieria > Melieria crassipennis. The sequence continues at coordinate 96,705,826 of OY764962.1, forward strand.
GCTGGTGAGGCGACAGCGTCTGCTGCCGCTGTAGTAGTGACCTCGTCCCCATCGCCGTCATGCACTGTCAGCCCCACGAAGGCATTAAGCCTGCCACAATTCACGACGACTTACGTTGGCAACAGTGGTGGCGGAGGCGGCGCTGGCGGTCGCGCAAATTCGCCGACCTCTTCAACTGCGACAGCGGAGCGCCTGGTCGTTTCGGGGTCGAACACACCACCGCCCACAGCCAAGTTCCGCAGCTCGAAGTCCGCCTCAGGCGCCCTGCTATCGGAACGCATGAGCAATCTGCATCCGGGCACACCGGCACTAACCAGTAGTTCGTTTGAGCACCTGCCCTCGTTGCGGGTCAAGAACGAGGAACTGCAGCGATCGGTGTCGTCTCCACAAGTAAGTGGCTTATTTTGTTTATTATACATAGTTATCACAGTTAAATAGCTAGTTAACTTGTTCTCGGAATTAGTGAAAGTATGAGCGCGAGCACTGCCAATCTTTTATGTTTCTGGTTGATCAAGAAGATTAAGCAAAAACACCACTATTGATTCATCACAAATACAAAATAATGGATGATAACAATTAAATACCAATTCACTTTCCAATTGGCCTACAAATATAATTGTGTTTCAATTCTCTTTTGAACCGCATTTGTAGGTAATTAGCTAACAAATTAATTAATCATTAAAAATTAATTACATTAATTATTAAAAATTATTAATGTTAAAATTACATAAAGTATAAATTATAATAATTTAGCTGTAATTATAAATGATTGATTATTTAGCATTTTGTTGAGCACTTCTACTCTTTTTCGGCAGACCACGCGGGAGATCATCACTTTAGAGAATCCTCGTTCGAGTCATTGTCCCGTCATACGGCCCGGGCCGGCACTGGGCTGTAACTTTTGCTGGAATACCATCGATGGACATGGTAGAATTTTGCGGCGCAAAACCAAATACCACTGTCCGGAATGCCAAACGAATTTATGCATTGTGCCATGCTTTCAGGAGTACCACGAGCGGCTGAATAATGAGGCGGCGAACTCTTCCGCAGCACCCAGTAACGACAGCGGCAAGAGTTTTGCAGCCACCGCAGCAAGTAGCAGTAGCGCCGCTGGTGCAGGCGGAAGCGGCAGTAACGCCTCGCGGCACTACAGCAAAACCGAGTCGATTTGAAAGCGCTAAAGCGGGCATGCAACTGTTTTCACAGTCGTCCATTTGTTTTTTGTGGGGCACTTCGAGTGCCGTCAAATTGTTGTTTGTCTGGAACTAGGCTGCCTTTGACGATTGCGCAAGGGGGCTTCAGCCGCTCAAGTTCTGCATAAAAATTGTTTTCTTGTACATAAACACCAGCGGCAGATCGCTTGGTGTTTGAATAAACATAATAATTTAGCTTTTTTGGATGGCTTTTTTGGTGGTCTTTGCGCACTTTGGTGCATTTTAAAGCGCAACAAGATCAGCGCAAAGACCGCCACCGCCGCCAATACCAAAATGAATAAGCAAACATTTGTCGACATACATATGTATGTATGTATGTAGCTGCATTCGCATAGATGCGTTGCATTGTTATTAGCTACTTTGGGTACTAACTTTTAATGCGTCGTGTGAGTGTGAGTTGGTGCGAGCGTTGGTGGCGTGCGCAGCAATGTCTGCTGCAGATGAGTCAGTTGGTATAGCATTTTCCATAAAAGCACCACTTGGCGTGTGCACAGGTACGGTTTTAGGAATAGATTTCCAGGATATGTGGGGACACACAACACAAAAAGTAAACTCAAAACAGAATTGTATGTAAATTATAAAAACCAGAAGTTTCAGAGCACTTTAATAACATTAATTTTGAAAGGTTCGCCAACGCGACGTGTCCATTGATTTCAGAAGTTTATACTTATTAGCAGAAATCGCAAACCGGTTAGCTACAAGAAAAATCAAATTAAAACAAATTGTGAGAAGTGTAACTGTCTAACCAACAGACACAAAACAAACAGCGGAAATGAATGTGAATGTATTTTTAAAGCTCAAACAACAAACAATGTAATATTAGAATTTAAAGTTGAAATTTGGGTAACGTGTCCTTGGGTCGTGAAAACTTGTTACCAAACTAATGAAAAATCATTACTAAACCTTAGATTAATAAAAAAAAAAAATAATAATTAGTCTTTGGTGTGTACGCCAGCATCCGTTGCACTTATGAGGCGCGACGACTTCTTGAGCAACTTCGGTACCTTCAAACTAAAGAATAATATTAGCAGTTTCCGGGCGCTGTACTTTATGAAGTGGTCACGTTCTCTTGACTGCGTAGCGTCGAGCAGTGTAATTTATAACATTTTTTAACTACAGGTTGTTAGGGAACATGATAGGGAAACGCTGTAAATTGAAAGATGAAAAAACTTTGCAACAGTTGAGGAGCGCACAAGTTTCCCGCCCACCGAGTTTTAAATGTAGCCACAAGTGAAGTTAGATTTGTTGGTCAGCGTGCGCATTACAATTGGTGTGATTTCAAGTAAAGTTTGCTTTGTTACTAAACGATTACGTTAAGTTTTTTTGAAAAACAAATTTAATAACTAAACAGTGATTGGCTTTTCAATTGATGTGGTAAATGTAGCTACAAATTGTTAAACCAGTTAATTTGTAAGGTTAATGAATAGTTTTTTATTTAAGTTTACGTTGCAGATAAATTTTGGCTTTCGTGTTGACTTGGTCATAAATGATTATCTTCTACCTATTCAGCGTTTGAACAAATGCAATCATATTTAATCGATAAATACAAATTCAAAGTACTGCATAATAGTTAAATAATAATAGCTTTGACTATTAATTAGATAGTAATAGTATTAGCTATTAACTAATAAAGTTGCTAATAGTTGAAATAGTTTATATTTAATTAACAGTCAAAACTATTACTGTCAAAACTAACAATTGTTTTTATTTATTGACATTGAATTTATTGTTAAAAAACACAAATCTTTCTTTAAATAGTTCAGTCCAAAATCATTTATTCACTGTCGAAACAATCGATAAATCATAATTGTCGTTAATTGAAAACATTTGTAATCGTTTAGTCAAATCAGTAATGAGATGTTTTTGCTTTTGGAGTCAGCTGAGTTTTCTGGAGTTTTGTACCCACCAAAACCTTTTAATCTAAACTGACTTAATTGGCTGATGTGTGGATGAAATGGGTGCAGATTGAGATATTTAAATAATTGTATAATTGGCAAGTGTACATTACATTCACCCCTTAATAAATAAACAATACAAATTATTGCTATTTTAGCGTGGTCAATAATTGTTTATTAAAAATTTAAAATTTTAAAATTTTTCCTTTTTGTTGCTCAACGAATTGTAAGTGTAGCGTAATTGAAAAGTTGTGTTTTCTACTGTGAAAAATTGACAACCAATGTTCATTATCAATACAATTATTCAAAACTTGATTAATGAAATAAATACAAATTTGGAAAACTAACAAGTAAAATTTAAAAAATGCAAATTTCTTCAGTAGAATTTGTGAACAATTTAACAATTTTTTTAATGTAATCTATTTCATTAATCTTCCAATAGCCTGGACCGAAAAAATGTTTTTTGATAATACAACGTAATATAAAATATTTGTCAAATGAATTTTGATTTTAATAAGACGCGTCAATAACTGTTTTGTTTTGCAGCAAAATCGATTAGTGTGCACTTCCAATTAGTTGAAAATCTAAATTTTCGTTACCCTTTAGTGTTTGTAATTGTTTTTTATCCTTTCCTGGTTAGTGTTTGTATATATTTTGAGCAACAAATTATTGGCCGAGCTGCATGCTATACCAAATAAACTGTTACTATATATGTACATTGTATATTCTGGCGCTGCATGCACCTAGTGAATATTACCATAAAATCAAAGGTGTACTACACAAGTAGAATGGAGGAAGAGGCAGAGTTCAAAACTGCAGCATACAAATTTGTTAACTGTACGGGTTGCAGATTTTCACTTAAATACAAACGGGCATATGGAAGTATATTTGACTATGTACCAAATTCGTATTTATATATAAAAATAACAAAAATATCATACAAATATATAGAATTGTCTTACAAACATTTTTATTTACTCAGCTACTTTAAACTTAAAGTACCTGAAGGAAAAACACAAATCAGCAATCTTTTTAAATTTGTAATAAACTACATAACAGGAAAAACTGTCAGCAGGCTACTGTTTGATTGAGTTAAACAGCCACTGGCCCTGCAATCCCTTCATCCTCACGTATGCATATGAAAGTAATAAAAAACTAAAAAAAAAAATCAAAACAAGCTCTTTGATTTTCTTTATACATCGTTGGCTACTCGGCTGTTTTTAACTCATCTATTTTATTACACTAGCCAGTTCCACATGTCATTAATTACGAATTAATTGGTTACAATTAGTTTATTTTTAATAAGTCAACATTTTCGGATCGCGCACGTTGTCGACGCCTTATTTTTTGGCATCCGTTTTGGTCTCCACCACTTCAGCTGGTGGATTGGTATGACGGAAGTTGGGGAATTGCTCCCATGGTGCAGACAAATCGAACTTGCGGAACTCCTGCGCCAACTCCAGAGGCTCACAAACAACTCGTTTCTTCTCGTCGTCGTAGCGCAGCTGCAAAGTACCAAATTGCAATTCGCATTTTATCAGTTGAAGTGTTGGGTTCAACAGTGGCACCTACCTCCACGTAGCCGGAAAGCGGAAAATCGCGACGCTGTGGATGTCCTTCGAAACCGTAGTCAGTGAGAATGCGACGTAAATCCGGGTGGTTGGCGAAAAACACGCCGTACATATCCCACACCTCGCGCTCATACCAGTTGGCGCCCTTGTACACCTCACAGGCCGAGTCTAGCGGCGTCAGTTCGTCGGCGTAGGTCTTGACCCGTATGCGCGAATTGTAGCGCAGCGACAGCAAATTGTAGATAACCTCAAAACGATACTTGCGACTGGGCACGTCCATGCCCGCAATATCCGTTATGTTGCTAAACTGCGCCTGATGGTGATCCTTGAGAAATTGCAGTACGGGCACCACGCCTTCGGGAGCGATCAGCACTTCTAGCTCATCGCCGCCAGTCAGCTGCACCTTCTGAACGTACTTAGGCAGGCACTCGGCTACATATTTACCAAAATCGGTCAACTGGGAGCGCATCGCGTCATCGGCTCTACGTATGGTAGCTGAGCAAAAGATAAAGTAGTCTACTTATTTGCAAATCGGTTAGCAATGTGTAACTTACGTTTCTCCTCGGGCTTTGCGGCTGATGGTGCGGTGCTGGCCAACCTCGTAGGGGCAACAGCTGTTACCACAGCACCTATGTAAATGTGAACATTTTTATTTCGATAACGTATTGTTTTCATCATTAAGTACCATTTTTGGCAGCGTATCCTACGAGCAATTTGCTACCCAAATTCCTAATTAACGCTGCCATTACACCCAAATTCTATACCACAGCAAAGTTTTATTTTTTGACAGCTTTTTATGTAACAACAGCAAAATGTTAAAAAGGCACTGCCAGCTGTGTGCGAGAATGGAGAGTTTGGTTAGATTGTCGATATTGCCAGAGAAGAATGAAAAATAGGTCTACACCGGTTGTCAAATTATGTTTTTAAAGCGGAGTTGGTGCAGTTAGCGTTCGAGTTTTCTTCAATTACTTGTTTTATATAGCAATCGTATATTGCCTAAAATTTTATAATTTTAATATCCGTAAACCTCAGAGTCTGCGTTTTAGCCATTAGTCAAAGCAGCACGGCTACTCTATGCACAAAATTATGGGGACTGGAAATAAAGATTGCTTTGCTTTTGTGCTGTCATTCGTCACACGAAGTGGTAACACTATTTCCTAGTGTTGCAGGAATTGCAGCGAAAAAACGAAAACAGATAGCCAGAGTTTAGCTTCTCCAATTTGTGGCGACTGTATTGGCAGTAAAACCAGGCAAATAGTATCCGCGACCGACACAATGAATCACCTGAAGTGGATGGGCCACTCTGCAACCATTTTCGACATACAGCGAAACCTACGCAACGATCCGCAGAGCTGCGAGGTGACGCTAGTGGCTAAAGGTCACTCAGTGCGGGCGCATCGCTTTGTGTTGTCCTCATGCTCAGACCTGCTGCGGAATCTGTTGGTGGATGTCCCGATGGGACAGGAGGCCACCATTGTGGTGCCCGACATCAGGGGATCGTTACTGGAGGCGGTGCTGGCGTTTATCTACATGGGCGAAACAAGTCTGACATCAACCAATCTTTCCGAGTTTCTGGAGGCCATCAACACGCTGGGCATAAAGTCGGCAATCAGCTTTGAGTGCAACAATGCGGCTCTAGCCAGTGCGGTAGTTGCTACGAGCGCGGAGCCCGTGAAGACATTAACTGGCATACAAATTGCACAGGAGGAGCTTATGGTGGAACAGGAGAATATTGAGGTAGAAAAATTAGAGGCAAGTACAGTTGTTGGTTGAATTTCATAGCGCCAGTACGACTAATGCCTAAATGGTCCTCCATACGCAGGCACAAAACGTGATTACAGAACAGCAGGCAACTACGACACGCGAACTGGAATTCCTCGATGTCTACAGCGATCCGCAGCCCAAAATCACCTACTCCATTGAGCACTTGCCTGGCACCAATATGGCTAACGAATTTATACTGACTGAGAATTCTGGCACGTTTACGCTAACGCAAAATGCAAAACTGGAATCCAACTCAGACTCAGAGAAGATGGGTGAACTGGAAGAAGACACCGAAGACGGCCAAATAATCGAGGAGTATAGCAACAACGGCGATCCCATGGTGGAGATTGTAGAAAATAGTGCCACCACCAGTGTTCCCATCACATCGTCTGCCGCCACCTCCTCCGCAAGTGTTGCTTCCGGTCCGACACAGCCAGTCATACAGATTAAACAGAAAATCAAAGCCATAAAACTAAAAACGGCATCAACGACCAGCCAACCCAGCGAACCGATGCAAAAGTCAATGGAACTAAAATTAGAAGACGCCGCTGATCCCATTGCTGTGCTAAAATCTAACTACAGTAGCTACGACAGTCAGTGCCAGGACACTGCGCTCTCGCTGGCCGTGCAGGCAGTACTGAACGAGGGCATGAGCCTGCAAAAAGCGGCACAGAAGTACGAGATCGCCAAAACAGTGCTGTGGCGGCGTGTGCGCAAACACCCAAATTACATGAAAACGGCGCGTGAAAATCCCGTGCTCACGCTAGCCTACGAGCGCTTGAAAGGCGGCGACTCACTGAAGAATATCAGTCGCGAGCTGGACATCCCGATGTCCACGCTGCATAGACACAAGGTGCGGTTGGCGCAACAGGGTCGCTTGCCAGACTATGTGACCTTCAAGAAGCGCGACATGAACTCGAAAATCGAGCTAAAGGACAAACTAATAAAAGCAGTGCACGCTTGTGTACACGAAGGCATGTCCCAGAATCACGCGGCCAATCTTTTCGACATACCGAAGAGCACGCTGTGGCGTCATCTGCAGAAGCGCATCGCGGAAGCTGAACTCGCGGACTTGAAGCCAGGGGACATCAAGGAAGAAGTCATATTGTCCTAAAGTAATCAGTGCATCTAATTTTAATAATTTGGAATTACCACCAAGAACTTTTTCTTATGTATATATAAGTATTCTAGAAATAAAGCCTTAAGAGTAGAATACAGCCTAAACCAATTTGAATATAATTCTCAAAATATTATAAACGCTGAAGTCGACATCATTGAGTTAAAGGTGCTAGCATGTTCTTTTAAAGCGTGTTGCTCAAAATAGTACTTATGGACTAAAGCGATTATTGCTTTCGACCATAGAATTATGGCCTAATTAGTAATATGCATATAGATCATACTACGGGCTTGCAGTTTATTGGATTAGCGCTCTGGGGTAAAAGGACTTGTTTTTTAATTATGATGTCGTTGATTACGTCGCCGACTTTTGAATAAAATTTTTTAGTAAAATTGGCCTATAATTCAAGGGAAGGAAGGAAGGGCTTTGAAATGTTAACAATCCGAATCCATTAATATGGTTTCATATTCTGTGATATCTACAAAAAAAACTGTATAATGCATCCTCTGCGTGCTTAAACTAATACATCGAACAATTCTGAAAAATCGGCTTAATAAATGTGAACATCTAGGATTGTAAAAAATTTTAATTGAATAATTTGTAAGCAATGATTTGCAGAAATAGCAGGGTAGACCTGTAAAGGTCCACCTAATTCTTACAAAAGCATAACTTTTTGGCAATTGTCTGCCGAATAGTCGGTCCACATTTATCGCTTTCTTTCAGATACCAACAGCCCTGTATTTATTGAAATTTGTAGTTATCTGATATGGCAGTGAGAATACAGTAATTACTGTTTTGTACAGTAATTTATTGGCCCGTACGGTAGTACTGTAATCGCTCTAGAATGTACAGTAATTTTATAATTTGAAAATAATTTTTTTCAAACAGTAATTTTACTATATTTAATTTTTTTTGTGTTTATATGAACAAAAAAATTCCCAGTGTCAGTTGCAACATACAAAATATGTATTCTTGCGAAATATACAACCCTGCTCTTTCACCAATGCATGAACCAATAAAAGAAAGTGGCAGCACTGTTAGCTGATATGGTTACCAGAGTCTATCTATTACCAGACTCTGTGGTTCCATTCTCTTGTAAACCACTTGAAACACTTTTTGAATACTTAACTCAGTCTGCTTATAACCATCCAAGTGAAAAATTAGTTTTTGTAAATATACACATACGAGGTGTGACAATTAAGAAATGAGACTGATTCCATAAAAACCGTATATTTAAAAATTATTCTACAACTCTGCCATACCCTTCAAAGTAGTCCCCTTGGGCAGCTATACAACGATTCCAGCGCGTTTTCCATGATTCGTAACATTTCTGGAACGCTTCGACTGGGATATTCACGAGTACCCTCGTCAAGGCCGCCTGGATGTCCGTAATTGACTCAAAATGGGTTCCTTTGACCACCGATTTTGTTCTAGGGAACAAAAAAGTCACAGGGTGACATATCGGGCGCATAAGGCGATCCCTTTAGAGGCCAAATACTGGGAAACGCTGAGGGCGGTGTGGCACGGCGCGTTGTCGTGATGAAGGATCCAGTTACGAGCGATGTCTGGGCGCACCCTGTTGACTCGTTTTCGCAATCTTTCGAGTACTTGGCGATAGTAGACTTGATTTACGGTTTGCCCCGATGGAACAAATTCTTTGTGGACGATTTCACGGCTATCAAAAAAGGCAATAATCATCGTTTTCACCTGCGACTTGCTCATGCGAGCTTTTTTCGGCCGGGGGGCGTGCGGGTCGTAATGGAAAAACCAGCTGTCATCGCCTGTAATAACTCGATCAAGCAGCGTGGGATCGTTTTCCACTTGTTCGAAACAGTCCTCTGCGACGGTCATTCGATTGCTGCTTGCTAGAGCGATGGTAAATATATCAATGGTGAGAGGAAGGATGCCGGGGAAGGGAATTTCAAGGTCGCAGGTTCACCACAAGCGCGGCAATAAAATCAGTCTCATTACTTAATTGTCACACCTCGTACATATTGTTACGAAAATACCAGTTCTAGTGGGCTAGTACGAATCACTGGATTGTGCAATTTGAAATAAACAAACACACTTAGTCCCTCAAACGCAGTCAATAAGAACCAACAATCACTTTATTTAACAGATTTACACTTCACTGTCTTTACACTTAAATATTCGCTTAATTATTCCGCGTGGCAACTCCGCTAGTCAAAATCAGACTGACTCGCTGCGCCGCACCCGGCTGCCTTTTATACCTGTCCGGCCATCGCGCAGATCGTTCCCGCACATTCCGGAGTGGACTGACGGTTTCCATGACGATCGCGACCATCATTGCCAGGTTAGACTAGAAGTTTCCATCATTGCCAGGTTGGACTAGAAGTTTCCATCATTGCCAGGTTAGACTAGAAGTTTCCATCATTGCCAGGTTGGACTAGAAGTTTCCCTTATTATCGCGGCCGTCGTTGCCAGATTGAATTATAGCACGGCGCGTAGCGACAGGGTTGCTTTGCACAGCGACAGACTGTCTTATCGTTACACTGCCCACCACTTAGACTTGTTCGACCCGAACAAGTGCCGAGGTTCCGCTGTGATAAGGCGCCAGGCGCTCCAAATGGACTACCTTCAGCTTAGCGCCTTTACTGCTGCAACGTTGAATCCTGTAGACCACGTCGTTAATCCTAGTCACGACCGTGTAAGGTCCTTCCCATGACGTTTGCAGTTTCGGAGACAACCCTTTCCCCCGCTGCGGGTTGTAGAGCATTACCAGATCGCCTTCCTGGAACCCTGCTGAGTTGGCTCGCAGATCATATCGGGCTTTCGCCTTATCGCTGACAAGCTTGGTGCGGCTCCTTATGAACTGGTGAATTTCCTCCAGTTCCGCCCGCTTATTGACCACGTAGTCAGTCCTAGCGCCTCCCGTCGTGCTGACCACCCCGAACTTCAAGTCAGCGGGTAACCGCAACTCTGTGCCGAACACTGCTCGGGCCGGAGTGAGTGATGTCGTGTCGTGCGGGGCTGACCTATACGCCATCAGGAACAGGGGGATATGCGTGTCCCAATCCTTTTGATTCCTGCCTACCACCTTCCGCAGATATTCTTCCAGTGTCCGGTTAAAACGTTCCACCATGCCGTCGGACTGTGGGTGCAAAGGAGTGGTACGAGTTTTCCTTATCCCCAGCAGCTCACACACTTCCTTGAATACCGCAGACTCGAAATTCCGGCCTTGATCTGAGTGCAACTCCAACGGAACTCCGAACCTGGCTACCCAGCTGTTTACCAGCTTTTCCGAGATCGTAGTGGCCTCCTGGTTAGGAATAGGGTACACTTCGGGCCATTTGCTGAAGTAATCCATTACCACCAGCACATATTTGTTGCCTTGAGCGCTGACTGGGAATGGGCCAGCGACGTCCATAGCAATCCGCTCGAAGGGCGCTCCCACGTTGTACTGCTGCATGCGGCCCCGAGACTTTCTTGTCGGACCTTTCGCGGCTGCACATCGGTCACAGCTCTTAATCCATTCGGCTACAGATTCCTGGCATCCTACCCAGTAGAATCGTCTTTTTATCTTGGCGACGGTTTTGGTGATGCCCAGGTGCCCTCCACTGGAGTCGTTATGGTATGCCTCGATGACCTCGTTGATTCTGCATTTCGGCACTACCGTTAGGGAGTTGCTGGTCCGACCATCCGCGCTTTCCCATTCGCGATACAGGCATCCTTCCCTCAGCCGCAGACTTTCCCACTGCGCCCAGTAAGCCTTAGCGATCGGGCTTTCACCGGCCATCTCCCGCCAGTCTGGACGTGCGCCTTGCTCCTTGCCTTCGACGATTTTTGCAAGATCCGCATCCTCGCGCTGGTCCTTTTGTAGCCTCTCCGCAGACCACTCTTCCTCTGGCATAACGCTTACCAACCGGACGTCCACTATCTGTTCTTTGCTTTCGGCTCGCGAGCACTGCCTGCATTCGACTTTGCACGGACGGCGTGACAAGGCATCGGCATTTCCATGGCTACTGCCCTTGCGATGCTCTATCGTGTAGTCGTAGCTCTGCAGTCGCTCGATCCACCGCGCCAATTGCCCTTCAGGATCTTTAAAGTTCAGGAGCCATCTCAATGCCGCATGATCTGTGCGCAAGCGAAACCTTTGTCCATACAGATATTTGTGGAAGTGTTTTACGCAGTCCAATACCGCCAGCAGTTCTCTCCGTGTCACACAATAGTTGCGTTCCGGTTTCGACAGAATCCTACTGTAGTATGCTATCACTTGTTCTTGGCCGTCTATTATCTGTGATAGCACACCGCCAATACTATGCCCGCTTGCATCCGTATCCAGCACAAACATCTCTCCAGGCACGGGGAAGGCCAGAATTGGAGCAGCGCACAGTTTTTCCTTCAGACGTGCAAAAGCCTGCTCCTGCTCTTCATTCCACTCGAACGCTTGACTCTTTTTCGTCAGTTTGTGCAAGCTGCTGGCTATGCTCGCGAATCCCGGAACAAATCGGCGGTAGTATGTGCACAGGCCCAGGAAACTGCGGAGTTCGTGTAGATTGCGTGGCCGGGGCCACTCCTTCACCGCCGTGATTTTGTCTTCATCCGTGTGTACTCCGCTGGCGGAAACCGTATGACCCAGATACTTGACTTCTTTTCGGAACAGCGAGCACTTCTTTGGGTTGAGTTTAAGCCCGGCTTTTTGTATCCGCTCGAATACCTCCTTTAGCTTCCCCAGGTGGTCGTCGAAGCTTTTACCCATCACGATTATGTCGTCGAGGTACACCAGGCACGTCCGCCAATGCAGCCCTTTCAGCACCCGTTCCATTAGCCGCTCGAATGTTGCTGGGGCGTTGCAGAGTCCAAACGGCATGACGGTGAACTGCCACAACCCATCGCCAACACTGAAAGCCGTTTTCTCCTTGTCTTCGTCTGCAAGCTCTACCTGCCAATAGCCGCTGCGTAAGTCGAGCGTGGAGAACCATTGCGTGCCTGACAGCGTGTCCAGGGTGTCATCGATCCGAGGTAATGGATAACTGTCCTTCTTGGTCACATCATTGAGTTTCCGATAGTCCACACAGAACCGGGTACTGCCATCCTTTTTCTTTACTAGCACGACCGGCGAGCACCAGGGGCCCGAAGAAGGCTCTATGACCTTTTCTTTCCGCATGTTCTCGATCAAATTTGTGACCTCTTCCCTCTTGGCCAGAGGAACTCGTCTTGGCGGTTGGCGGATCGGTTTTGCACTTCCGGTGTCGATGTTGTGCTTCACTATGGCTGTTCTTCCGCCTGCTCCTGCCGCAAATATTGACCCATAGTGCTGCAGGAGAGACCTCGCCTTCTGTTTCTGCTTGGCCGTCAACTCGCTGCTCCACTGGTTCTCCTGCGGTATGACGTCCATGTTAAAACCGCACTTATTTCCTCCGGGTGGGCTACTCTCGCAATTGACCACTGCTACAGCTTCCTTACAGTCGCCAATTACCTCACCTTTCCCGACATATCTGGGTGCATTCAGGGGGTTCAGTATTCTGACCGGTATTCTGCCATTCCTAGGTTCCACTAATGTACGTCCGATGATGATGTTGTCGTGTCCTTGTTTCGGTGCTTCTACAACCCACAGCCGACTCGTCCCATCGTCCTCGTCCACCTTTGCCCACACAATCGCCTCAGAATTCGCTGGTATCCTATGGTGTTGACACGATACAACCTTCCTTACCGCCACGCTTCGCTCATAGCCGGTGTGCAGCGGGAATTCAACGTTGGCATATCTCAGCACATGCTCTTTCAGGTCCAGCGTGAAACCGTGCCTAATCATGAAATCCACGCCGATAATCACGTCGTCCATTATATCCGCGACGATGAACTCATGTTCCAGGCTGCTGGTGCCGATAGTAATCGTTTTTGTAACTTTCCCTCTTACCGGCGCGCGCTCGCCAGTCGCAGTCCGCAGCTGTATGCCATGCAGCGGTTCCCAGTTCTTCAGCAGCTTCCTTTTTATGATCGAATACGACGCTCCAGTATCCAATGTCAACACGAACAGCTTCTCATCTATCCTTCCTTCAATTGTCAAGCTGCTGGGCTGTCGTTTCAGCTGTGAGACAAGGACGGTGGGGCGGCAGATTGTGGGGATCAGCTCACGCCCCTTTGGGCTGACCCGTTTTAGTTTAACGACTCGCCGTCCTCAGCCCTGCGCTTGTTGGCTGGGCCTCGATTATCAGTATTCCTCGCTTCAGGCGATTGCGATCGAGAACGGGAACGCCTCTCTCGTTGGCGGCAGTCTCGTGATATGTGGCCCTGCTTGCCACATACCCAGCATACAACTTTAGAGGAGACCACCCGTGGCCTGCGCGGCGGCTCAGAGCTTATTGCCTGGATCGCAATGTCGTTGTCCGGCTGGATCTGGCGTATCCTTGCAGGTGCATACCGAGTGCTCCCAATCCATGTCGCCTCGTATGTCATCGCGCTGGTCACCGTCTCCCTAAATGTCGGCTTGCCCATCATCAACGCACTGCGACGTGTCTCCGGATCATGAAGACCCTCGATAAATGCCTCAATCTTCATCCTCTCGAGATCATCAGCGCCGAAGGACGGGTAGGACAGCTGCACGAGCCGCTCAATGTCCGCTGCATATGTCTGCAGCGCCTCGTTGGATCTTTGCCTGCGGTTCTTCAGCTCACAGTAGTACAGCGTTCTGTTGTGCTCGTCGCTGTATTTGGCTGCCAGCGCCCTTATGACGGTCTCGTACTCACTTCGTAAACATTCCGGAACTGATTTTATTACCTCAGCCGCAGCACCTTTAAGAGCCAGCGCCAATCTCCGACCTTTCCTTACATCGGTCCACTGATTTTCCAGAGCAGCCAGGTCGAATTGTAGCTTGAATGTATCGAACGGCGTAGTCCCATCATAAGTAGGCACTTCCGCTCGGGTGGCAACACTTTCCGGAGCCGGCGGCAGCCATTCTCGTGGCTGTACCTCCCTAAGCCGCTCGTCCATTTTTCTGTTCATCGAGTCTTCCAGACTATCAACTCGGTTGCTCAGGGAATCATCAAGATCGTCAACACGTTTGTTCAGGGAATCATCCAGGTCGTCGACTCGTTTATCCAAGTGTTCCACTCGAGTTCCCAGGTGCTCCACCTTTACATTAAGCTGGTTGGCGATTTCTTCCACTTTCCGCTCCAAGCGCGCAGAATTTTCCTGAAGCTTGACTTCCATCCGCTCTGCCATCTCTCGGTTCGCAGTCTCGACTTTTGCCGAAATTTCGAGATTCGTAGTTTCCAGCTTCGCGGCCATCTGCGCCGACATTTCACGATTTTCATGACTGACATTCTCAATTTTCGTTTCCATTTTCTGGTCGGAAGCCTCGAACATGCCTTTCATTGCGACCATTAGCTGGCTCATGTCCATGGCTTGTGGTGGCGCAGCCGCTGCAACCGTACTTTGCATCGACGCAGCACCGGCAGGCGATTCCTCCACCTTGGCCGACGAATCTAGCTCCTGCGTCCCGAACTCGTGCGCAGTCCAATCGACGCCTCGTGCCTCACACGCCTCTCGCAAGCGCAGCTGCAACTCCACCTTACCGCCAGCAGTCGGCAAATTCCAGGCAGCCAGCTCCTTCTTTAGCTGGTCCACTTTCAGCAGCTCGAATTTAACCATTTCTGCGTTTTTATAATTTTATTTTTATCCTTATTTATTCAGTAACACAATCCCACTTCTGACACCAAATGTTACGAAAATACCAGTTCTAGTGGGCTAGTACGAATCACTGGATTGTGCAATTTGAAATAAACAAACACACTTAGTCCCTCAAACGCAGTCAATAAGAACCAACAATCACTTTATTTAACAGATTTACACTTCACTGTCTTTACACTTAAATATTCGCTTAATTATTCCGCGTGGCAACTCCGCTAGTCAAAATCAGACTGACTCGCTGCGCCGCACCCGGCTGCCTTTTATACCTGTCCGGCCATCGCGCAGATCGTTCCCGCACATTCCGGAGTGGACTGACGGTTTCCATGACGATCGCGACCATCATTGCCAGGTTAGACTAGAAGTTTCCATCATTGCCAGGTTGGACTAGAAGTTTCCATCATTGCCAGGTTAGACTAGAAGTTTCCATCATTGCCAGGTTGGACTAGAAGTTTCCCTTATTATCGCGGCCGTCGTTGCCAGATTGAATTATAGCACGGCGCGTAGCGACAGGGTTGCTTTGCACAGCGACAGACTGTCTTATCGTTACAATATGTTATGTAAAAAAAGTTTTTATTATAGCTAGAAAGGGTAGGCCATCTAGTGGTTTCTTTTTAAATCATAGGTTATTTTGACACTGACAGCTGTTGCCCGTTCGATATCTTCACAGAAAGTCAGTACTTCCGCTGAACGAATGAGTGCCCAAATCGTGTTATCAGCCGTCTTGGCGATGTCCTTTGGACTTTTTTTGTGGGGAACTGTGAAGAACCGATGTTATGTCAACAATCCATAAACGATTCAAGCACTTCAGGCCAATATTAGCCAAGCAATCCGTGAGCTACAGCCCGATTGTAGTGACAGAATGCGCTACTGCGAATTTAGCCGAGATAGCTACTTGAACGACGTTGTGCTCCATAATTAGTGGAAATGTTTGCTCTTAATAATAAAGCCATAATACATGAAAAACAAATTAATTTAGTTCATTTTATTGAATGTTTAAAAAGAAACGACTAGATGGCCCACCCTGTATGTATATAAGCTCAGTTCACTCTTCATAGCATTTTATAGTATGTGCAAATTTGTTATCGTAGCTATTTTTGAATTTTCGCAATGTTTTCGAAAGCAGTTGCAGCGATAGATTGCTACGATAGCAACTTTACACCTAAAATGTTATGAAGAGTGAACTCCACTGTAGTGATTTTTATGTCTTCTTAAATAAACGGAAATTAATCGTTTTTGTTGAAAAGAAATCAAAAATAAATTTATAACAATAACTTTAATTTTGCCGTCCAGTAACTGTACCCAAAATACGATAATTGTTTAAGGGCTGTACAGTAATTTGGAAAAAATACTTAACAACACTGCGATATGGTGACACGAATTCGAAAACGTTTTTGTCCCACTCCCACACAAAACGAATGAACTGAAAGTTCGTATTTACGTAGCTTTGACTTCTTCACCCACTTGCTGCGAGTGACGTGTGAGGCGAAATTGTAATAGATCACTGGAACGCAAATAAACTCTGTGTCCAATAGACTTCGAATATAATCGCCAGCTCGGGTATTCGCCATTTGTTAATTTCGAGCGTTTCGAAGACATCGCACGTTTACAACTATCAAGTGAAAATTTTCAGTAAACCTACAAACTAAAGAAGCACTTGCTATCAGTTTTTTATTTTCTGCTGCGGTTACTTTTTATTATCGTATGTCCATCCAGAATTTAAATACATTTGGTAAGTGATTTTTGCACAATTGCAAAATGCTGTGTGTACACTTTGTGACAGGTTCGGTGATAAAATCTAACCTTATAGCTCGTGTAACAATGGTGGAGAAAATGGCTGCTCCCCACACGAAAGTAGAAATGTGGATGCGTATTTTTGTTTTGTTTGCTTGCAAAAGTCATTTTAGGGATCAGAGGAGAATTTGCAGGGTTTTTGTGTATACATTACTAGTTAAACTTTCTAGAATTCTGTGGTGTTGGAAAACGAGTTGTGATGAGTCAGCAAGAGAAGCAGTGACTTGATTTTTCGAGAGATTTCAAATTTGTATGAGCTTTTTTCTATGCATTTGGCATACCGTCGGTAGCCGTGATCTGAGTCGTCATTGACGATGTGGTTGTTGGTGGTGTCGTGATTAGTCGGTCTTGAGGGTTGATGGGATGCCACATGCTGGGAAAGTGTAGTATATATAAATGTTGGGCGTAGAACGCAATGCATTTGTGACCCAATTATCTGATTGGACATTTTTTTGACTTATTGAGAGTATAGTTAATCAATTCGCGGGACATTTTATTAAATACGAACAAGTACTCACACATGTAATTTTTTGTTGGAGTATGCGTTGAATTAATTTGTTTTGTTTTGCAGACCCCTTTGCTGATGCAATCAAGGGTGCTGATGATGATGTTCAAGACGGTCTTGTACACATAAGAATTCAGCAGAGAAATGGTCGCAAGACACTAACCACTGTCCAAGGCTTATCATCGGAATATGATTTGAAGAAAATTGTGCGGTCATGTAAAAAGGTAAAGCCATCCACATACCCGTTGAGCAAGCTATGTATATGTAATATGTATAATGTGCTTGTTTTTGTTTATAGGAATTTGCATGCAATGGCACTGTAATCGAGCATCCCGAATACGGGGAGGTACTCCAGCTTCAGGGTGACCAACGTGAGAATATTTGCCAATGGTTGACTAAGGCTGGTCTAGCGAAACCTGATCAGTTGAAAGTGCACGGCTTTTAAATCAATTGGAACATCCAGCAGAAGACAAGCAACCGATAGACAGACAGACAAACCGACCAGTTCCAGCAAGGCAATTAAGAACCATTGCCATTCGTATAACAACACATTTCTGTCGAACTGTGCAAGTCAGATGCAAAACCATCATATGATTTCTTGTTAAATACCAACAACAACCGCATTACAACGTCATCATCATCATCATCACCAACGAGATCAAAAACAACAACAGCAGCAACCACACCTGGAACTTAAGCAATTCACTTTTCAGCATTATTAAACGAAACCCAAAACCACAAAAATTTTAATGAAACTGTTACCCATTCTAATACAACCACACGAAAATAAAAATACTAGCATCCGTTATTTTGAGTACTATACGGCTTGACAGGACGCAAGCGCGGCAGGACAATTGCAACTAACTTTAGCAAGGCCGAACTTTAGTTACTGACCCATATCCGTTGCAAATCGTGAACGCTCGCCAGCACGCCGACGCCGCGCCACGAGCCGTTGCAGATGCGTTCGTTTGCGTAATACACTTTACGTTACATTGCGATATTGAACTACTGCTAGAATGTTGGAATTAGTGTTTAACCACAATCCTAATGAGAGTACGAGTAATATTAATAGTTTAGTACAGAAATTCACATGGAGAAGGAGGCGAAGACATGAGCAACATCTCGCACACACTACAGAAGTCTTATTATTATTACTATAATTAAATTCGTCAAATAAATACCCATACAAATGAACAAAATGGAACGTAATTAAAAAACTAAAATATATTTCATTTTCGAATAGGATATTATTACTATTATTATTGATAGCATCATGTAACACAAGTATGTCAAATATTAATAAATGGTAGTATCTTCAATGAAAACCCATAAACGCCATTTTGCATATACAAATGTATGTACTTGTAAAACCGAATGTCGCTGATTAACCATCACTCGCTCAGTTATTCTAGAGTGGGCACAGCACCTCCATTCGTCTGGAATCTATATATAAATGTAATTGGTTGCCCTGACTGACTGATTTATCATCGCCTAGCCCAAACCGTTTAAGCTACAAACATGAAATTTGAACTGCAGGTACATTTAAAAAATTGAGCCTCCGCCTTTAAAAGAGCAAAACGTGGGTTACGGTGTTGTATGAAGAAATGTGGTTTAATATGCCTATTGCTTTCAAACTTGGTAAAAGTACTCCAAATCAAAAATAATTTGACACGTTTATGAGTTTTTTCAAATTCAGGAACCGATGCGCCTATTGAGTTTAGAATTGGTGAAAACACTTAAAATCAAAAATAATTAGACACGTGTTTTATTATTTTGAGAATCCATCACTGACGGGTCCGTCACGAACATGATCTAATGGGATTTTGTACTTCAAACTTGGTGAGTGCTTTAAATGATAAATAAACCAACAAGTGTTCTCCCTTTTCTTTTCGGAAATCAAAATCTGACGGGGTCAACGATGGCTTAAGAGTTGGTGTAGGTAAACATGATTTAATAGGTCTTTTGACTGCAAATATGGTGAAAGCACTTCAAATGAGAAAAAATAGACGAGTATTTTTCATAAAAATCTGATTATATATCTGAGTCTTTAGACGCTTACCTGTTCTAGACCGATTGAATACATGTGTTTTCTCAGTCTGCTGTGCCCGGTTAACAGGTGACCAGTCTGTGCTGGTATGAGACATTCTTCACCCTATTTGGAGTTATAACCCTTGATAAAGATTTTCGATTGCCTAAGCCCCGAGTCATTAGACCAGTGTTCTGAATTCCAAGTTCTTTCCTCAAGTCTTAGTGACTCTGCTAGAGTGTTTTTGGCCAGCCCAATGAAAGGTTCTGGTCCAAGAGGGATCGTGGCTGCCTCAGTTCTAGCAAGGCTATCCGTCACCTCGTTTCCATCAATTCCTCTATGTCCTGGGACCCAGTGGATTTTAACCTGGTTGTGTATACCCAGTTTGTTCAATGCTTCATTGTATTCCAGCACCAACCCTGAGATTATCTCATACGAGATTAGTGCTTTGATGGCTGTTTGACTGTCTGAAGAAATGACTATGTCCTGCCTCCTGTACATACGCTCGAGGTTAATTTGCGCACAGAGCCTGAAGGCATAGAATTTCGCTTGAAAAATGCTGGGTGTCCAAATACCCGGGTCCCTGTTCCCTCGTACGTTTTGAAGCCGTCTGCAACCCAATGGATAGTATGTGGTCTTAAATGTACTTGCCTGGTGTACTTCCCAGTTCCAATCTACTTGATTGCTCATATAAACTACGAAGTTTTTCTCGTAGTTATACATATGTTTTTGTTATTGTATCCATTGGGTACAGTACATAAGGGTTGCTGATAGATTACTCATCTAATATGCAGCCGCCAGGACGACCTCGAGGTCACGACTCTCGATTTGGATCGTCATCGCTACCGCTACCAGGTCCCTGGACATGTGCTCTGAAAGACAAACATAGTAAATATTTTTCTGCATAATGATGCAGCCCGGTTTGTTGCGAGTTCAGTCCGCATACTATTCCGTTGAAGCACCAAGGCTCCTGGACTAGCGCCGCCCTGATGTGGTCTCGGGTGAACTTGTGCACTAGGACGGCCGATGCCGCCTTCGCGTGATGAAGGTTGCTTTGAAAAACCTTCATATCTCGAGGGTTAGAGTTTAGGAGGGGCCTCGACATCCATCTCCAGCAGCGTCGTTAACGAAATTTCGTCCGACAGCTGCTCCTCTTCCTCGTTAATACTGCCTTGCAGCCCTACTGTTTCAAGATTAAGCGCCTCAAGGGAATCTTGAGAAGCCCCTATTGTAGTTGCATCTGCTCCGGCTAGCTTTCCGCCCCCCGGTGAAGTCCCGGGTTCAGCAGATCGGGTTGCGCCTGACGTTCCTGCTTCCATCGGTGAATTTCCGGCTTCAGCTGGCATCGTGGGAGGGACTAACTTACTGTTCGGGCCTCCAGATTTGAGAGCATGAACTAGGATGCTCCCATACCTGAAGTTGAGGACGTTGCTATTTTCGCTGATCGCGGCGAGGGATTTATCGTCAATGACCAGGTTCCAAAGTACACTCTTGCCCTCCTCTTTGGAAGTCACCACCTTCCAAAGATTCGTAAAGATCCCGCTTGTATGAGCGCAAATAGTTTGCTGAGTTCGTGTACAGCGCTCCTACGAAGGAACAAAGTAACGTGATTTGTCTTGGGGACATCATCTCCAAGGCACACACGAAGCTCTACCCCTTTCCATTCTTCCAGCTTCGGGACAACCTGCTGAACCCAGTCTGCAGTGCCTTGGACCCTGCAGTAAGTTCTCTCCACCAGGACCACGTACCGGGGCACAAGACCACAGTCGCAATGGTAAAATTAAATTTACTGCCGAATGTATCCTGGTTCCCAACATGAAAAGCCTCGAGGGAAGAGGTCACCCACTTTGATAGACTCCATGTTACGAGCTAAAAATAAGGGCAGACCCCTGTTCCATATCTCTGCTCTGACTGCAAAATCGAATTTTTGACGAAGACGATGTATGTCGCTTAGTAGCGAATAACTTTAATTTTGTATGTAATTGAATTATTATTTTTTTAACTTTCTACTAAAACTTTTAATTAACTATATATGTATCTATAACCATAAATTTTAATCACCATGTCGAATGCTAGATCCACCCATACATATGAATGAGATTCTTGGAATAATGAAAAACAATTTAAAAAATAATGTTTAACGGGCCATTGTAAAAGATCCCAGAAAGTTGATGCCTTAACTCGAAATTTTCGCTGACTGGCTACGCCTACCATTGTCTAAATGTCCACAGTTTTGTGGGCTTTAAAATGTATATTTTTGGTTAATGTCATTAGTGGAATGACCTTGAACCTTTTGTGAAATTGTGTTACAATATATTTGTGAAAGAAATCAAATCGAGTTCAAAAATTAGCTTCGCATAGAATGCATTACCCTTAATTAGGATTTCTTTGAAAGAAAATTATTCCGTTGAATGTCGCCTACCATTAAGGAATTTCCACAGTTCTGACGGCTTAAAACGCTATTTTTAAACTGCTCATCGATTGCATAACCTTGATCCTTTTTTGGAATTGTGTTACAAAGTTTGCGCGAAAGAAATCAAACCACGCATATTTTCGTTAAAATGGGATACTTAACTGCTTACTAAGCAGGTAGTCAAAGTTTTATGGTGCTCCACTGGGTTTTGAGCTCGCACCCTCTGTGTAACAATGAAAGTAAATTTTGGCCTTAGGTAAATTCCAAGACTCTCCGGCAAATAAATAAACTATAGCACACATCATGTTCGGATTTATAAAAAAAGAATTGCCATTTTAAGGGGTACAATTTTCATAAACTTAAAATTAACAGCCTGTAGAATATAAATTATGAACGTGTAAGAACGAATTGGATCAAATATTTACGTATCATGAACGTGTATGTTTACTTGTAATCCAAACTAACTTAAAAACCATATTTCAGGTTAAATAATTAAGTAAATTAGTTGACTGAATTTGAAAAAAAACATTATTAAGAAACTCATATTGTGAGAAATAAATTGTTTTGTTTATTTATTTTTTTCAATAAACAATGGAAACTCAATTGCATGCTTAATGATGAGTTAATTTGCGAATTGCATATCTGTGAAAATTAAAAACGGAAAATATTTTAAAATGTAAAGATTACAATCAGATCGCACTATAGAAGATTTTTCTGAAAACTTTCTGGTGTTAACAGAAAAACACCTTATAAATATTTTCTCAACAAGTTTCATTTAACTTTCTGCCTGTCCCTTGGGGTCTATTTGACCCCAGGCGGAATTAAAACCAAATCGATTGAGCGGTTTTGTGCGCTCGTCTACTTGTGTTATTTAGTGTTATGTAAACGCGCTTACAACCTAATAACAAATCGAGAAAAACACTTCGGGGGTTTCCCCTTTTCTTTTGTGATTTATGTGTAACATTTCTTCATGTTTTGTCAGTAAATTATACACCCGTTTGGTTGGGGTTATCCTGAGCCCAAAGGACAGCGAACGCAATTTTGTCAAGGGACATGCAGAAGGTTAAAAAGTGTCCTTTTTACATTTTTCAGTCTACGATTAACATATATGAAGCGAAAGACGTTATCGTTATCGCTATTTCGATAGTACATTTTTTGCCGGTTTTCCCCAGGCTACTTTGAAAAATGCTATGTTGGCAACGCTCCTCAATGCGACAGATGCTTTCTTGCTCAGTGTTTTCGTTCACTCGTGGCTACATACGCTCGCACGCATCGGGACTGTGGTTGCAAATTTCCCCAAATAAGAGATATCTAATTTTGAAAGCCGATATTAAAAACAATAGAAATCATAATCGGTTGTTGTGCATCGTTGTGGCATATTGTGTATTAGTGGTGAAGCAGTTGTGTTGAAAGGCGTGCAAAAGAAAGATCACTGGTCGTGGACAAAGCAGCCGATGAAAGAGGAAAACGGGAGCTGAATTTTGCATTGTCGTTCATTGTTGCCGACGGGTTGAGTCGTTTTCGTTGAGCGGGGAAACTCGTGCGACGCTGTTGCTATCCCGTTCGCGTGTATCGCTGCGCTGCTTGTTTGAGTTGACAGTTCGGTGTAGTGGTTGTGTTTTCTTTGTCGTGCGCACGGGGGTGCATTGGTTGCCTTTATAGCGCTGAAACGGAACGAGTAGGTAGCGGCACAGCACAGCAAGTGCCAGGCTGAAACTACGAACGAAAGCAAATGAAAATTCGGATAAATTGGCAAGTGCGGCTGTGAATTGACAACAGAGCGGCTTTTGAAGTTGACGCGAATGCTTAAAAAACAAGCAGATCATTCGGCGGTACCTTAGTGCGGTTAAAAATAAGTGATTATTTTATAAACATTTTACGGGTGAAAACTTTAAACAAAAATTAAATAAGTGGCGATAATCAAAAAGTGACTACGGTCAAGTGATCATTCCGAAAAGTAGTAGTAGATTTAAAAACATTACGACCACAAAAAGTGTTTAAGTGAATTTTCAAAAATAAAAATATCGAATTGTGTCATTATTCAAAAACAGTTCGGTGAACATTTTGTTTTATTATTTTCCGTGGATACCTTGTTTCGCAAGACAATATTGGCAAGTTTCTGTGAGTAATGGTTCGATTTTCTTATACTCTATATATATGTTTATCAAAATTGGTAGATAAATGACTTGATAGTAGCGATCAAGTCGAAAATGATTTCGGGTAAAAACAACATTATTATAGTTCGGATTGTGAGATGCTTAAAATATAAGCTGAGTTGTCACTAACATATAAAAGTAGTTGTTGAATAGTTTTGACCATAGAGCTTGATAAGAGATCATCAGAGAGATATCATTCTAGATTATGTGTAAACGCCAAGTACCCATTATGCTAATTGCATTTGCATTTTGTAAATCATATCCGATATTCAGCAATAACTCATAGCCATTTACTTCGGTCGGTAGATCAAGTACACTGGAAGGAACGAGTTACTCAATCGTCGTTTTACGTTGTCCCACTTCAAGTCCGTACTATTTTCAAGTTTCCTATATAAACGTATTTATAGGAATTAATCAGGATATATATCATGCTTGTAAAACACTTCATAAAGTATATCTGTATAGTATTAGTTTGATGAAGTAAAGTCGATTTCTATGTTTAGGTCGGTTTGCCGCCCCCGGTGACTGACGGTTAATTTTTGCCTTCGTTATTTAGGTATAAAAAACTAAGAAGGGGTGCAATCCTTGTCTCGATGCAAGAACAAAATTGTGATTCCAAGTAAAGGGTTTTACAACATTTATGGCATCTTTTTAAATTGACCTGCCATAAATGTATGAGAATAGACAATCGTCGAGTTAACATATGTTTGTATGTGCATATAGGGATATGTATATGTCCATTCGTCTCCGTTATCGGATGTCCGTCATTTACCGGGCTCGGCCGATTTATTTTTTGCACCTGCACAACTTCCCAATATTTTATGGTCGGTTAGGCGTGGCGCGCTTTGCTTTGGAGGCCTTTGCAGCCTTTCTTTGTAATGGCAATAAATGGTCGGAGTAAGCTTTAGTTATTCCGGGAATGCGAGCAGCATTGCATACAGATAGCTCCGAATAAGTTTTGATTTGGGTTGCTGTCATGAGCGCAAATTGCAAACCGCTTTCAGAAATGAATATATTGTGAGACAAACCATGCAATTTTCGCAGGAAAGAATATCAAAATTGTCCCGCTAACATAAAAAAATGCCAATAGCACTTTGTTTTCTCTGAAATGCCTGAGACAAATTTGTTGCTTTACTATAAGTTTCTTGATTTTACTGCTGCTTTATGTAAGTTCATCTGGTTTTTTCGTATTTTGTAAAACAGTCGAAGCACTACACCTTGAAACATTTTAAACCAAAACAATAAACATTTTGTTGAAGAACATTACCAGTGAATTCGTCGAAAATGTAACAAAACAAATTCCTAATCGAACCGGGAATGCAAGTGCACATATGAAATATTAAATTTAAAACAAAACTAAACACAAAACAAACCACAAACATTTGTGATTTCTTTACATACCAAGTGTGAAAAGCTTGTCTTTTCACAAACAAAGGCTTCATCATTTACTCCTTCGTAGCAGAAAACGTTGTATGTGGAATGGATATTGGTGGTAAGTGTGCATTTCCCTCCAATGGCCGTGTCACCCCAATCCTGATCCTATACCCAGCCCAACAGCTAGCCAAATAGTCCAACCACCTGTTCGTTTCATTGCATATCCTCTTTCAATCCACGCTACTTCACTCCGTTTGTGACACGGAATCTCTACCCTTCCTCTTTTTCGATCATTCATTTTCATGGCTTGCATTTTGCTAGTGGGACCTAATCCAATTGTTTTATTTGCGGTTATTTATGAGACAGAATAAACTTATCGAGCACAATAAAAAGCAAGCGCTCGAATTGTCCAATAGTGTAGTTGTGAAGAAAAGCATCATCAAGCGGTGTCATCATGCTTAAGATTTTAGGACTGAACCCTTTTTAATTTGGCTGTGAAATTTTATTAGAATTAGTGAAAGGTTTATCCGCAGGTAGCTCGTATAGATAAATGACCCGATTCTTCTGAATGCAAGTTAGGAAAGTAATGCAATATTTTAATGAATCGGTAATGTATTTTTGAATTATAGTCCTTAAAGTGAATGACAGTAGTATTTGAGCATCCAAGTAGCTTTCTTTGATTATGAGTTTCTATTGATTGCCATTCGCAAATTATAGATAGGAGCATGCATTGCAGAATATAAATAGAGAATTTGTGAAAATTCAGAGTTTTATCTTGTTTGTCGCGCAGAAAGCAAACTTAAAAAGCTTACCGTTTAATTTATTTAAAGAGGTTTAAACAAAAATTAGCTAAAGTTAATAATATGCATAATTAACGACAGTTGTTTCTAATTTTCTTTATCATAAAATATTTTGAACGAAGCCATGAGCTACAAGCAATCATGAAATTTTTGTTATCTTGTGCAAACTTGAAAGCTTTCTGTTTTAATTCGAATGTTGCAGCAATTGCAAGCTTGAAATTGTGTACATACGGTCGGGGCAAATAGCTGTGGCAACACTTTTCCCGTTCCATTCCGCTGTCGAGTAGAGTAGTAGTTGCAGTATTTGAGCGTTCCTCTGTGCTAGGACCAAGTGCAATTCGAAACGGGGCGAAAGTTGAGGCGACTGACTTATTTAATGATGATATGTCAAAAAATTTTTTATTAAATAAATTGAAGCAAAAATCTAGACTGTGAAACTAAGAAAGAAATTCGACGAGAATGATTTGTGTTTTGGTGTTGAAAATCGCGAAAATGTGCGGTGTGAAATGAAAAATACTTGAAAAAGTAGAGTGCAAGGCTGAAGGAAAAATTTTTTGAAGAAGCAAAAAAAGAGGCCGAGGAGGAGGAGGCAGCAGTTAAAGAAGAAGAAGAGAAATGTTCGATTTCGGTGGCTCTTTCTGTTTCTGCTGAAGTGTGCATATTTGTGCAAAAATAAAATAAAGAGGAGGAAACGCAAAACAAAGCAAAGAAAAGGAAAGGTTGTAGGAAGGAAGATAGCAGCAAGGCAGGAGGGCGATTGCAGAAAAGAGAACAAGAATTAAGTCATTCGAACCAACGACGACGTCGACGACGACTACGAAGGCGAAAAGACGGCCGACTGCGATGAAGTGAAGTTATTAAAAGCTCAAAATAAAAGACGCAACCAGAAATTAAATTCTTTAATTAATTAACGCACGCGCGTGTGTGTGTGCGTGCGTGCGTGTGCACAAGCAGAAAGTGGATTTTGTGAACCGCAACTAGACGACAAGATGGAATATTATCTGGGTTTGTAAATTTTCACCGCAAACGCTGCGGCGCTTTTACATATTGCATATGGATACGGAGTTGGGCGGGCAACTACTCCGACGAAAAGTAAAAATTGAGATGGAAAAGTGCATGGAATCGGGGGGGAAAATTCAAAATGCATTTGTGATTATAATGATTTTTCCATAGGTTTGGAATTTTCGGTCGTTGCGGCAAATTTTTGTCCGTTGTTTCTATCCTCTGGATTTCATGCCGCCACCACCTCCTTTTCACTTGGTTTTCTGGCAAACGGCAGAACAACGTGCAAAAGTGAGCCGTCGAATGGGCTTCAGAGCGGCAAAGCGAGACCGCAAGCGTGTGAGCGAGCGAGTTCGCCAGCGCCATCATTGTTGTTATTTTGCTTTTTGCAGAGTTTCGTGTTTCCATGTGTTTTTATTCGCAATATTCCATTCGTATATTTACATTTTCTTGCTTACCGTTCCATTTGATTCATTTGCATTTTGAAACGGGCAGCACATGAGCGAAAATGGAATGTAACCATAACAAGCAAAAGTAGCAGAAGGCAACGCGATTCATTGAAATGCTAATTCTTGACGGGTTATTAGTTTCGTCACCGTTTTCGCAGTGCTGCGCTTCTTTCTATTAACTTCTTTTGTTTTTTGGACTTGGGTTACTTCACCGTTCTATTAACATCTTTGCTTTATGCATGTTGATTTTTTGTTCATTCATTTCTCTTTTTCATGGCATTCTAGTACTTTGTGCACCATTTTTTGAAATTTTTTTCGCATTCGTTTCGTTAGCCTTTGCCATCTTGTCGCATATAACGTTTCTCCTTTTGGTTTTGGGGCTGGCTTAAGTTTCGGTTTTATTCTCAGTGTTGTTGCTGTTGGGCAAGATCGTACGCAGTGCATGTTGGAGACGCAACACTGCTTTGCTGTGGTCGGAAGAAGCGTATGGGTTATCCAGTGATAAGGATAGACGCCGGGTGTCTATCAGCAGAAATAGGTGGCTAATTTGACGGCGTAAGATGGGCCATTAACCAGTTCTGTTAATATTGAGAGTGAATATTGAAAAAAATCATATACATATGTACAGTGAAATTCGCCATAAACGGACACTCACAGTCGTAGTGTTTTTGTCCGGTTATGGGAGATGCCTGCTTATGGGGGAGGGGGTACAAAAATTAGTTTAAATTGTAGCCATGTGTTTCTCGTTTATTTATTATTTAATATTTTGTACGATTTTATGAATATTAAATATTTAATTAATATTTATTACATGTATAGGTAAAGTACATACTTTGTACAAGTCGTTAAATTTTAGTACTGTTTTGGTTGAAAACATTTTGTAATAGTTGATTGTTTTAATTTTCAAATACGAGTGAATGTATTTGTATGATAGGATAGTACAGATAAAAAACTGGTTTGGCATTAGTTTGAATTTTGTCCATTTATGAGAGATTTTTTAATAAAAATGGTTTGAAATATAGTGCCCGCGTTCAGTTATTAGAGCGTCCGGTTATTGGAATGTTATTCGTACAGAAAACTTAATGAAATAACTGTGTCTGTGAAATTTGTCCGGCTATTGAAGCTGTCCGGTTATAAGGACTGTCCGTATTGGGAAATTTCAGTGTATATACAGTCGTGCCTGGGTATAGTGTACACCCAAATTTTTACATGGAGTACTCTAAATAGTGAACAATCGAAAACCTCTAAATAGTGAACACAATTTTGAAAGGAATTTCAAGCAAAAAGCAACAAAAAACACAAGAAGGAATCAAAAATGAAAGAGGGTATTCCCCTAATTTGTATTTTTGCTGTTGATTGTTACAAAATCAGCTATTCTTTGACTTTAGTGGTTATGTTTTTTGTGTATTTTAAACTTTTTTATGTGTATTTTAAAATTTGTGAACGCAAGAAGCAAACGTATATTCGCCAATTCTTTCAATAAACATACATTTATGTTTTCCTACTAATTTATTTTAATGATGTCTTGGATTTATATACACAAAGTGTGTTTTGAGCAAATAAAACTAGTTTTTGAACAAAAATTGTAACCTTGATATGGTGAACAACCTCAATACTGTGAACAGGCCTTGCAATAATTAGTTCACTATATCCAGTCACGACTGTATATTTTTTTAACTCGAGCAAACGCGCAGGGCATGATCCTTATTAATGCGAGGCATTGCGTTGGTTCAGGAAGGATATACAGGTTAGGAGATAGGGTTTAGAGTGAAATGGTTATGAACTCTTGCCTTGAACCCATCAAAATCAAAGGGGCTGGGAAAAATATCTGCAGTGAGACCATTCCACAATCGCACAGTGCGGGCCAGAAACGAACTCTCTCTGTAATTTGTAGTGCGCTGAAACATCGTTTTAACGTGGAATACAGGGTGCCATTGTTCGAACGGGTAGCCCGGGGAATACCTGGAGTGATATGGTTTGATGATACATCAAACTGCTCATCTCCTCTGAATAATGACTAAAAAAATAACGGTAGAATAAGACCACACATATATAAACATTAAGTCCTTTTCCAGTATATGACATGACCCAGTTACCAAGATTACTTATTTCGCGAATCGTCGGAAAAGACACATATTCGAGTGTAGATTCATCTGTGGAAAAATTATTAAATGTTTGCGATATTTTAAATATCGCTTCCGTTGATAAAATCAATACTTACCAAACTTTTTCTACCCACAATTTAAAAAAATGTCTGATACAATATGAACTGCTTTCATATGATGATTTTGAATAGAGTTGCGATATATTTATATAGCAATTCTTTTGTTGATTGCGGAAGAAGTTTATCCAAAATAGGTCATTTCGCCCAAATTTGTGTTCTATATTATATGCTGAAATTCTTAGTTGGTAAAGTTGGTACCCCCTTTCATTCGCAATCGCAAGTGAGCCCATTTAACTTGTCACTGGTAAAGGAAATTCCAACTACAATGAGAATGTACGGCAGAGAGCATACAGGACCGATCCTCGAATTCTTTTGAACAATATAGAGTGCAATGCCTAAAGTAAATAAGAGTCGCTCCATTCATCGTATAGAGACATTTTTCAGATTGATACGAAATGTCGGCAGTAATTCGCGTTGTGATATGGAGAGGCTCGACTAATTGACAAGGTCTAATATGTATTTTTCCCCCCAATTTTCAAACTATTTTGACGAAATGCCATATACGATTGCAATCTTATCGAGTTTTATGTAATTTTTTGTTAAATAATATTTGCATGTTTATAGATTTGTAGGTCTTGGCACAATTTAAGAATGAATACGAATATAAATGCTTGAGTCTATTCTAACTTGGTCAACTAAATGTTAGACTGTGTCCGAATGTTACGTTTTCGTTGGCTTCGTTTATAATTTTATTTTCTTTGTAGTCATAACTTAACCTTTTCAGTCACAATGTCCAATATATTGCACTACCGCCCATACAATTCATACAGAACGGGTTTATTTTCATGTCGGAAAGGGTTAAGCATTAATGCGGAGGTTTTCCTCGAATTTTAGTAAATTTTCGCGTGCCCCCCTCAGCAATGATAACGAAGAAATTCTTGAATTTCTGGTGGAGGGTATTAAATTTTACCCTAAATGTATCGTTATAGATCAATTGTATGTGGTGCATAAGTGATATCTTCTGGCTACCGGGTAGCGTGCATTTTGTAGTTAGATTTCGCACTAGTTTATGTTTCCTTTTCATGTCCCATCTACTGTCGGCTTTAAGTAAATTCAATGTTATTGGAATTTGGTTGCTTATGTGTTAATTGTTGCTTCTTTGTTCGCAGGCGGTTACGTGTACATGAATGGGGATGCAGTGAAGCTTCAACCACCTGTTGCCAATACCGTTTATGCGCATGTTCCTGTTGAAACGGCAATGTTAGCCACCAACTTATACGGCCCGACGACGCAACTGGCAGCTCCGGCAGCAACGCACATCCCCCTGATAGCGACCACAGCTCCGCAGCCGCCACATCCACAGGCCTTGCCAGCACCGCCCACCCAGCATCAGCAGCTGCTGTCGCACACCCATTCTCACGCCCACAGCCACACCCACAGCGCCGCCCACACGCAACAGCCGACGCTGCAGACGGTGCCTGCGCACCAACAACACCTGCAGTACGCCCACCAACCGCAGATCGCCGCCGCCGGGGCCACAACAACGATCGACAACACCGAATACGCTGCCGTTATGAACGGCGCCATCGCACAGGACGGGACAGTCGTCTGCTACGGCCAGGAAGAACTGGCTAGCGGCGCTGCCGGTACGAATTTAGTTGCCGTCGATCAGATGTCTGGCGCTGCCCCGGCCGCCATGCATCAGTCACACGTGCAACAACAGCATCATGTTGTTGTGACCAATGGGCCACAACCGCAGCATCAGCAACAGTCGCATCAGCAGCACCAACACCAGCATCAGCAGCAACCACAGCATCAACAACAGCAGGTGGTGAACAGCAACAATAACGGTAATACCGCTGACAACAACGGCATACCGTTGGATCAACTGAAGCAAATGCTTTCCTCGCAATTGGAATATTATTTTTCAAGGTGAGATATTTGTTTTTTTGTATGCCGACAATTTATTTTAGAGCAAAATCATATGGAATTGTGTTTTTTTGTTCATAAGTAGCTTAATATTAATTTGTCATACTCTTATTGCAGAGAAAACTTAGCGAACGATACTTATCTATTAACACAAATGGACAGTGATCAATATGTTCCCATAATTACGGTGGCGAATTTCAATCTTGTTAAGAAGTTAACCAAGGATATTAAATTGATCACAGAGGTCCTGCGAGAGTCCCCAAATGTGCAAGTGGATGAGGACGGACTGCGAGTGCGTCCTAATCACAAACGGTGCACGATTATATTGAGAGAAATCTCCGCGAAAACACCAGTGGAAGAAGTAAAAGTATGTGTTTGAAGAATAATATTTAAAGATTGTTTTCGTAACTTGCGTATTTTTTTAATTTCAGAATATTTTCAATAACGAAAACTGTCCACGCGTGATATTGTGTGAATTTGCGGGCAACAATTCGTGGTACATTACGTTTGAGTCTGATGAAGATGCCCAAAAGGCATTTAAATATTTAAGAGAGGACGTTAAAGAATTTCAGGGCAAACCCATAATGGCTAGAATGAAGGCGAAACCCTTCATCAACAGGTTGCCAATTGCACCGGTGCAGGCTTTAAAGAATGGCTTCCGTCTAACGTCGCCACCAGCGGCCGTATACGATCCGACTGCAGCAGCTGCTGCTGTGGCTTACAGTGCCGCACCACAACGATTTGTGTACGCAGCCAATGGGGCAGCAATGACGCAAGCGTCCGTACCTTATAACACACCAGTTCACCTTTTTGTAAGTGTTGTCACTGCCGTATGTACGTGTAGAATTGAATTTGAATTAATGCTTTCTTCTCCAACAGCCATTCCAACAGCAACCGTTTTATCCTAGCCTGGTCGCTACCTCTCCTTGGCCACCGGCGGCTGCTGCCGCAGTAGCAGCAGCCGCTACCTCTGCACATGGCCAGAATTTCTATGAGATTGGAAATGTTTTCGCTGCCAACGGGCTGGCACCGCAGGCCGTGCCTGCCGCGTACGCCACAACAGCGCCCCCACCCAGTGCTGCTCCGCTCACCACGACGAAGTCACAGGGCGGTGGCGGTGGTGGTCGCTACAACAGTAGCCATCGAAGTAACACCAGCAGTGCTGGTGGTGGTGGTAGAAGTAAACCACGCAACAATGCAGCACAACAAATGCAGCAGCAACAGCAGCAGCTGTCGGGTGGCAGCATAATTGCGGCTTTAAGTAGTGTTGGCGGTGGCCTGGTGGGCGTAGTGCCAGCCACAATAATCGATCCGCACCAACAGCAACAAAGTCAGCATCAAATGCAACAACAGCAAACGACTACAAGTCAAGTGCAACAACAAGTGCAGCACCAGCCGCAACAGCAGCAACAGCCACAGCAACAGAGCAGCAACAATCCCACGAGACACTATTCCAGTATAAAAAATACCACAGGTGAGTCGGTGTTTGGTTGTGTGCCAGTTTGCGAGTGACATAAACTAAATGTATAATGTTGCTATTTTAATTACAGGTGGCATACCAAAATCGTCCATTGAAAAATCGTATGTGGGCAGCGGGATGTCCACTCACCATCATTTCAATACACAAACACAATCAGCTGGAACGACCCATCACCACTCGCAGGCGCAACAGCAGCAGCAGCCGACAAACAGCGCTGGTGCCACACACATGCAACAAACTCACTACCAAATGCCTTCCTCCAATGCAGCAACAGCCACCGGCACCATGCAACATGCTTCCTATGCTCTCACGACACCAACGGTGTCCGCACAACAACACCACCATCACCACCACCAGCAGCAGCAGCAACAACAGCAGCAGCAAGCGCCTTCTCAGCAGCACCAGCACCAGCAGCATATGGCCGAACTGCAGGAGGACATGGGCGGCGGTGAGGTGGTGATGCAGCAGCAGGTGTCGTCACAACAGCAGGCACCGCATGTGCATCAGCAGCAACACAATCGCAGCGGCATGACCAGCTCGTCATCGTCGCTGGCAACATCCGTAGGCGGCGTGGGGAAGGAACCGCTGCATTGGGCACAGCCACGGCCCCGGCGTCGTCGACGTGACGATGACGGTAGCGGAATGACGTATTCGCCAAGCAATCGGCATGGTGGCGGTGGTATTGGCGTTGGGGTGAGTATATCGGCCTTGTAGTATCTTTGTTCAAAGTAGTGGTTGTGGTGGAGGCATGCTTGAACTGGGTAGATGTAGTGTGGGGGGAGCAGCGTTGGATACGTAGGCAGCGTGAGTGCGGAAGGAAGGGAGGAGGTGGCGGCAGCGGTACTGGACAAGTGCCATCAGTTACCAGCAACTCAAACACTACCGTCATTGCAGTCAGCGGCACCCTGCACTCAAATCAAGATCTGACTCCCCATCTGATCTCTAATTTGTACCAACCAAATCAGAGCCAAACACACAGCTGCAACCAAAGCCAAAGTCATGATCCAAATCGAATCCAAATAGTATCCACTAGTTTCCTGAACAACAATTACAATAAATTTAACGGTTGTACTTCTACCACTATCAACAATAACGCCAACAACATTAATACTCCTACTTCCGCTAATAACGTCATTGCTGGCAGTTACTGTAATTCAATTAATTCGCTCTTCAGTTCACATACGCTTGTGGACTGTGCTAATCTAGCAGCTAATACAAGCACTAATAATACTACCGCAACTACAATATCAACAACTAATTATACAAAAATATTCATGCAATCCTCTTCTCCGCAGCAGCAGTCGTACAGCGCGTCGTCACACCATTCGCAGCAGCAGCAACAGCAGCAGCAGCAACAACAGCAACAGCCGTCATCGGCGGGTGTGGTGGTGTCAGCATCATCGAATAACAACAATGTCATTTCCTCACAGTCGTCCGTTGGTGGTGGTGGTCATCACACGAGTCGTAGCATAGGTGGAGGCGAGGGTGGCGGCATTGGTGGCGGCCATCATGGTGGCTATACTTCGCATCGCGATGAGCATCGTGGTGGCTATAAGGGCAACAATTATAATCCGCACTACAATAGCGGTGGTATGGGTGGTGGCTCCTCACATCACCACTCGCAACATTCGTCCTCTTCGTCGCTGCATCATCACCATCACAACGCCTCATCGCAACAGCATCACTCTTCATCTCACCATCCACCCTCTACGCATCACTACCACCACCATCGCCACGAAAGCAGTGGCGGTGGCGGCTCAAATGGGTCCGGTATGAGCGGCAGTAGTGATCGCAGCGGAGGTCACGGGCAGCAACAGCAGCAGAATGTTGCGCCTGCTCAGCCGCCACAGTTCGACCTGGAAGCAGCTGCATTTCCACCACTGCCAGGTGTGTTTCGGCGTGCGCGGCAAAAGAAGGGTTTGACGCAGTGTTGGCAAACCGGCGTTGTAGCATAGCAACGACCGAGCTTTTTAAATTGATTTCTATTTTCCAATATTTTGTATTGTAACTTTTATTTTGTTTTGGTATTGCCAAATGTTTTCCTTAGTATTATTTGCCTTTATACTTTGTATCAAATTTGTAATGTCCGAAGAGGGCTATTTGGTTATGTATATGTATACCGTCATCGTAATAGCTACTCAGCCACATGTTGCGTTAAATCATATTCCGTCTGTTTGCCCTTATTGATATGCACAATACCTGTCAAAATCGTCGACGTGGAATTTGGTAAAAATTTTACTTATAGGTAAGAAAAATTTAACATGAATGCCAAATGTTTGGTTGCAGCCAGAGGGGCAATATTACAATGTTGACATATTTTAAGATTTATGTATCCTGCACCAGATTTTTGCATCTTGCAACATCTAAAGAGGGCGTGGTACTGATTGGTTTTGTCAGTATAATTCTCATAGATGTTTTAATATTAATATGTTGATATATTTTAGGTTTAGTTAGCTAAAGCGGAGCGTAGGATGAGTTCCGGTGCAAGGCTAAATAAATTCAATTAATATTGGAATAACAATGTAGACTTCGTTATAATTGTCATGATCTATGTTTTAAATTGTTGAGTTATATATTTTTCGGTATGCCAACACTGGTCTCGCTTGATCTAACATGAAATCAACTGATTGGAAATTTCTTTGTCGCCAACAGCAACATCATCATCGGCAGCATCGTCGTTAACGGCCCCAAATGCTTCGTCATTGAATACTGCCAACAGCAGCAGCAACCATAATAGCAGCAATGCTTCAGCGCTTAGCAACAAAACTGCCAACGTGACCACCCAGCAACAACAGCCACATCACCATCATCCACAATCGCAGCAATCGAATATTAACGATGCGGTCGCCGCTGGTGGCAATAGTGAGCATATGCAAAGGGCATCCGGCTATCACCCTCAACAGCAACAGCAGCAGCAACAGCGACCGGAGCAACATCAGCAGCAACATAATCAAAGCTCAAATAGCAACAATGCCTTACAGCAACAAAATAGTTCCTCAGCAGCAGTAGCAGCGAGTAGCAGTGGCGGTAGCGGTTGGTCTGAGAATCGTCTCGCAGATGTTGTACGTTCCGGTGGTGGGGGCGGTGGTGGTGGCAGCATTGGCATTGGCGCCGGCACCAACGTCAACAACAAAAACATCACCAAAGCCCGAAAAGAATCCGCCCATAATATCAAACAGCAAAACTATCAGCAGCGCAACGCTGCCATCAGCCCCACACCCACCATATCTGGTACCGAAGGTGCTTCTGCTAACGAGGACTCCTCAATGTCAAAACCGAATAAATCGACATTGAGTAAGCAGCAAACTGCAAACAACTCCTCCTCCACTGTGATAAAGTGTTTAACACAACCCAATAACAACAACAACAACATCAATAAGAGCAACAATATCGGTGTTATCTACACCGACTGTAACACTGGTGTCAGTGGCAGTGCCAGTGGCACATACGATAAAATGAACAAGACTGAGGATTTGCATGCCGTCGACACTGAGGACGTGTGCAACGAGTATCGCGGCAGCATGAAAGCGGGGACCGCACACGGCGTGCCAAACACCGCTGCCGTCACATGCAGCGTGGCTACCATGACTACCAACTTTGCCGACTGCAGTCTGAGTAATCACAAGAAACCACCAGCTGTTGCCGACTTACTTGCCAAGAAGGCAACGCCAAAAGATTCTACTAAGCAGAAGAACGCCTCCACATCCACCAACTCTGCTTCCATTGAGAATATTGCTGCGGCAACCGCTACGCTTTCGTCCGTAATGGCAGCCGGCACAACGGTGATCTTGCTGCCAGGTGCCGGCACAGCGCCGTTGGTGACGCCCGCAGTGGTGAATAGCTCGCGGCTGAGCTACGCACAAGTGGCGCAGCACCATAAGGAACGCACCAACGATGGTAGCGGCAACAAGGAAAATTCGGCGTCTGGTAATGCGTCGCCCGTTGCTGTCAATAAGAATGAAGTGGCTGCAAGTGGTGCTGGTTCGGCTGGCGTCAATAAATTCGAGTCTGCCATCGCCGGCGGGACGATGGGAGAGAAATTTAACGAAAAGGCTGCCTCCACACTGGTGGAGAAACAACGGGTGACTTCGAATATTTCGAGTCAAACAAGCGCCACAGTCGCCGTCAGTGTTGGCACCGGTAACAGTACCGGCGTAGGCACTGGCAGCGGCCTTGGCAATTCTGGTGCTGTGAACAATAGTGGAAGTAATGTAGTTACATTGCGCACTGATATTTCCAAAGATAAAGGTGAGTTAAAATGAAACAAATCGCGGACTGAGGAGGCTCAGATATTGCTGCAGAAAGTGCAGCTAAAACGTTTAAAATAATAACCTTTGTTCAATCTATTTGCAGATGCTTCTCGCGAGAACCGTCAAAGTACAGGTAGTAATAATAGTAGCGGTGGTGGTAGTAGTCTGCAATCGACAGCTACATCGACATCAATAGCAATAGCAACAGGTGCACGCAATCGTAGTGGTATTGACAATAAAGAGAAAAATGTCCGCGAACGACATGATACAGCTGAGAGTAGCAGCAGCGCTGCAAACAGCAGTGCAGGCAGTGTACGCAAGCCAGGACGTAATTAAGATGAATTAATTGTAGCGAGACGTGATGAAAACCAATTAACCGAAATGTAATTTTAAGAGAAGCATTTCACATCCACAAATACAAACAGACAAATCTGAAACTGAAACAGTTCTTTTGATAGTTTTGCTTCTCGGAGTGCAAGCAAAACCAGCAAAGAAACCTCACACACACACACATACAATGGCATATGCGCGATCCATGCGTAATCCACGTAAATGTAGTGCGAATGTGTATTGGATATGCTGCAGAGGGCAATAGTCGAAATTAAGGTGCTGTTGCGACCATTATTGGTCTGAGGTATTTTGACGACGGCGTTGCTGGCCCATTAAATTATGGTTTCTTTGCACTCCACACAATGTGTTTAGCCTGTAAAGTGAAAAGTACTAAATCATTGGATTACAACTACCACAAATTACTACCATGATAACTATATAAAATCTATTGCTATGACTATTAATACTACTACGACTACTACTGCAATCACTACTACCGCTATTAATGCTACAACTGCATACTATGATACAATTATATGTATACATATTTTTACGCAAAATGGATAATCTGTTGGGAGTAATAAGATGTTGTAGAACAACAAAATACCAAGAAATGGTGAGTTTTGCACCTCGATTATACATTAATTTGATTTAGTTCACTAATGATGCAAATTTTATCTATTCTGCAGCTTATTTTGGGATTCGAAAACGACGCCGCGCAAGAGTATATACATGGACCAGTCAAATAATTCTTATTACTAATGCTATACTATTAGTCCATTAGTCTATTGATACGAATTGCGTAACCACAAGCGCATAGATGTATATAGAAAAGTAAATGTACTGTAATTTATAATATAATTATTATTTATATTCACAAACATACACCTATCTATATACATATATATAGATACATATATATATATATATATATATAGTTATACTAACATATGGATAAAGCTACATGTATGCATATATATGAAATCATATTATCTTATAATAACAAATTGACTTTGTGCAGAGGGAATGAAGTAAGCAGAATTTTAGGGTAGTTAGGTACATTACAGTGAATACGCCGTAGAGCAAACTGAAAACTCAGCAACTAATTTAAACTGATTGACAATTGTTGAATTTCGAATTTTGACAAGAGCATAATGCTAATGTGTGTTGATAAAGTGGAATTTTAAAATGAGAAACCAAGAAAAATACTAACATTAATAATTTGTTCAGAAAGTGTTCAAGCAAAAGGATACAAATCACTTCGACGGAGAAAAGTTTTAGTTGCATTTTTATATTGAAATCCCATTGATCACATGATTTTCATAAACATATGCCAGCGTTAAACTTTATTACATAGGTGTACACATAAATGTCTTGTATATGAATACATTGCTCTTTAATTGGACATGTTGAATGTTTTTGGCATTTCTTCCACAAATAATTCTCAGTTCGATGGTTTCACGATTCACTTTGAATTGATGTAAAGTACTAAGTAAATCAAAACGCGCGCGATGTTTGGTAATAACTTGAAGCATTTAATGTATTTATTCTTGCACATTTTTTCACTGCAACTGTACTCTAATGATGCAATGTTTATGTTTCCTTTTTATTTTTTGCATAATTGGTACTATTCTCAAACGATTTTGAATTCTCTTAACACACATACGTCCATGTTGAATTACATAGTTAGCAGAAAAGGTGAGAGCGCATTATTCTCAGCAAAGCAATCAGAATAACAGCAACAAGTAAAAAAAGCTACAATTAAAGTATAAATTATATTGATGTGCCATATGATTTCATCCTTTATTGCAATTGAATTGTTTCGTTTATTGTTTGAAGCAACAACGAGAATATGAATAGGATTATTTATAGTTCTCATATATTTTTGCTCTACCACTCGATACCCTCTTAAACGTTTTTTGTATTAATTTATTAATGTTTTGTTGTGCTATTAGTGCCCAATTAATTTGCTTCAAAGCGACAATTAGATTAGTAGGTTAACGAATACCTAATATCCAAATTGACCTTAGGAAATTAGTCATTGACATTGAAAAGCATTCAATATTTTTATTTTACCTGCGGCAACCATCGTATGTGGTTGTGAAGCGATGTTTTTTGTGTTAGTCTCATCGAAATTGAAATGAAATTAAGTGAATTGCAATGCAGTGTGTACAAGTGTATATAGCTGAAATTCTATTCGAAATATATGCATATACATATATGTACGTATGCGATTGAATGGAATCATAAATCCATACAAATTAGTTGTAAAGGAACACAAAATTAGCTGATAGTTTTAAGCATAACATATATATATACATATATATATATATATATGTATATAAACATGGGTATATCTACTACATATGCAAACATGTGTGAATTAATGTTTTTGATTTTAATTTTTTTATTTAATGCCTTCACACATGAACAAGTGAATGCACTTAGCGATTAGAAATGAAATAATTTTTGTAATGTGTAATGTGTACGTGCGTTTGAGTGGCGCAGTACTAAGCAACTAGGCAAACACTAAGACGAACTGCTGCTTCTATGAAAGAAAAATGAAATTATTTTAAGCATTGTTTCCACAAATTAAATGAGTTTTGATTTTTCTTTGCTTTAAACGTTAGCACAAAAAATTCAATGTCCAGTCTGTCAGCAAGCTTTCCTGTAATTGAAAATGCCGACTGAAGCCTTGTAGTCATTTATAAGCTTGTCAGTGCTCGAAGTGTGTAAATCAATTAAATCGCTGCACTACTCAGCTTTCAGTTCCACACCTAATTAACAGACTGTCGACAGATGACTCGTTGTATTGGGCTGCATTCTTGGAAACATTTTCTTTGGTGCCGTTGGTTCAGTTTGATTGATACCTACTC
Organism: Melieria crassipennis; assembly: GCA_963668005.1. Classification (NCBI taxonomy): domain Eukaryota; kingdom Metazoa; phylum Arthropoda; class Insecta; order Diptera; family Ulidiidae; genus Melieria; species Melieria crassipennis. The sequence goes on from OY764962.1 coordinate 96,746,582, forward strand.
ATTTGATTGAAAATTATCTGACTTCTGCTCTATTTCTCCATATCTTATTCTAATTTTAATTATTATTTTACCTTATAAATCCAGTGTAAGCTTAGAAATCAGAGCGAGGGTGCTTTGAACCCCGGCATAGGATTTTTCTTTTGTTTTAATGTATTTTTGTTTTAGTTGTTCATTTACAAAGTGTAATGAGCTTGAAGACTGTGATGATGAAAATGGTGGTTTTAATTGCCGTAAAGCATTTGAGCATTCAAATTGTATACCCGCGTGAGAGGCAGGCAACAACTGCTGGCCGCCAACGTTCTATGCTTCCAAACGCTTTTACCCAAAACAAACTGAACGAAGAAGCAACTATGCAGTCTTGTAAATAGTGTGAGAGTGGGGACAAAACAAAAGTTATTGTGGACATTGCACGACTAGTGCTAAGAATTTTTTTCACAATTTTTCTTTTCAATATCAAAATTATAATTATCTCGTAATTATGTGAAGAAAAGATGAAGTTAATAATTGTTAAAGTGCCTATAACTAAATTTAAATATTACTTACAAAATGGAAAGGACGAAGGAACGAACGAAAGAACGGAAACGAAAAGTTGAAAATGGGAATGTGGAGGAATTTACAGTTTAAACACACCCCGCTTTACACACATACACACATGCATAGACGCACAGACACATCTACACGCGCGCAGACATTTTTGCGTGCAATACGCCAAACAATTTAATTGAAAATTCCTTCAATCTTGTATATTTATTTAACTGTTATTAAGCTAATGTAGTTCTTTTAGGGTTTCACGGCCATTTCTTTCGTACCCATTTAAAATTTGCTTTATTTGTTTTGTTGGAGATTGATTCCATAAATTAATATATACAGAGTTGTGTGCTACTGATTAGAGTGACGGAGCAATGAGAGACGGAAACACGCATACATTCATACACACATGCATTAAAAACGAACGTAGATATATCTCAAATGAAACAAAATTAGAAATGAATAATTATATGCCTACGTATACACAAATATATTTTTATTTTCATAAATACATCTGACTTATTTGCACATCCGCATACAACTTATTGTCCTGACTACTATGTAACAAACTAACAAATCACATTCGCCCCCCCCTACTCAAGTGTGAGTGTTGTGCGCTTTGATGTCGTGCAAAGGTCAATGACATAGAAAGCGGACGCCAGAGGGACAAATGCTCCCAGCCGCCACTGTCTCTTACCGTACTTCCTCAGTCGTGGCATTGACCTTTTCACGCAGTGAGGCAGTGCATTTTCAGCGTTAATGTTAATTAATTGTAAGCTAAAAATAAAATACAAAATATAGTGATCACGCTTCAAATTACTTTAATGTCTTCATTTTCCGCTGCTGCAGTGCCACAAACCATCCAGCGAAGTCTTTAGGGTTCATTTCGACTGTTTTGCTATGTTCGACTGCACATCTAGCCAATATTAAGCCGAATTCAGTTCAAGCCAGTACACACAAAACCGAGTGATAATTTGGAGTTAGCCCAAAAGCCAGCCAAGCTCGCAGTTTCTCGGTTCAGACAAGAGCACATTGCTTCTCAATACGATGACAAATTACTGGTGGCTAATCGAATTATTTGCATTGTCGATGGCGTTGCTGCTTTCAGCACAAGTGCAATGAGTTGCGAAATGTATGCGTTGGAGTGGCCATTGCACTTGTAGGGGAATTCGATCATGCGCTCACATTTAATTCAGAAACTGATTGAAAATTGCACTCTCGAGGTCGGGTGTTTGTATTTGTAGCGATTCTTACGTTTGAATGAGTAATCATTTTCATTTTGCCGTTGCGCAACATTCCCCTTGAATTGTGTTGGGCCGCTATTACACTTTGCGTTCAACTCTTTTTATTGTTGTTTACTTGTTCGGCCGAAACATCTTCTGAAGGTGCTTGCGACAAAGACCGCTGTAACCCCTTCTTGGTTGTTTTCGCTAAGCGTTTCTTAAATTGAATCTCCTTGTCCACATTTCCATCGACTTTCGGCAGGCTGATTGATTTGTTTTGTTGTGATTCAAGGAGGCAGCAGCGGCACTTTGAATTGTACATTCAGTTTCCGTACTTTAAGGTACTCCAAATTTCCTCAGTGTGAGAGATGAGTCGTGAGGAAGAGGCGAAAACACGAAAAATACAATTTTATTGTAAACTGAATTGTTATCATTAATTATTATGATTGTTATTTTATTGTACCAAAAGAAAACAAAAAAAAAAAGCAGAAGCAAACGCAAATTGACAACATGTGTTTGCATACCTTACACACAAGAAGTATAAATAAAATGTGAAATTAGCATACAAAACAAATTACTGTAATGAGAAATAGGAAGGTATATATAGTATATATATGCTGAATAATACAAAATAATCATTAAAAACATTGAAATTATTAACTTAACTTAATAATTACGCTAAGCAACTAGAGAAGATATTAAATGAAACAAAAAGAGGAAAAACAAATCCTTATATTTAGCATGTAAAAATCACAAGATATATGAATATATATAACTATATATATATATATGAAATTGAATATGTAAAATGCAAAATCACATCAAGAAGAACCGAACAGCAACTAGAAACGAAACTTAAATATACATATTCATAATGGAAGTACTAGACAAAAGAGGTGGAGCGAAAGGGAAATGGAGGGAAGAGGCATTGAGAGATGAACGCGTGCAGCTGCAAGTACAGCGCAGCACCTAGCGACATTTATACTAACGCATTAACATTGAAATCAAGCAGAATCGCCACAAGACGCAAATGCAAATGTAATAAAACTAAAAACAATACAAAACAAAACTATTTTATTAAGCAATGCCAGACAAGTAAGAAATACAATAGCATTAAAGCAGCAATTCATAGCGACAAAGAATTCACTAAACAAACCGCAAAACGAAGACAACAAACCTAAACATACAAAAAACGAAGAAAATTATAGAAACTACACATAATACAGGCGACCGACAGTAAAGTGGCGGAAAGAAAAGTGAAAAAAGGGTCAAAGCGGTGTACGGCGACAATGTAATTGCTAGAAATAATAAATGGAAATAATAAACAGAACAGAAGAAGCGAAATGAATAGTGAGGGAGCCGCATAGCAATTTATCAAAATTTGAATTTCTGATTTGAAGTTTTTGCTTCTGTTTGTATCTCAAACTTTACTAAATATTTTAATTTTATTTATACACATACAAAATATAACGCAAATGAAAAACAACAATAACAATAGCAACAATAATAAGAAACTAATTGAACGCGGATGGAAGAGGAAACACTCGCTTTTGCCGTTTTCACTTTTGTTTAATTTTCAAATGTATTGTAACTAATTTCGTAATTAACAAATGAAGAGAAAAAATAATGCATATTGTGAAGTCATCGTTTCTTTCTTTTTTTTTTTGTTTGATGGAAAATGAGAAAAAAAGAGAAATATACTTGATTAGTTTTTAATAAAATAAATTTCAATAAAAAACGCAAAAACCAAAAAAAAAAAACAACAAACAAACAACAAGCAAATCGAAAATGACTTTCATTGGGCGGTGTTCGAGACGAACCAGCGTTTAAGGCTTTTCGCGACCAAGTATTTTGTTTACTTGGCTACATTTTCTGAACCACTGCTGAGCACAAAAACGATAAGGCAATTCAGCATTCCACTATAAGAGATTGTTAATCGGTCATGAAAGGTGCGACACATCCGTCACAGCTTAATATGCTTTGCAGCGGCTTTTGCGCTCATATTTATTTTTTTCTGAGCACGAGTGGCTATTATTATTTTTATTATTACCAGAAGGTCAGTAATCAAAAAGATAAAGATGTTCATAAATAAAATTGGATCGAAATTGAGGGATGCCTATAAAAAGTCTATGCATGTACCTACGGTGGCGGTCAAAGCACGAGACTTATGAGGCAATTTCCTAGGGCGAGCGAAGCGACCAATTTTGTATGTGAAGAAAAAATATTTGCAATGAGCGCTAAATTTCAGAAAAATATTGCCTTTAAGCTGCATTCATATAAATATTCCCACATGTTTATTATAATTTTGAATATCGATCCTTTTTACTTTAAGTTGCTTCATATGGAAAATATGCCCAATTTTCACATTTTCCCAATAGCTTTAAGTTATGACTTCATGTTGTTGTTGATGTGGGTGTTTTGTGCACTGCGACTATGATTGATCTGCCTGGTATAGAACGACCGCTAGGCCTATAGCTCTGATGAAGCTTAGGGATGATCCTCTGTACGATACAGCATCACATCATATCGTCGCCTCAGAAAACGAATGTCGTATGTTCCATTAAGCTTAGTAGGACATACGACATTTGTTTTCTCAGGCGACGATATGTTGAACGACTGCTCCATTTTTTTAGTTATTGTAAGAATTGGCCCCATTAGCTTTCTCAGTTTGTTCAGAGCTAACTTCATTTTCACGAAAAGACTTTGAACCTGTCTTATACATTGTTTTTTATTTTAGCACTTTCATTGTCGCATAATTATTGTAAGAATTGGCCCCATTAGTTTTCTCAATTTGTTCAGAGCTAACTTTATTTTCACGAAAAGAGTTTGAACCTGTCTTATACTGTTTTTTATTTTAGCACTTTCATTGTCGCATAATTTTCGCAGTCGAATGGACAGGTACCGAAATTCCACTTGTCGAATCAAATTGAAGAGTTTCGCAAGTTATGCCGCTGCTCCAGTTCGGAACGGATTATAGAACAGTTCTCTCGAGTGGCAGAACCGCATTTCTTCACGGTTATCACTGGCCGCATCTGTTTTATGCAATAAACAAATACAGTAATAAAATGCAGAGCTATCCTTTTTTTGGAATAAGTAAACAGTTTATTTATTTGGGTCAAATGTAGTACAATACATTCTCTTCGATATCATTAGATATAATTATGTTTTCGCTATGTGTACATGTATGTAATTAATTGAAGAGTATCCAAGTACAATTTAACATTCTGTAATAACGTTAAGATTGACGTAGATACATATGTGCACATGTGCACATATGCACTTTTTGTATGCAGGCATAGTAGGAAATGCTTCACCTACTTGTGAATGTCGTTAAGTTTTGATTTTTATTTGGTGCAAATTCTCTAACTGCTCGCAAACAGCTCATACAAAACGTTCATAGTGGGTAGTAGGTCTAATGGTTATGCAGTTAAGAGTTAAAGCATTCTCGGAGGCACAAAGTATCCATAAATGGCTGGCATGCAATGCCGACATTTCGGAAGAGGACTTATTCAAAAGATTCTAACATGCTTTCTCAAACATTTTCTATGGATAGTTTCATTGTCCGAAATTGTAAGGAGAATTCACACTGGGACCACTTTGCTACGAACAAATTAAAAAAGCCGCGAACTGAATCAGGCATTTATAAAAAAATATTATAAAAACAATCAACTGGGTCCAAGTTCTCAATGTGTAACTAAAACAATTTTATTGATTTATCGTATTCATTTTCACACAGAAAGTAATTTATAGTAAAACAAAATAAGAACGAAATAATATCTTATTTGAATTATTATTACTCGTATGCCAGCACGAATCAGTGGCTAACTTACAATAAGTAGAACTACGTTTTAAATTTAGTTTAGTTTCTTTGCTAATACAATAAAATCAAATGGACTTTTTACAATTTTCGCTCCCAAATCAACGCCGCCTACGTCGTCTTTTTGATGTTTTGCTGTTGCTTCATTTCTCTACAATCCGAACAGAATACTATCATTAACATTATCGCTACAGGTTATGTTTATTACTTGTATTTTATATATATAGAACTTAATTATCCCCAAAACGCGATAAGACTGTGAATTTCGTGAGCAAACTGCCGGACGATCTCGCAATATGCAATTGATTCTGGATTGTTTGTGTACATGTATGTCTGTGTGTGGAAAATAAACCTGATTTCAAATCATTACAAAAACTATGACTGCGACAAAATTTCAAATACAAAAATATAGGTAGACATAAGTCAAAAACACAACAAACACAATTATTAAGTAACGCAACGTATAGATTTTACGAAAAATATAGAGAATGCTTTTAAAAGTACTCGTAATCCTTAGTTGGCTGGGAATTTTTTTAACGCTTGCATTATTAGTTGCACTTATTGCTGCTTTGCTGCAGCTTTCGCCGCCACTGCTACTGCCACAGCCTCTGCCACCGCTGCCGAAGATTTGCCAGAATTTATGTTATTTAAGATCGAGATCCTCGTCCGTTGACGACGATGCGGTCATGCCGGTGGTGTTGTTGGTGTTCTTAGCGCAACGTGCTATCAGCTCCTCATACGGCTTGTTGTGCAGAAGGCAAACGAGAACGACCGTCATATTGTCGCCACCGAGCCCGCCCATCTGGCAATCGGGCGCTAAACAGTGATTCATCAGCTCTTCGCAGATCTCTTCCGGATACATGCCCATGCCGATGCGCTTTCGACAGAAGTCGACGACTTCTTTGTTGCTCATCACATCCCAGATGCCGTCACAGGCCAGAACGATGAATTCCCAATCTTCGTTGATTTCACGTGTCTCCACGTCGGGGTAGGCTATACGGCGAGAGAGAGAGAGAGAGAGAGAGAGAGAAAAATAAATAGAACATACACAAATAAAACATGTAGCAACAATTAAAATTAAGCGAATATTGAGATGCCACTGCTTTTTTGTATCGCGAAGAAAGTGCGTGCGAGTGCGGAAATTGGTTGTATAAATAAACGGATGAGGTGGCGTTGAAAGCGATTGCCTTCATCATCGTTATAAATTACGCGTATTCCCCTTTGTTGCCATTGTTTTTATTATCATATTGTTGCAGCTACCGCAGTTGCTGTTGTCGTTGCGAGAATATATTTTTGTGCGGGTGATAATGTTTGGACTTAATATAGACGAGCAGGTAGATGCGGGCAGTAGAATCGACAAACAGACTGGCTGGCGGGCAAACTGGCTACGCCAGCGCTTGCCAGGCAGGTGCAAAATAAACAAAGCGAACAATGCAGATTTTTCCACCAGAAAACAGGGCCACCACCTTCCATGTGTGTTTGTTTTATTTTATTTAATTGCTATGTAAACAGAGGAACTGTGGCGGTTACTTTTTAAATGCATGGAATTAAGCTAAACAAAAACATTTTGGCAGATAAAGCTATGTTCATGTAGAGATTAGTTTATTAAATGTAAAGGTGAATCTCGGAAGCATTTTGGCACTTAGAAGTAGATTTGGTTCGCTAAGATTTTTGGAAACATGTGGAAAACGGCCTTTTAGGAGGTCTGTTTAATTCTTATATATATTAAACCAAAGTTTAATTAACACAAAATAAGGATTCGATAATGAAGCAAGTGGTGGAGATTTATTGCAATAAGAGAATTTTAGAAATCTTGACACTGTATTGTTCCTGCAAAGTATGGTCGGTGGAGTAACTAACTACAAAGCACGATCAACTTAGGCTCGACTTACTGGGTTTATTGCGTTCAAATTGTCATTGTAATATTAAAAAGTACTTTTTGTACATGCACAAATATCACGTGATATATGTACACATATAAAAACATACAAAAGTTGAGAGAAGAAGAGCAACTTGCAAAAGGCTTCGATAGTTATTGCTTATTAATCATATCAACACATTCAAGGCCCGAAATCAGTTTATGCTGTCGGTTTTTGTAAGATTGATTCTAGTTGCCAACGAAACAAGCATCCGTTCATATGAAATCAAGTTTTATAGTTGATTTGAAACTAAGAATGATAACTCTCGAACAGTAAAATAAGTCGAAATAAGATATTGTCCATAAAGTGTGAAGTACACAATTCAGCATTTAACATAGTCTTTATTGTTTCATTGTGAATCGACAAACATTTATGAATGCCTTGGCTTTGTATTTATTAATCGCGTTTTCGTTGCGCTCCCATTTTTCACAATACTCAGAATGAAACTTTATAAAAAAAAAAATAACGCTTATTCAGTAGGACATTTGCAAGCCGTTTTTATCTAAGTATCACGAGTACTTTAATATAAACAAAACAATTTCACTATTGGCAATAGTCGATTCTTCAAGATAACGATTGATGATGAAACGAAAGCAAAACCCCAACAAACCTTACAAGCTCACCACCAGAGGCCGGGCAAGTCAAAAACAATGCGTTTGCGTGATAAACAGTGCTTACATAACCAATACGTACCGGTAACAATTTGTTCTTCAGGTTTTTTATTCGCATTGCGTTTGAATATAAAGTCGCCTAGGGCGCGCGACAATGCCAGATTGCCATTGACGCGATTGAACTCCACGTAGCCGCCTCCCTCGTTGATGCGCTTTGTTTCAGCCTCATTGTTGGGCTTGTGATCCATGGACAAAGTCTCTACCTCTCCGTTAATGCAGGCAATGGCGCGTGAGTCGCCAGCATTGGCACAATATAAACGTTTGTCTTTGATAAGTACAACGACTGCTGTGGAGCCAGCCATTTGCTCGCCCCATGACTCATTGTAGAGCATTTCGTAGTCGATGTCCAGGAAAGCCTGAAAGCGGTTTGTAGTCTTTTAGGACGATTCATCACACAGAATTAAAATTAGACTTTACCTGCTTTAACGCCTTTTCCACGTTCTCTTTGTATTCGGGGCGCTTCAGTATAAATTTGTGCAGATGCTTGCCCGCATACTGAGCCACTGTGGCGCCGCCATGACCGTCGTAGACGGCGAAGAACGAGGTACCCGGATCATCGGGCAGCGACAGGATATGTGTGTGCGAGTCTTCCATGTTGATGCGCCAGCCCTGCATACAGCTGGAGCCAACGCGGTACAACTCATTCTGGCAGTACGAGGACTCTTTGGCGGTGACCGGTTCAGATAGTGTCTGACCCATGTTGTGTGTTGTTGGCGCAGGGAGGGAGTCTTGTCGTCCACCCGCTTCTTAATAGTTCTCTGATGGCGCTGACACACTCGGGAATGTGAAATATGCGTGACTGCAATGAAAAAACATTTATTGGGGTCAATCTGCGAATAGCGCTATTGAAATTATACATATTCGCACTGCAAGTGCAGCTCGGCTCGAATTAATCGAACGGAAAGCGTAATTCAAGGGAGGCGTTAGCGTTATCAACGCATTCAAAGTATCAATTAAAAGTGAAAAAAGCAACTGCCATGTCGTGCGCTGCTGGGGCGACGCAGAGCGGGGCGTGGCACGGCGCGGCGGGTTTCTGTGTGCTGTAATCGGCTGCTTAAGGTTTTTTTTTTGCCATTATAATAACAACAATTCGTTTATCAACATCGCAAAATACCAGCGCGATAATTTCAAAGTCAGCGCAAACGCAAAAGTCAGCCACAATGACCGCAACAACTCCAACCCACTTACCGTCTATTCAAATTTTTCCTTTTGCGTTTACTGAATAAGAAAAATTAATTTTGATAATTTTTTGCTTTTTTGCTTTTTTAGAATAAATGAAAACAAATTTGCTTAACAGAAAACTACTGACAAGTCTTCGAATGACGGCCGTTTTTCGATGCAAAACGACAGTAAAAACAAGGCAAGCATTTCAAAAGTTGTGACCGTGCAGGGTTGTGGATGCTGGGCGCACTGGAATGCGTATGATTTGCTTGTTTCGCCGATGATTGACTGCATTAGCCGGAATTCTCATGACTAAGTGACATGAGTCGCGTTCCTCTGTTGGATCACGCCAAAAATTCGCACGGATGGTTTAGAAGGCTCTACACGTTACATCATTATTGCCGCTGGTTGTTGTTGTTGTTTGCTTTTTGTTTTGTTTACTTTAACTGCTGTCGCAGGTGATTCAAAGTCTAATTTCGCTGCTTCGAATCATCATTCTTGGAGCGTGTGGATAAATGCTCAGCGCGCTCACAGATTTACTCACGCTTTGATTTTGATGAAACAAAAGCGCTCTGCATACGGCTTTGTCACTGTGATCCAAGTCTGCTTGGCAATTGCTTAAGAGGCGGACACGTGATTTTCACTGATAGTAGTGTACAGACTTGATAAACGGCAGTTTCTGTCGTTATGATTATGAAATTTTACCGTATGGAATGGCTGGGGCTTAAGCACGCAAATTCATTTCATATAAATTTTTAACAATTCAATCAATTCTTCAGCATTTAGCGATTAGTTGTGACAAAGCGCTTAAAAAGTTGTTTTGCTGGACTGAATACATTCAAAGTGATTATTACTGATTTTTTGACGAAAAACAATGCCGTTTTTATGCTTCAGCACCATATTCGGCGGACTTGGCCCCTGCGATTTTTCCTGATCTTAAAACTGAAAAGATTCATGAAGGTTTGTCACGGTTGAGAAAAAGACTGCATCGCTGGAAAAGCTCAGAGCAATACCAAAAAGCGCATATCAGAAGTGCTTCGAGGCTTGGAAAAAGCGCTGTCACAAGTGTCTTATATCTGAGAGGGAATACTTTGAAGTGGACAAAATAGATATTGATGACTAAATAAATTTGTTCCCGAGATAATTAGTCACCTTGTTTTCCGAACAAAAAAGCAAAATGAATGCAAAACACGATTTTTTCCAACATGCGTTACGACACACATTTCAAAGGGATGGGGGAATATCGGAGATCGGAACGCCGACTTCGAACGGCGGTTGGCAGTTTTTCTTTCACACTTGGACGCTTTGCACACTTGTAAGTTTCTTATAATTCTCATCTACTTAGTGTGGATAGTGATAGAAGTAGACGAGTGTTTATATGAAAAGGAAATTATGTTCCGATGATATTGTTATAATGAATCCTACTAAACGGCAGATCTGATACAATTTGTTGGCAGATACTTTTTATTCGTTTTATATTGCAAGGATCCACTAAAGATGGCAAAGCTTTTAGCTCTCAGAATGCCACAATATGTTATTTTTAATCACCCGTAGGTGCGTTGAAAACGGAATGAAACCGAAAGCCGTGTTAAAGACGAAAAAAAACTTGTGTTTGATATAAACTCAATTAAGTAAGGATTTATAAATATTTGGATTATTCCGCCTCTTTGGCCTTGATCATTACATATATTACACATTTCCTCAATTTAATTTTCTTTCGAAAGGGTTTTGACTACTGCAAGTAATTTGTGCAAATAAGATTTTCTTCAGCCTGTTATAGCTTTGAATACGTATGCATGCACAGATGTTCCCCATAACTAATAGCTAATTGAAAAATTAGGGTAACCATATTCGTTCAAATGCCAAATTCATAATAAAGGTTGCACATTTGATTGAAATCAAACATATGCATATAAAAATATCCGAAGGTAACAGTTTACAGTGCCAGATCAAATATAATAGAAAGACAGAAAATCATCAAAATCCCAGTAAAAACACCGGTCTCACCGTTGTTTTACAGCACGATCCATAAATTTCCCATTTGTCGAAATTCAGTATTTTCTCAGTTATATTTCCTGACAAAAATTGCCAGCTTTTACATTTTTCTTTGATTGATGATTCAAAATTTTAGGAATAGTTTTATATGGCTTTGAATACTTTTTATATAAGTTTACATAATTTATGTGTATGAAAATTATAACTTGAAGTTATTTACTGGGAGTTTACAGAAAAAAGAAACATTAATATAACGATCATTGTTTGATTTGTTTTGCTTGCTAACGTTAATACAATCGCCCCACTATTTATCAAATTTATTATATTTTATTTTTTAGTTATTAAGGGGTACCTAGTCAGGTAGTTTTTTTTTCAAAAATCTAAAATTTTTTCTTTGCAGTTTTGGTCTATTTAAACCCTTAGGAATCATATAGAAACCTTCCTTTACCTCGGATAGTATCCGAAAGCGATTGAAAATGAGATTAGCTGTAAGGGCTCGCGCGCTCGAATCGCACACCTGGCGCGTGAAGTAGATGCTGTTGTTTTGAGCTGGCTGACACGATTACGGCCGATCTACTGCACCGATATGCTTAAACTTTTTTTATATTTTCAGTAAAGGTTTGGCTATCGCATGAACTACGATCATTATTGTCCATTTCTATGTAACAAAGTTATGACACAATTATTAACAAAAAACAAGCAAAAAAAGAGAAAAAAACTTTACAATTGCACTAAATGTTTATTCATTCATTTCATTCATTTGTACATCAAAATAAAATTTGTTTGGTATGTTTCAGATCATCCAAAATGGAGAAATCGTGTCAGCCAGATTTCAAAATGCCATCTTCCGGTCGCCCATATCTCCCCCGGATAAAAACGAAAATTTATAAAAAAGTTTTTCAGTACTCAAAACTATGTACAATAACATATAAAAAATTGTTAATGTGGAATAAAAATTTGTATGAAAAAAAAATTATTTAAAAATATGGTCGATTCTACCTGACTACACCCTTAAATTTAAATGCACCCGAATTGTATCGCTCAATTGGGTACTAAAATTCATATGTGAAGTGCAATTAAGGTATTGTCTACTGTTGGTTTTATGTTAACATTTCGTTAATTGTAGGAATGATCTAACTAATGTACATAGCTCAGCTGTTATGTAACTGTTACTATTGAAATTGCATATAAGTGATTTAGAACTCTAAATCTTTATTGGGGGAGAAAGTGGCGAGCAGCACAATTTATATTCAGCACCTGCTATCTTTTAGTCTTGACCGCAAAGCCACCAACGCATCTAACTTCTTGAACAGACAAAACAATATCACTGTTGTGAAAATTAGGTTATCTTTCTTGTTGTGACAATTAGGTTATCTTTGTTGTTGTGACAAGAGGTTATCTTTGTCTGGCACGCCAACAGGCGATTTAGAACTTTTGCCGATGCTCTTTGGGGGACAGGGGCGGAGGACCACAACTCCTCCTTTTTCAACAAAGCCAAAAATCTTTATTTTCAATTATAAGTGAAGAAAAAGTTTATTCAATTCAATTGATATACCTAGTTGTGTGAAAATTTTGTATTTTAATTTTTAGTGTGACACTCAACATAATCTTCTCCTCTGATTATAGCAATCTGAACGCATTTTCTAAGCCAACGCCACTGAATGTCAACACGTTTATTTCCAGGTTAATATAATCAAGCGTTAATTAATGCCAATCGATTGGCAAATATTGTGCAATATTGTAATTAATCGAGCTCAGATGCTTGCCACACGCAACCCACTTAAGCGATAGTTGCAGGTTATGCTCTAAGCGAATAAAGTCACTTAGTTACTGGCAGGTCTTCAGTGTCGGCCCAGTGAGAAATGCGTCCCATTTAAATTTAACGCATCGTGAAAAAGGCAGATGCAGAGGTGAGGAAACGGAATGCTTTACTATTGCGCTGCGACAGCGATTAATCTTCGGACCACATACAAACATGCAATTCCGCAGGCAATATTTATATATAAACCCCAAAAGCAACTGAAGAGTGTTATTTTTAAACTGCGACATGCACGCAAAATGTTTCGTCAAATCCCAACGAAATACCGTGCGAAAATAACAAACGTGAAAACATATTCGCAAAGTGTGTGATAAGAAGTTATACAAATAACTTCAATTGCAATGCAACGAGAAGCGTAAATATAGCGCCAGGACCGCATTATAAGTAGACCCGCAGCGAAAAGAAAGGTGCTTACTAGCAATGATAATAGATCATAAAGCAGTTAGAAATGGCATCGCTGGGTGGCGAAGAGTTGGTGAATGCGTTAAGAATATTTATTAATGGAAGCAATACTCATTACAGATGCACAGATAACAATAATGCAGTTATCGGAGAGAATCAGATGAGAATTTAATGATCAATTAATGTTTATGGGCTTTCAAAAATGTTTTAAGTTTCTCCATTTACCGCTTAACCCTTTCGCTATTTTGTTGCCATATGGCAACATGCTACTTTGTGGACGTCTGAACCCTCTGTGGTTTCAAGAATGCATTTTTTTTGTCCTTGGAATAGTTTGATGTTTTAGGAAAAATACGAAATTAATAAACTGAATATTTAAGTTTAAAGAAGAGAAGTATACACCTTTTTTTAATGGTATATGTACACATAGTAAAGGAAGAAGAAGCAGAAAAATTAGATAACTTTTTAATTTGACGTTTTCTTTCAATTTAGATAAATTTTTTTTTTAAGTTACTTTTTTTGAAGTAAATGAAGAAATATTCAAATTTTCGTTATGCGTAAAAAGTTTTATGTTTAAGTAATTATTACAGCCACAACGATGTGGTTGCTCTCCTAGAAAAACACTCTAAAATACAGGGTCCGAGTAAAAAATTGTTTATGGAATGTTGCTTATATAACTACATAGAAGCCTAAAACGTAAAATTAAAAATTTTAACTTTTCCCCAGTAAAAATCTGTAGCGAAAGGGTTAAAAACAAAATGCAAATCGACAGTGTGTGAATAAAACAAAAATTGTCAATTTCGAATGAGCAATCAAAAATTGAATACACCTAATTCTGTTTTTACACGGTCTTTTTTTACACGGTTTTGATTTAACACGGTTTGAAAATAAAAAATTTTAAATTTTTTTACACGATTTTATTCCATTTAGCACGATTCAAACTCTTTTGGGCTTAAATTTTTGTTGTCAAATTTAATTTTTGCGAAATATGTACATATCACAAATTTAGGGAAATTACCTTTTTGTGGATACAAGCAAATTTACTTGTCAGAGCACTTGAAATGTGTTAATATTTTGTGAACTATCAATGCAATCAGACGTGTTTGGTAAAGACATTTTTATAGGCAAATTAGTTTTTCCAACCTTACATTTATTTTAATTTAAAATAAACATTAATACTTGTTCTTAGAAAATCCTTGTTTTAATTTTTATTGTCTTGTCTAATTTTAATAGTTTAGAGTTAAGGAACCAATCACCTATTTTTGCATACGATCAATGTCTTTTTTTACACGGTTTTTCCTGGAACCAATCTACCGTGTAAAAACAGAATTAGGTGTACTAGAGATTGCAATGAATAAGAGAAGTTAGCTTGGATGATACTCAGCTCATAACAAAAAATAAGACATCATGTAATGAACCTTAATGAAAACTCAGGTGGAAGTGAGAACACAGAGTTGAGAACGACAAAATTACTTATGTACATACAGTAGGGATAGTTAACTGGAACTAGAAGTTATAATTGCACCAAAAATACTCAATTTGGTACTAATAAAGGTTCACTTTGAAATGCCATTCGACTCTCATTAAACTGCAAATTAATATACTACCGAAATACTTAGCGAGATTTTTCAAATGAAAACTCTATTGGAATTGAAAATGTTTGAATTACTTATAAAGCATCAGTTTTGAAATAAGAACAATTACACTTTTTGAGCGATTTAATTGAAACAATAAATTTTTGAGTGCATGTTTAGTGTGACCATATGGTCACGCTAGGCGCTACCGGGTTAAGGTGATAGTATCTGAATCATAATCAGAATGCTTTATCGAAAACTAAACAACTGACACTGTGATTGCAATTGGAGAATATGGTAAAAACGAAGGAGACAGCTCTTTACTGATTATTGAAATTTCCAAAAATTTAACAAGACAAAGTGAAATACTATTTTTACTGCTCATTTCGGCACTTTTACATTTTTTTGTATGTACATATTTCGATTATAACTTTTCATCTCAATGTACTCATTTCCAATTTTTCTCATTTTGCTATTATCTGTACAGCTAGAACTACCAGCCAAATTTACTCATCTCAATTTACTCATTTCCAATTTTTCTCATTTTGCTATTATCTGTACAGCTAGAACTACCAGCCCAATACCACTGTGCGTCATTGTTATTTGAGTAGAATGGCTAATAGGTAAAAAAATATGTTAATTTTCGTTAGTGTGTGTGACCCTAAAAACCAAGAACAGCACCTTAAGCGAAAACGTATTTGACAGCCTTATAATTGTATCTACGCCATGAACGAAAGTCTACTCTAAAAAATGTGTGTCGCTGACGGAAAAACCCTGCGAAACCATAAGATAGTTACATAGATAAACATACAGATGAAGTATGGCGTTTTGCTTCTAATCTAACCTATCGTCTGTATAATAATTTGCAAGAGCACAGTGAAAACGTGTGCGCTAACGAGATTGTGTTGTTTTAAGAGTTAAGAAATAAAATGAAATAATAGTAAAGACGCAAAAACCTGCAAATAGCAGTCAACCAAAATGATAACTTCCGAATATAGTTGCGGTCTTGCAAATAGCCCAAATTTGGTGGACTTCAGTGGGTTGCTAATGTATTGAAATAAGCGAACGCTTTGTAGATAAGCCCACGCGATATCAAAAAGTACGTTTCGTTTCAGGTTGATGTGTTTCCGTTTATCAAAAGTTTACAATGTCTTTAGATACTAAGCTCAGAATTTGTTTTCAGTAAAATAACAGCAAATCGTTTTTTTTGTAAGGTGCAAAATGAAAAAAAAGTTGGAAAAAAATAAACTACAGTTCTGAAGGTATATAATAAAAATTCTTGAAATCCTTCTGAACAAGTTAATGTAATCAAAACATTGGGTATGGGAGATTCAATTTACAAAATTTGTAATGACAAATTGAAATGCTGATTATTTAAATGAAAAAGCAGAAACCGGCAGTCAGTATTGTTTTTGTTGTGTTGTCGAGTGTTAAGAAGACTTGAAGAAAGAATAACAACATCAAAAACACTAAGACCCCAGCCGCCAAACAGAAAGTACAGTAAATTATCGTAAATTATTCTTCTTCTTGTTCTGGCAATGTAGATAAAATTTGATTTGAAATTTTTCTTTTAACTATCAACGAACCAATTTTGTAATTTTTGTACTTACAAAAGTTCAATTTAATGAAATACTTTAACGAGTTTGCTCGTAATAGTTAGGCGGAGTTTACTGTGCATGCGATAAAAATTGACGACATTTATACAATTTTTAAATAACGCGGAAAAGCAAAACAAACAATTGCTTAATCATTTTTAAGATAGTAAAAGTGCAAGAAGAGTGTGAGCTCGATTAAGTAGAAAATGTGAAAGACGCTGAAATGTAAATGACAGCAAAATGCATGGTTGGGAGAGGGGAGGGGGGCATAACGAATTATTATTCAGATTTAATGAATTGCAATTGAAATGCTTGACAGTCTGCGCCTGCACAAATCGCACTGTGCCCCGCTGCCGTGGCAGCAGTAAATGCGGTGCAAGCGAATGATGCCGGTGTGGCGGGGAGTCTTTTGCATATACGTGCACGCTATGGCGACAGTTTTATAGATAATGCAGCTAAATAAATGACTTTGCGAAGAATCGCAGCCAACTAATGGCGTTTCATTAGGAAGTTTTGTGTCATGCGTTTGTCTGAATATGTGGACAGCCTGGCTTAATGCCCGAAATAGAAACGCCTGCCGAGATAATCTGCTCGAGGAACTTTGGGCGCCACACGGTTTCTAAAATAACATAGTGATAACTTGGGGGGTTGGTGGGGTCAACTTCGGCAGATGCAGCGCCTGTTATTGAGGTTTAATAGCGTAAAAGTTGTAATGACGCACCGCTCCCACAGCACCCGCTACTTATTTCACACAGGCTAGTGTCAACTCGCACAGGTAAAGCTCTAACAAAATACGAATATAGATTAACGAAAGACTTGACATGTTCAAGCCATGTAAATTGGCGTGAGTGTTGCGTCGCGTAATCACAACAAAGCTTACTCACCTGACCGATGGTTGTTTCCAACTGCCACCGTTCCACGTTCGCGCTTTCAACTCACTCACTGACCGATTGTGTTTTATTTCTTGTACTCCGCCGCTGAATCACAATTAAAAATATCCAATTATGCCGAAAACATAAAATCCAAAGAACTGATTTCAGTGTGTGCCACCGCTATCAGCACCGCTGACTGCTCCGGCAGAACAAAAAAGAAAAACAACAAAAAACAAACGGAATTGGTATGTGAAAAATGCCGTTGCCGCGTACGCGAGCTAATCGAATCGGGTGAAAAACGGCGTTTTCGCCAAAGCGCGACGAAATGCAAAATGGTTTAATCGATTTTCCAGCACAGTTTGATGCGTGTTTCACACGGCAATTGTTTGTCCTCAGCGCTGAGTAGTTAAACTTTTTTCTTTGTAATTTCTGCAAAATACAACAAAACCGACTTGTTTCGCACATGAAAATAAAAGTGCTGAGCTCTGTGCAGTGTTGCCGCTTTACTATTCCAATTGTCCCGGTATTGTTCAATGTTTGAAAGAATATTGTTTGTTTATTTATATAAAAATCAGTCGATTAACGAAAACGCGTTGTAACGATTTAAATAAATAATTATATGTTATTTTGCTTAAATAAAAAAATCGGTTAGATTTAAAGCAGGGGGTAAAAGAGAAAGTGAGATTGACAACACTGTTGGGAATTGACAGTAGTTTTGCATTACCTCGAGCAGAGTTGCTGTACGAGTTTCATTCCAGCGTTGCTTATTTTCGCACTTCGTACAAATATGTATTTTTCGAAAACGTTAAATGATTTTTTAATATCTTGGCCACCTGGATTGTTTTCTTTGCATTAGATATAATTACTAGCTCGAAAGTACATAGATTTTGTCATTACTTCTCAAGAAGAGCATATATGTGAATTTTTTGGTTTATTGGGTTTTGGTAACGGCAACCCTGCGCAGTGCTCTAAAATGCATGTGGCAAACTAAGAACAGAGATGTTGCATACTGAACTTAAGCACTCATACGCAAATTGAATATGTCATGAAAGATTTCTACGAACGTGTTCGTTGAAAATATATTCTGGAAACGGAACATATTTTGTTAAAATTTGTTGTTTGTTTGGTTGTTAGCATTTTAGGACATGAGCCCTGTTTTGCAATAACGAGCCTTTTTCATACTTGTATTTTATCTTTCCTCTTCATTTACATATATTATGCAATTCCATTCGGCTTATTTCCTTTTTATTTTTTTTAAAAAAAATTATACATAAATAACGTTATGATTAAATAAATTAAAGATATGTATAACAAAAAATTAGTAGAATTTCTAGTTTGAAATAAGAAATTTTTCGAAAATGTTTTATATTCTTTTAAATTCACACCCACAAATGGCATAATTATAGCTCCATAGTTAGTTATATAGCAACAACTTTTGAATTGTTTTTGTATTCTTGTAAACGGTACTAATAAAGTGTAGAACTCAGTTTTAAGATAGTTTAGCCAAACACATTCAAGTTTGTTTTTATTCTTATTTATTCGTACAATTAATTTTCTTAGTTATCTTATACTACAATTTACTAAATGGATGAATGTCAAAATGTCATGCAAGAGGCTTTATCACTTTATCTATGCACACGCGCGACTTTGTTGCCGTGATTGGCTGATGTGCTGTTGCGATGGCATTTTATTTTTTCTTTGCTAGCGTGACTTTCTGGAAAGGATGCGTCTCGATGTATTGCAGTGCTTTCAGAATGTAGTCCGGAATGGGTGGCGGTGTAGGCAAGTGGTCGCCCTTTGGCTGGTAGCCGTTCTCGTCGGCGGTGTAGGACAGCTGAATGGGCTGGCCTTCTGGCGAGACGTAGGAGTAGGAGCCCGAAGCATAGGCGCTGCCCACACCCTGCTCCTCGGCCTTCAGTTGATTTGAGGTCTCGTAGGCGTAGTTGTAGCTGCCGTCCGGTTTGATTTCGTTCTCCCATTTGAGTATGGATGCTTGCACGTCGGCAGGATCACCGCCGGCTTGGACGAGGGCGAACAGGGCGCACGTTGTAATAATCTGCAAACGGAGTTGTTTTACTCATGTATTTGTTTTTTGTTAGTACGTACTGGTGCACTTACGATTTTGAACATTTTTGTGTATTGAATTTGCTAATAACTGCCTGAAAAATGCGTTGTTTGTTTTTTTGTGGATTGCTTGGAGTGCTGTGGCCGCGTTACTGATGCGTTTCGGTGTGTCGTAAGACTTTTATATACCTTTACTAAACAATTCAGATCAGCTGAACTTCTGCACCAACTCAAGCACGGCGGCATGCAAATGCTAGTTTGGCTCGTTAGAGAGTTTGTTTGGATTCAATAACAATGGAAGGCGAGATTAAAAAAAATTATAAATTTCTTGAAATGATTAATCTGTGACCGCGTTTCAGTGCACCGACTGACCTGAGCGACGGGCACAGGTCACACATTTCGACGACACTGCGCTATGGGCCGTAAATAAACAAAGACGCATTAATTTCATTCATTTATGCCATTTTATTGCAGTAATGACTGCACAAAAAGTTAATGTATTGAATAATTTTACTGCCCCTGCTGTTGCCTAGCATCTACATAATGCGATTAATATGCAGTCTTTTTCGAGTATAATTTATGAATTTGTAATTAATGTAAGCTAATTGAGTTAGTCGCCGCAGACGCCGAAAATGCCGAAAAGATCATCGCGCATCACACCGCATCGATGCACCGGAACGTCTTTGTGGGCAGAGGCACAGACGTGCATATACGCCCACTAATTCGATTTTAGCATAAAGTCAGAAATAAAATGTTGAAAATGTACAAAAGCGCAGCGGGACTAGCCAAGCAACGAACCCGTTTTCAGGCAGCACTGCTTTGGGCGTGACTTTTTGGTTTGTCACCTCAAGCGCTGATAAGGCTTTCCAAACTTGGCCTCTGCCTTCGTCGCGGAACTCCAGCTACCGTATACTCCTTTTCACCAGAGTGAGTGGTACATATGTATGTAAGAACTGAGTGACAACAAAATTAACTTCAATGCGAAAATTCTTATTGAAACTTTTTCAGAACATGGTCATGGTTTAATTTATACTTAACTAGTAAAGTATTACAATTATTTTTCACACTAAAATACCTGCACTTTGAAGTTAACGCTCTTCATTGATAGATTTGGCTGGTTTTCGCTACATTCTGCGGAACTGAGTTATGTTTGAAATCGTGCAATTTAGTTAAAAGGAGAAAATTTTCCTCTTTCATTTAATACACATATCTTCATTATTGAACAACCGCAAATATTAAAAAAAAATATTTTGAATGTGTACGTGGGCAGTCCGATAAGTACTTAGCCCCTCCGCCCGATGGTGCCACTATCGTAAGAGAAATTTACTATCGTGTAGTACATCCTCGTAGACGGCTACTGTCAAAATTTCAGCCATATTGGATTTGTAGTTTTGTTTTGACCGCGTGTGGGTGGAAACGAACGTGTCCGCGGATTTTAGAAAAATGGAAAAAGAGCAATATCGGTCGGTGATTCGCCAAATTGGTCACAGCTGCCCCATCCACAGTATTCTCCAGAGTCGGCCCCGTGTGACTTCTTTTTGTTTCCAAACTTGAAAAAGACACTCGCCGGGCAGAAATTTGAGTCGAATGAGGAGGTTATCGCCGCCACGGAGGCCTCCAGAAAACGTATTTTTCAGACAGGTTAAAGAAGTTGGAGCATCGCTGGGTCAAGTGTATCGAGTTGAAAGGAGACTACGTTGAGAAATAAATCGCCACTTTTCCAAAATTTTCGTTTTTCTTTTGTAGGGTAAGTACTTATCGGACCACCCACGTATGTCCTTAAAAATGTAAAGTCCTTTAAAAAGGACTTTGGGGCAGAAAATGAAAAATTGAGCTATGCTATGCTATGCTATACTATATATGAGCTCTAGTTTCACGTCTATATCAACATTTGGATGGGTCCCGGCAAAAAAAAATTTTTTTCGCATGGTGTAAAGTTGGTGTTTTGACTAAGTGCTTCATAACTTTGTCATTTTTCTTTAAAATCGAATGATTTTAGGCTTAATATTTGCTGAAATAATATATCTTTCATCTTAGATTTTAAAACCAGAGGAGATAATTTATTTGATCTATAAAACAATCATTCGAAAATTTAAAATTTTTGAAAATGGTCGAAAATTCACTGTTTTACAACTTTCACCGTCAGTAACTTCACCAAATCTCATCTGATTTCGACAATCTATGTATCGCTGGACAGGCTAAGGTATTATCTTCTGAATGACGGAACAGCTCGTGTTAGTCGGATGATTCTTTTACGAGCTATGTGCTCATAACTAAAACAACAGGGAAACACTGGTTTTTCAAAGATTTTCCGAAAACGCTTCTTAAAAAAATGGTTTGATTTTCAGTTTCGTGTTCAGAGGACCAAAGTTAGTCTAGAAAATACTTTTGTTTTGTCGAGTAGTGTTATTTTACATAATAACTGCCATAATAACTGCCCTGCAGAAATTAAATCTTCACTTTTCACTGCAATTAATGGTTGGCGAAAAGTCACTGTATAACTTTCAAATGCGGGTTTTGCACAACTGCTCTTTAGTACCAAGTCTATTCGGAGCTTTTTGCACTTAAAACATTCTTAGGTTTGCTCTACTTTTGATTCTGTGAACAGTTGATGCTGATATTTTATTTTTATCGGCAACAACAGGAAGGTTTGGATCACTGCTATAAGCCCTTAAAATATATTTCTAATTTTTTTTTGTTCATGTTCCAATTTTTCTTAACCCTGACATTGATTTTGATATTTGTTCTTACTTTTTATATCATCGATCTGCCAACTTTCAAAATTCTTCCTAGGCGCCATTGAGAGTTGGTTCGATTTTGCAGGTATTTGTCCAAAATTCATTTCGCTGGCCGAAGTCCTTTGCTTTAACTTAAAACTTAACTTAATCGAGAAAGTATTAGTAAAATTAGCACAGCAAAAGTGTGCAGCTGAGTGTGCAATCTATAGAAAAATTGTGTTTTTTGAAAAGCCAGATTTCCCAGATTTCAACTGAAGCAGTTCTTAGGTTAAAGTCAGTGTAGTTCATAAAGAAGTTCGGGTTGAGTAACGGTCATATGGAGTGAAAGTCTTGTCGGTCGAGAGAAATCTGTACTACTAAATTACTACCAAGACCATAGCAGCACTTATTGTGTTGTGTATTGGTTTATCTGTAATGTCGAACGGTATCGTCAGGGGCGGAAGGAGCTACAGGCCTTCCTCACCGTCGCTTTGTAAAGTCGCTCGGGCTGCGAGTGTTACGAGTTTTTTTTTCTTGTAAAAGAATTAAATTGGCGAAATACAAAGGCACGTCCGACAATTCCTTCGATATTTCGTAGTAATGTTATTTCATTCTTTTTTGTTGTTTATATTTTCATTGTATATTTACAGTGTACCACTAAAGTCTTCGTACAACACCTGGTTCAGAACTAATTATTAAAAAAAATAAATATTTGTAGGAATATTGAAAAAGTGTCGATGCAGATCTGTTTTTTTATTTAGACTTTATTGGAAGTAAACAAGCGACTTTTTTCTGTTTTTGGTTTAAAACTTTAAAACTATTTAATGAAATCTTTTAGTTTTGTTGTTGTATTAAAAATAAATGCTAAATAAACAGATCTGCATCGACACTTTTCAAAATTCCTACCAATATTTAGTTTTTTTAATAATTAGTTCTGAACCAGGTGTTGTACGAATACTTTAGTGGTACACTGTATATCATTATGAATGGGCATATTTTGCAAAAGAGATATGTTAATTCAATGCAGTTGTTATCAGACCAACGTAGAGAAAAAGTCCACGCACAGCTTAAAACTTTACCGAATTACCAAACTAACAAGAAATGTGTGAATAGCCCAAATGGTAGATTCGAGTTTTTTTGGTAGCCTCAGCTACAGTGACTTTCACAGCATTAACCGGGTCAGAATTATTTATTGGGCTTGGCCGATAGACTTAGTCTTGAGGGAAACCAGAATTTCTAAGTGCATTTGAATTTGGGAATGCAATTAGATTTTCTTGATTAAGGTACTATAACGTCGAACACATCTCTCATCTCATCTAATCGCCAATATTTCGCTCGAATCATGCTCCCAGCACATCAGTTTACAAAAATATTTATTTGTTGTTTGTAAACAAACTGCTGTCAAATTAAATTCCATTGAGCAGTCTGGACGGTTGTGTTCAACAAAAAGCTCTTTTCACTTAAACTAGTTTAAAGGATCCAGTTTGAATGCCATATAATGGAATGAATAAAGACACGTAATATTCCTTATGTGAAGAATGACTTTATTGAATTATTTGAGGGGCGTTTTTTTCAGAAATGTCTACGCTGGTTATATTTATCCGCATCCTCGTTGTAGGGATGTGTGCGAATGTATTCCAAGGCCTTCAGGATTTGTGGAGGAATTGGTGGTGGTGTGGGCAAATGGTCGCCTTGAGGCTGGTAGCCGTTCTCGTCGGCGACGTAAGAAGTCTGAATGAAATGGCCTTCGGGTGAGTGGTAGCTGTTGCTGCCCTTGGCATACTGACCGCCGACGCCGTCCTCCTGTGCGTCGATGCCGTTCGAGGTGGCATAGTCGTAGCGGTAGCTGCCATCGCCATTAATTTCGCTGGAATACCTCACGATCTCGGCGTGCACATCGTTCGGGTTGCTGTCGGCCCGAGCGGCGGCGATCATTGCAATGCCAGCAATCAGGAACTGAAAATAGTGCGAAAATATTTTGTTATACATTTAATAAGTAATCGCTGCTTGTAGACTTACGAATTTGAACATTTTGCAGCAGTAGTGTGCGCTGGTGAAGATCCAAAGCGGAATTGGTGGCGAGTGCAAGAGAACACACCAATTTTATACTAAATCGCTGAAACCTGTCATCACTCTATCGCAAGCAAACAAACCTCAGATAAGCGATTCTTTAATTGATTTCGACAATATTTGCATGATTTCCACACGCTTCAAACTACTTTTTCGTATTTGTATTTGACACACTTCTACATAATTTTTTTTAAGATGCGTTTTCGAAAAGTCTTCGAAAAACCAGTTATATTCCTTTTATTTAAATCGTGAACACATATCTCGAAGATGAATCATCCGATCAACTCGACTACTTTGTCGAGTAGTATAATTGCATGATTAGCATAAACTGATGTATTCTATACTAACGGACAAGCAACCGCTAAGCGCATAACCTCAATCCAGTTTTGATTGTGATGCAAGTTTGGGCCTTGTTTGTTGTCATTGTTGACAACCAAATGTCAAGCTGTTATGTTTTACTATCGTTAAGTGATTTGAATTTTAGAATAGTATTCGGAAGAGTTTTGCTAACAATTAAAAAAATCCGATTAATCAGCGATACTGATTAAAGGGAAAAGTTTTCTTATAAAAGATCGAAGCACATTTCTGATTTTCACTGGATAAGAAGATATTAAATAAACTTAAGAAAAGGCATTATTGGTGTGAAGACAACTTTTCTGTTAAGTGAAAGGTATCGATTGTGATTCTGCCTTCTAAATGCTATGCAGTATAGGTAGGTTCGGTTAATTAAGGTGACTGCCGCCAAAGACATACACATTCAAGACTGTGATGTGACAGTTTTAAAAATTTGTATAATACTTTGTCTTCGCTGTTGGTTCAACCAACTGATAATTAAATAAATGGGTTCAAGATAACTGTCATAGAAGGTTGCACTGGGTAGGGTATCAGTTTTACCGATTGGAATCGGAAATTTCATTTTTGATTTCAAGTTAATTCATCAGTTAACACATCACCGTTTACATAATTTCACGGCAAGAGACGATACCAGCCACCAATCATGGACGTCAAATATCTTATCCCACGAGAAGCCTCAAACTTCATTAGGGCATTGATTTGCACTGGGCAAGGTGTCAGTTTTATCGATTCCAATCGGAAATTTCATGTTTGATTTCAAGTTAAATCAATTTCACTTCACTTCACGGCAAGAGACGATACCTGGGCTAGTACCAGCCAGCAATCGTGGACGTCAAACATCTTATCCCACGAGAAGCCTCAAGCTTCTTTAGGGCATTGATTTGCACTGGGCAAGGTGTCAGTTTTACTGATTCCAATCGGAAATTTCACGTTTGATTTCAAGTTAATTCAATTTCACTTCACTTCACGGCAAGAGACCATACCTGGGCCAGTACCAGCCAGCAATCATGGACGTCAAACATCATATCCCACAAGAAGCCTCAAGCTTCATTAGGGCATTGATTTGCACTGGGCAAGGTGTCAGTTTTATCGATTCCAATCGGAAATTTCACGTTTGATTTCAAGTTAATTCAATTTCACTTCACTTCACGGCAAGAGACGATACCTGGGCCAGTACCAGCCAGCAATCATACACGTCAAACATCTTATCCCACGAGAAGCCTCAAGCTTCATTAGGGCATTGATTTGCACTGGGCAAGGTGTCAGTTTTATCGATTCCAATCGGAAATTTCATGTTTGATTTCAAGTTAAATCAATTTCACTTCACTTCACGGCAAGAGACGATACCTGGGCTAGTACCAGCCAGCAATCGTGGACGTCAAACATCTTATCCCACGAGAAGCCTCAAGCTTCTTTAGGGCATTGATTTGCACTGGGCAAGGTGTCAGTTTTACTGATTCCAATAGGAAATTTCACGTTTGATTTCAAGTTAATTCAATTTCACTTCACTTCACGGCAGGAGACGATACCTGGGCCAGTATCAGCCAGCAATCATCGTCGTCAAACATCTTATCCCACGAGAAGCCTCAAGCTTCATTAGGGCATTGATTTGCACTGGGCAAGGTGTCAGTTTTATCGATTCCAATCGGAAATTTAACGTTTGATTTCAAGTTAATTCAATTTACACTGGAACACATCATCCTTAACATAATTTCACGGCAAGAGACCAGCCACCAAATTTGGACGCCAAACGTCTTATCCCACGAGAAGTCTCAGGCTTCCTTAGGGCATTGATTTATAGCACATTTCACTTTTCATTAGTTCAATTCGATAAAGGGTATAACATTAATTGAAATCGTATCTTTATTCAAAGCTAAAAATAATTCAAACCGTTAAACATACATATGCATGTACTTATGTACATATGTGCATCAGATCACTAGTTGTTTGTCGGAGTTCTTCGGGCTCTAAAAGTGTCCCCGTCCGAACTGGTTCGGTTGCCGGTATGCGTTGACTGGACGGCCCGACTGGTGCTGCGCCTCCTCGTTGTACGGATGAGTACGAATGTATTCCAAGGCCTTCAGGATTTGTGGCGGAATTGGCGGCGGGGTGGGTAAGTGGTCGCCCTGCGGCTGGAAACCGTTCTCGTCCGCCAAGTAGGAGAGCTGTATCAATTGGCCCTCGGGCGAGTAGTAGGCAAAGCCGCCGCTGGCGTGGTGTCCGCCGTAGCCTTCCTCCTGTGCGCTGATGCCGTTCGAGGTGGCATAGTCGTAGCGGTAGCTGCCGTCCTCGTTGACTTGGTTCGCATACTTCAGCACCTGCGCGTGTACATCGTTGGGGTCGCTGGCAGCCTGCGCGCCAGCGACGAGTGCAATGACAGCAATCAGGACCTAAATGTGGCGATGATGGTGTGTTTAATTAAATCCGCTTGGGAATGCGTTGCAATGATTTTGACACTCTTACAAACTTGAACATTTTCTTTCGCTAGGTGTGTACGTCGCTGCAGGGACAAAACTGAATGACTGACTGACGATTCTCTGGGGTTACACTAATTTTATACTAAATCACATCATCGCTCAATCGCACTCAGATTGATGGTGCATATTGATGTGACTGCCATTTACAATAGGCAACACCTACCCATTATTTCTGGTGCGGCATTAATTTGTCTCGAACAACATTTCCACTCAAACAAAAACTAACCGAAACATAAATTAAATAAAATAAGTATCAAAAACTAGTTTAGTTTATATATTTTATAAAAAAATTTGCAAATAGAAACAAATTACATACTAATATAAAGCAACACATTCGCGTTTGCGGTGTGATTGATGCGACCCGACTTCAGAAGCGAGCGTTGCGGGCTAATTTGGCTGGCCATTTGCTGCCTCAGAGGTGCGGTGCGTTGGGCGAAATGCCAAGCAGATTGACTTGAATGCAGCGAATATGCTTAAGGCGACAATTTGGCATAATTTATTGTCGCGCGTTTTAGCACCTCGCGCTCGAAACAAAGACGCATCATTATGATGTGGGGGAGAGAAGTGCGGCGCTGAGACTGGATTTGAGCTGCCAAAGCTGCAGTCTCTATTTAACAGTTGGCAGACAATTTATTTCCGCCGGCTATGAAGTCTCAAATAGTTGACTGGCTCATAACTGCAAATTCGGAAACTGCGTCTTCGATGGATGAAATTGATCGTGGCAAGGACAGCTCGTGATGTGTTTACGCGATCTGCTAAATGTGAAATTTTGCATTTAAAGTGTCAATGCACATTATGTATAAAATATGATGGTGTGATATATGCACAAACGCTTCGATGTCACGAAAACGAAAAACTGCTTCATTTGAATAAAAACTCTTTTATATGAATGCCATGTTAGTGCATTGTTTTATTTAGTCTGCTTGGATCGCATTTTAAATATCGCATTTTAAATATTCCATCCAATAAATCCAACTAAAAAACCAACCTGCACATACAGGGTGAACTTTCGAAAAGTTCAAAATTTTCGTAAAGATCAACAAAACTTACAAGTATTGTTTAATATTATTATTTTTTTGTATTCTTTTATTTTTGTATAATTTATTATTATATAATGTAATTTTTGTTATATATTTTATTAGGTATTATTATGTTTTAGTAAATATTTCACTAATTTTTAATTCCATACATAATTCACTATGTATTGTATGTTATTGTTTCAATTATTTATAATTTAATTAAATGCCATTAATTTCTTAATTTAAAGCAATTGTGAAATATTTAAAAAATTGTTTATAATATTTTAACTAATATAGTAATATGTTAATAATTTGCTTTTATTTAAATTTGTTTTTTTTATAGAATTTTATTTTTTATTTTTATAGAATTTATTATTATATAATGTAATTTTTATTGTATATTTCATTGGGTATTATTATTTAATAAATATTTCACTAATTTTTTATTTCATACATAATTCAATTTGTATTGTATGTTATTGTTTTAATTATTTATAATTTAATTAAATGATATTTATTTCTAAATTTAAAGCAATTGTGAAAAATTTTAAAAATTGTTTATAATATTTTAACTAATATAGTAATATGTTAATAATTTGCTTTTATTTAAATTTGTTTATATGGAAATTCGTTTAAAAGCAAAATACTACCTGTTGTTTTATCAAAAGGAAGGAGAGATACAATTTTCAAACTACTTACCCATTTCCCAAAAACATTTATGTAAATAAAAGACTCGGATTAATAAATATTTATAGGCTATTTTATTAAAAGCCAAAAGATATGTTGAATTTTTAAACATTAGATCTGTCTAACTCAATGTCTCTATTAGTTATTTGGTTAAATGTGATATACATATGCCCGAGAAAAAGAAAGACGTAAAAAGCATTCAGACCGAACTCCCGTGACTATTTCAGGTTATTACGAACGGCTGAGATAAAGCCGTCAAAAGAAACTTATTAGACACTGATTATGTTTAACCGTAACTTAACTCGGCTTATGTAGAGAATAATAATAATCTTTGGTAAAAACACTGGCTCTTTATTTCATAGGAATATATAAATAAATACAAGCGACAGTCAAGAAATATAACCTAGAAAGAGATTTAATTAAAAAATGCGATAGCTAGTCAACGGCATAAAATAAGAAAACTAAAAGTGCATTTAAGCACTCATTACCCTGTAAAAATCAGATGCCTTGACAAGTCAATTTTTCAAGTCGAAACACATGTCAAGTCCGACAAGTAGATCGACCGACTACTGTTCAATCTACTTTGATGTCTCATAAATTTTTTGAGTTATAAGAGTACAGCGCCACAAGCCATTTAATTTGCGTATCATTATCATACATAACTGTAGTTGAAGTTCATTAAAACCGGTTCGCATTATAAATATTAGATTTTGGCAGCAATATCAAATTTTGCACAAGACATTTGCTGAAAATTTTCTTGAAAATTTTCCATAGGAAAGAGCACAGGCCGTTTATACTTTCTGCCGTTAGTACGGGTAAGTTACCTCCACATAACCACACTTTTTGTCTCTTTTCATACTTATTTTTAATATTTCCACGCAAGTTTGTAGTCAATGGGCCCAACAAATCAAGTTTCTTTTAACTTTTTATTGACCCCGTCAGATTCTTATGAACAAATACTTCCCTAATTATATCTCATTTGATCTGCTTTTATATTTTAAGTCAATAGACCCCTTAAATCATGTTGCCCCATACAAACCCATATAAACCCATATAAACCCATCGATGACAGCGTCAGATTTTGATTGTGGAAAAAATGAAAAACACGTGTCGAATTATTTTAGAATTATGAGCCTTTTAACAAATTTGAAATCAATAGGCCCATTTATTTAAGTATTTCCACAGTTTCTTCATATAAACTCTTAACCCGTCGTTGACACCGTTAGATTTTGATTTTCGAAAAAATTAAATACACGTATCGAATTATTTCATTACAAAGTGCTTTCACCAAGTTTGAAGTCGAAAGGTATATCAAAACTTATTTCTCCGTACATACTTTTAACGTGTCGTTGACCCCATCAGATTATGATTTTCCAAAAAATGAAAAACATGCGTACAATTATTTTACATTTGAAGTACTTTCCCCAAGTTTCTCTACACAAAATTTAAACCATTTGTTTACCCCTTTAAGTTTAGATTTTCACAAAAATGTGAAACACATGCAAAAATATTTTTGATTTCAAGTATAACACTTAAACACTATAAACCTATAAAAAAGGCAAAATAAAATAGCAAAAAAGGCACAGAAAGGCACTAAAAACTGCCAAAAAGGCAGAAAAAGGCACTAAAAACTGTTAAAAAGGCAAAAACAGGCGTTTAAAAATAACAAAAAAAATACTAGAAAATCTAAAAAAAAGGGGAAACGGCATGTATTTATTAATAATTTTATTTTATCTGACGTATGCAACAAACAATATTTATACCTTGTTTTTGTAAAAGAAAAGGAACATCAAGGTTTTCAAAGATAGTTTAAAAGCTAAAACTAAGATATTTTAATTGAAATGTTGGCACATATTTTAAATTCATTTTTTAACTTCTCATATAAAAGCATAAAAACCGTACTTGTATCACAAAAAAAATAAATAAAATGTTTGCGCTAACCGAACTTTTTTATTTTGGCATGTTTTTTTCTTTAAATTTTTCATTGCACAACAAAAAATAACTGCTTAGGAATGATCAAATCAATGTAAAAACATCGATAAGTTAACGAAATTGTAATGTTGCCACTTAATTTTTTTTTAGTTTAAAGGTATTTTTGCGAAACAAAAGGGGGAAAATATTAAAAACGAAACAAAAATAAAAAGGCGCTCAACAAATCTTGAAAAAGGCATTTAAAGGTAAAATAGGCTCTAAAAAAAGGCATTTATGGGTGAAAAAGGCAAACTGCCTTTTAAGGCAAAAAAAAGGCAAAATAAAAGTGGTATATTTCTAATCAGGAGGACCTAATTCGTGATCATTTTCAATCAGAAATGCTCTATCTAGCAGCAAACAAAAAAGGCAATTTCCACAAAATCCTTTCCCTGTTGATTACAAATCGAACACAACCTTCATCAAGCGGTCTTTACTGTAAGCCACAAAATAAACAAATTCAAACGAACAATGCATAACGAATTCATACTTCAACTCCAGTTAGTAGTTGCGAAAAAAGTTATATTTTTAACAAACACAATTTTTTACAGGCCTAAAAAACGCTTTCGCGTCGGAAAAATATTTAATCATAACAACTTGCATGGAAGACATGCAGTAAAAACGTTTCTCAGCTTTTAGTACTTCTTGTTCTGGTAGTAATTCTGTGGTTGCTGATGGAATGGTTGGCGCTTGAGCGGCTGCTGCTGTTGCTGCTGCTGCTGCTGTGGCTGTTGTTGGTACTGTTGGCGCTCGTACAGGGGAGCCCCGCCGCCTTGGCGGTTCTCCTGGTGCGGGTGTGTGCGGATGTACTCCAGCGCCTTGACGATCGCGACCGGGATGGGCGGTGGTGTGGGCAGGTGCTCGCCGCTGGGATGGAAACCGTTCTCGTCGGCGGTGTAGCTCAGCTGAATGAGTTGGCCATCGGGCGCGTAGTAGGCGGACGAGCCACTCGCATAGTGGCCACCAACGCCCGACTCGCCGGCAGCAATGCCGTTGGACGTTTCGTACTGATAGTTGTAGCTGCCATCCTCTTTGAGTTCGCTCTTGAAGTTGCGCGTCTCAGCGGCGGCGTCGTACTGGTCGGGACGCGCTTGAATGCCGTAGCAGCAGAACGCAACAATGACTGTGAAGATGGCCTGCAAAGAGTTTGAAGGTCGATTTAAAATTTTTTGGGAAAGTTGACTTCCTTATGTGGTCAGGTTTGTGCGTGCGTATGTGCGTGTGTGTAGTACAGTGACTTACAAGGCTGTACATGGCGAGTGCTTTTTGTGGGTGCTGGATGTTGACTGTGCTGTGCTGCCTCCTTAAAGGTTCGTATAAGAATGAGTGCGTTCCCAAGTAGCGGTTTGGGCATTTATAGCCCAGGTGCGCTGCTAATATCGGCGCAGGCGTTTTTGGCGTTTTTTACATCTGTCTGAAAGGGGTTTTTAAAAGCTTTTGTGTCTCAACTGTCGAAATGGGCACTGTTCCCACCAGTCGGCCGTTGGCGGTAGACGACTGGCACTTTTGGCCTGTCGTTGGTTTGCCATTTTATGGCCACATGATTCTTTTTTGTGATTTTCGGTTTCGTTCACTTGTATTTTCCTTTTTGTTTAGCATCTTTCTAATATATCAATGGGCGTACAAATGCTTGTTGTGCTCATAAAACTGTGGTCTGTGCACATCAA
Organism: Melieria crassipennis; assembly: GCA_963668005.1. Classification (NCBI taxonomy): domain Eukaryota; kingdom Metazoa; phylum Arthropoda; class Insecta; order Diptera; family Ulidiidae; genus Melieria; species Melieria crassipennis. Next base: position 96,779,178 of record OY764962.1, read on the forward strand.
TAAAAGAATCGCTTTGCTTTTGAGAAAAATTATGCTTGGCTGAAAACATCGAAAGGCTATTGTCGGCCACTAATGATCAGCTCGGCTGGATCGACATTTTGCCATGCAACCGCAAATCTTTGTGTCATTTAAATGTGCCTGCTAATTTATTATAACATCAATTAACAAATGGCTTGTTAATTTGCCTGCATCCGCACACTTCACCAGAATTTGACAATGGATGGAATAAAGGGGTGTGTACAATACACATCGCATGCAAATGTACGCAACCGCAAAATCTCCATTTCGAAAATGTTAAAGAGTCAAGCGAAAAATTATATAAAATATGGCTGGCAATAGCCAGAACTCAAGCGGACTGCGGCTTATTGCCGAAGCAGAGCACCCACGTTGCAGCATGAAATATTATACTAACAAACAAAATCTGGTACACAAAGCGACGCATAACCACTCAACATTGTGTTGAAGAGGTGACAATCAACAATTAACTCGACCATAAATCGTTTTTTTCGGCGCTGTTGTGCGCCGCCGCTCTGAATGCCAGATGCGATGTAGTGTCAATTTGCCGTACTGACAATGACTGACCTATTGATTTAATATGTTTATATGTATTTGGAGATTTATGAGTTTAATGTTTTGCTTTTCATTATCATTGAGAAGCTATAAATTGTTTTGAGCTTATGTTGTTTTATTCGTCTGACAGTGTATTTACTAATGTCCGACCGAAACATCTTTTTTGGGCCGAAACCGAAACCGAATTTCGGTTTTTTTTAATATTCGGCCGAAACCGAACCTTTCTAGTTGAAATAAAAATCACCATATCAAGTATTTTTTTCAACAAAAGAATTTTACATTAAGTAAATAAAGAACAAACAAACAAACAAACAAACATAACATAAATAAATAAATACTTATTAATAAAAACAATTCATTCATTTTTTAAAAACATAAACAATTAAAAATCACCCTTTCGTACCTTACTCGCTAATATTTAAAATTAAATAATTTAATATTATATGCTAAAAAAATATTTATTTACATTGGTGGCATCTAAATGACTCCTCCGTTCACTATATATCTGCTACACAATAAAATGTAAAAAAATATTCTAAAAAGTTTCGGTTTCGGCCGTTGGGCCATTTTTTGGCCGAAACTGAAACCGAAACCACTTATTTGGGCCGAAACCGAAATCGAAATATTCTGTCGGACACTACACCTTTTCAAGGTCGATTTCAGAAAGTGTAAAATCAATTTCATTAACCGTAAAAGCAATTTCAGAAAGCGTAAATTCAATTTCAGAAATATAAATTTAATTTCAGAAAGCGTTAAAGCAATTTCAGAAAGCGTAAAATGATTTCATGGGTATATGGGAAATTTAAACCTTTCGCGACGGAGTTTTATGTCGAGAACGGCATGTTTTTTTTTATCTGTAAGGAAATTTGAAAACATGATTAAACAAAATTTGTTTGGGATCTAGGCAAAGTCCTTGATCCTTGATCGTTATCCTGGGAGCTTATAATTTTCATCAGATAAATGGACATGAAAAATCTGTGAAATAAATAAGCCACATTAATGCAACGAATAGTGGAAGCTAATTTTGTTATGCCTCTTTCACAAATCATTGGCATGCCTCGGGTTAGTTTGTTATGCGTGTTTTAAAATTTAAAATATGTCCCAATAGTCACGAAAGAGTAAAGGATTTCAGGATTTATGCAATATTGATTTGTGTGACTAATCAAATTATATAAATTAAATATAAAAAAATAAAAATATACTACTGTGGGCAAAAAATAGTAAGACTTTGTTCATAATTTTAAAATTCTTTATTTATTCTTCCAAATCTATTTCGTCCCCTCAAAGTAATCCCCTCTGGCCCCAATACACTTGTGCCAACGTTTTTTCCAATCCTCGAAACAGTTGTTAAAGTCAATTTCCGGAATAACCTTCAATGCGCGTAGCGATTCACGTTTAATGTCTTCAATTGACTCAAAACGGTTTCCAATGGGTTTCCGCGCGAAATTTAAATTAAAAAGTCTTACTATTTTTTGCCCACACTAGTACATATGTATGTATATGTATGTGTAAAATTAAGTATACTTTTTTTATATTTAAAAAATACTCGTGCACTTAACCTTTTCCGGTCAATTTCCACATTTCTTGAGATACAAATTTTTCTTTCAAAATATTGACTCTCATTGAACATTTTACCAATATATAGTAATACAAACAAATTCAAAAAAAGGTTGAGAATTACAGCTCAATAAATTTTGTACGATATATCGTACAATGGTCCGCAAAGGAGTAACAATTCATGAAATTAATGTTTCGTTTTTTTAAGTTTTATGAACAATTCATTGATTTTTTTGATAGAAAACATAAATTATAACAACAAAAAATTAAAATTAATTTTGTCAAAAGTTATATAAATTATATACAGTACTTTTCGGTTATAACGAACCCGTTTAAAACGATTTTCCGCCTAAAACGAACCAATTTCAAAAGTACGCGCTGTATGTTTCCGCTTATTACGGACACCTTTTAAAGCGAACGTTCGGTTAAAACGAACCAGTTTGCCCAGTCCCTCGAAGTTCGCTTTAAGCGAAAATAACTGTATAAATATAAACAATTTATTCACATTTATTCGGCCTTATATAACCATTGTTGTTGTTGCAAACCCCTTTTCCTCTCAATAAAACACAGAATCAACTAAAATTCATATAGTTTTACAGAAAGATATTGAATATAGCCTATTCTTATTATCGTAGTGGGAGTGGCAAGTACGCATGTCTAACCTTACATAACCTGTGTCTGCCCAGTAAAATCGATTAGTAATTCTTATTTTTAATCGAAAATTGCCGAATAGTCGAATTTTATTAGCCACGTGGTTTACAGATGGGCGTGGCATTCAAGCAAACGCAAAAATTATGTTACCAAACCCATAACTTACAAAAAATGCAAGCACAACTTGCAACCTTTGCCTTTCATTTGTACGATATATCCTACAAAGCTTTGCAACCCTTTTGGGCATTTGTACGATATATCGTAAAATTTTTTTAAAGACTCGGGAAAAATATTTAGAAGCAAAATATGTTAATTTTAGCAAGTTTTATAAATTGATATTGTTTAGCTTTTGGCTACCAAAAAGTATTACATATTTAAAAATTCCTCCGCAGAAGCTGGATTTCATTTGCTGTATTTTCAAATTCTTGTAAAGAGCTGCTTACAAAACGCACTCATACTGTGTAGCCACGGCTATAATGATTTATATTTTTAAACAGAATGATACAACAACGTTTACTTAATGAAAATTAAAAAGCCGTTCCAAAAAAAATGTGTTCGCTGTCAAATAAAAAATCTTGGAAAAAATTGTACAATATATCGTACAAATTTCTGGAAAGGGTTAAATGTTTCTCAAAAATGTCTCACTCTCCAAAAACGTACCAGGACGTTGCATGTATGATAGCTATTAAGGTTGCATTTTAATGAAAATCTTTAAGGTAAAGGGGGCTTTGTCACAATAAGAATTCTTTGGATGCATTGACCAAGAAACTGTGTCTCTATTATCTACTATTGTACTTATTTATATTTGTTTATGCATACACACACATTTGAATTAATGACTTTCATTGAGTTAAAAGTCTTTAAGAAAGTTATTATTAGGACTTCTCCAGCATGCTTTATATAACGAGCGAATTCTTGAGTAAAAATTTAAAATTGAGTAAAAATTAAAATATATTGCAGCGATTGGACATACATTGTTTTTGTATCTCATTGTAATACGTTGAAGCTGCTAGTGCTTACAGCAATTATAATTAATTATATAATTTCTTGTGAATTTTCCAATTAAAACTTCAGTCTCTTTTATCTATAAATTATAGACCAAATGCCATCTTAAATGTTTCAGAAACACATAAATAAACATCACTTTTTTCAAGTTTGAATAACAAATATGTAGATAGATAATGACCTCGAACATAGGTTGATCAATATACTTCGTACTACGAATTTTGGCGCCTCCTTGAGACAGATTATGACAGAGCAAAAAATATGGGCCCCATCAGCTTATAGCTTCTTCATGCTTCCATTAGTATTCTTGACCTAGCGTCGATTTTTCACAGCTTTTTTTTTGAAGACTGTTGTCTCCCAAGTCGTTGGCTTCGTTTGCGCACAGCGAGCGGTATAAGCCGCATAATTTTCAAATAAAAGAATGTCCAATACAAGCGGTCGACAAACGACAGCACAAAAGAGAAATGTCAAACATGTTTATGGTTACTTTGGATTCGCATGTAAGCCCGATTGATGTATGGCACAACAAAAACAAATAACACAAACGCTAAACATCAGTAAACAGCCAACGGCATAAAGTGTCAATAAATAATAATGAAAAAGAACGCAGCCGAAGCGAATGTCGAAGCCGCAGTTGGCTGAATGAAAGAAAGCAAAAGTGTTGGCCAGCGATTCGGTCAGTTGGCTGGTGTGAAATGTGAGCACGATGTGCAGCGTCAAAGTGGCCAATTTGCACGAAATTAGCGAATCGACGCAAATAGAGCGAGCTCGAAAACGTGACGCGTAATCGAATGTTAAACGGACGGACGGGCGGCAGGTGAGATAAGTCTGGCGACCATTGATCGACGCAACAGTTTGTGGTTGGTGTGTGATGAGCGGTTACATAAATTTGCATAATTTAACGCATTAAATAGATGAATGCGAGGAAAATTGCTAATCGGATAATAAAAAAATATAATAAAATTTAAGTTGACAAAAAACGAAACACGACTGCAACTGCGGCCCAAATGCAAATGCCGCAGCAACGAAGATATGGCGTGACCTTGCATCGAATTTAGGTCAGGTTTGGCTCATGGCAGGGGGTCGAGACGCGAGCGCAGAAATTGTGAGTGGCGCGCGCAAAAAACTGCAACACGCATGCTGTGTGTGTGTGTGGCAAGTGACAAGTGCCGCATGTGTTGCATGCAGTTCAAGTTTGAAGATCGATCGATGCATAAATGGAGCTTTGCACTTTGTGCGGCCACTGAAAGGAAGATGCGGGCGCGGGCAGCCGAAGTGCTGCAATGCGTTCGCCGAAATTGAATGTGGTTCAACTTCACCTGCTGAAAACTGGTTTTCCAAGCATAATTGCTTTACCTTTGATGCTGGTGTTGCTGTTGCTGTGTGTTGCTGCTGCTGGCTGGCTGGCATCTGCACTGCATCGCTGTGTGAGTGAGTTAAAAATGTGAAAAAAATGTATCTGTTCGTTCGGTTGCGTGTGCGTTGAATTGTGCTGCAAGGTCGTGCCGTTCTTCCTGCAAGCAGCGCGCTGCAATTTCGTTGCGTTCCACCGCTCCACTGCCGCCAATGTAAGTGATCATAAATTCTGTTTAAATTATTCATTGCAGAAAAAAGCATAAACAAATTGCATGATAACTTCTCGTTGTGCTGCTGCCAGAGAGGGGAGGAAATAAATAAATTGCAGCGTAGTCGGACAGTTGCTGCGGCAGCTGGGCGGCGTGTGCGGTGTTGCGCGGTGCGAGCGCATGGCAGATGTCAAATTTTGGCAAAAAGCTGTTTCACCTACACACGCTGACAACAAGTGGATTACGATGTTGGACGTTTCTGTTGTGTCTATTTTTACACAGTGTCGTGTTGCACGTTGACGTTGCACAATGTAGCTATGAAAATTGCCAAGTTATGTTTTAGCTTGAAACAAAAGATTTTGTTTGTGTTAATTATGTGCTTGTGGCGATGTATGTGTAAGAATGAATTATTTTTGTTAAATGTAGTTAAATTTAAAATTAAAAAAAAACAGCAACAAATATTTTGACTCATCAGTAAAATCGTATAAAAAATTAAAATAAATTAATATTCATGACCAATCTTTAAACAAACGTTGATTAATTATATATAAGCTAATTACTTAATTGGTTTCCAGCTGTTCTCTCTTGCATGGTGTAGGTTATGCTTATTTTCAATTATGCTTTTTATTATTATAACAAGCAATCACGCGCCTCTTTAAGTTGCAACATTCAATAATTGGCTTATAATAGGCCAACAGTTACTTTAGTGAAAATGCGAACACAATTTGCTTAACTTTGTGCAATCAGGTTAGGTTAGGTTTGCGAGCAGCTGACCGCTCCGACAGCACACTCGGTGCTAAAAAATGCTCATTGCTGATGTGGAAGTCTCTTCTTCTATAATATGAATATGTTTGTATATAAATATAAACAAACATTTCACAAGATTTTATAAAACCATAAGTCATACTACACATTACGTGTATGCATGTTCTTTAAATGATTTGATTTAACAAAGAAAAATGACTGCATAAAGGAAACATACCGTTATACGGTATAGCACATATGTATGTATAAATTCATAATAAAAAATTGTTCATTAAGAAACACAAATAACCCCCCAAGTGGTTAACAATCATTAAGCATATCTTTAAATCATTTATGTTTTTGTTATGATAAAATGTGCGCTAATCTTGTTATTAATCATTAAAAACGATGATTTACCTTCACAAATTTTTAACAATTTGCAATTTTAAGTTGTTGTGTTTTGTGTGCCATACCTGTGGCTATTCATGAGTTCATTGTTCTTCGTACATATGCATGTATGTATGTATAGTATGTGTGTGTGTGTGTGTACGGTTGATTTTCACGCTGACATTTCTAGGTGTGAATTTTGTTGGGTGCGTTTTAAGTGCTCGCCTCGTTCTCGTTCCAATTTGTTCTTGTGAAAAATTTGCATTTTTAGTGTCTTTATGACGAATGGTTTGCATTAACGGGCATTAACACTAGAAATACTGCAAGTTTTCCATACCTACAAAGCAGAGCTGTTAAAGAATGCAATAATTTGCGAATAATTAGTCAGTTGATTTTTTGGCAAAAGAGTGCATTCATTTTTTGTATTCAATGAATAAGAATAAAAAAATGAAATCATTATTCAGACTAAAAATTTATGAATAATTATTCATTTTTACATTCATTTTTTGCTAGTCATTTGATTGCAATCATTTGATTGCAATATCAAAATGAAGTCAATTGAAGTCATTTGAAGTCATCTGAAGTGATTTGAAGTCATTTGCAGTTAAGCTAAAGCCAGCGACCCTAAGTCAATTCACTTTATGCTTGACATTCGTTAAATGCATTGACGGAGTGCGTAGGCGGTAGTCAATTTTTGGATTTTTCATCAACAGGTAATATCAAATAAATCAATATATTCAACAGGTTTTTACTACAGATTTTACATAATTTTTTCTAGATGAGTTATCGCTGGAAACTTCTCGTTCTTCCATTGAAGATGAATTCCCTTCATACATGGTTGATAAGTCTTCGTCGATAACAATGCTGAATCGCTATCCAACAATTAAAAAAGCGTATTTAAAATATAACACACCGTTACCTTCTTCAGTTGCCGTGGAACGGTTATTTTCGTTTGCAACACTATTAACTACGCCTCGTCGAGGTTCCCTTTCGGACAAAAATTTCGAAAAATTAATAAAAGTATAATAAAAGTAATAAGTAAATAATAAAAGTAAATCATGTCGTTTAAATGAATTTACATTCATTTGATTGCTACCTTTTGTTAGAATGAATTATTTTAATTTTAATTTTGTTAATATATTAAATATTTTTCAAAAAGCCCTGATTTAATTTAGTGACTTCACTGAAAAATGAAGTCATTAAGTGACTTCACCAAATGACTAATTAGTCAGAATAACAGAAATTACTTCAGACTTCAAATTTTTAGTCTTTAGTCAAAACGTTAGTCAAAGACTGCAATCAAAAATTGAAGTCATTGACTGTGACTTCAACGGATTTAATTCGCATTTGATTGTATTCTTTAACAGCTCTGCTACAAAGACTACATATTATATCCGCTGATATCTCAAAAAGTTCTCATCGGATTTGGCTAATTGTAATTGTAGAATCCTAATTTTAGAATTGCAGAACCTCATAAAAAAGCCATGAAAGTAAAAGTTGATAGAAATACTAAAGAAAATACAGATATTTAAAAATGAAAATAGTGTTAGTTTCTTGTGTTAATGACTTACATGACTAATGTTGAATGTCAACTGGATCTACAACAACTATGAGTAATACATAATAATATTTGCCAACATATGACAAAACAACTTTTTCGCAATTGCCATTTAGGAGAGCAAAAACTGTTAAAATTACACACAAAGTTTTTGTGCGGGAATTGATAGAAAATTTGTGCCTTCATATGACTAGTTATATGGACTAAGAAAAAATTGATATTTCATTCTTTTCTTTTTCTGCGAGCAAATAATCAATGGTGTACTTTGCCAAAAGCATTTTCATGAAAAGAATTCAGCCTAACAGTTGGGCTGACAAGTTCGTATCGTTTTATAGAAAAACACATTTTTTTGGCAAAATTCGATTTTATTATTCAACATAGTTGCCATCGAGGGCGATACACCGATTATAGCGATCTCGAAAATAGGCCTCTGTTTCGGCGATTACTTCCTCATCAGGCTTTAAATGTCTTTCCAGCGAACATTCTTTTGAGATCTGAGAACAGGAAATAGTCGCTGGGGGCCAAATCTGGAGAATACGGTGGATGCGGAAGCAATTCGAAGCCCAATTCATGCAATTTTACCATCGTTTTCCCCGATTTGTGACACGGCGCATTGTCTTGATGAAACAACACTTTCTTCTTCTTCAAATGGGGCCGTTTTTTTTCGCGATTTCGTCCTTCAAACGCTCCAATAACGCTGTATACTAGTCGCTGTTGATGGTTTTTCCCTTTCCAAGATAGTCGATGAAAATTATTCCATGTGCATCCCAAAATACGGACGCCAGAACCTTACCGGCCGACTGTTGAGTTTTTCCACGCTTTGGATTCGGTTCATCGCGTGCAGACCACTCGGATGACTGCCGACTGGACTCCGGAGTGTGGTTGTGGATCCATGTTTCATCGATTGTCACATATCGACACAAAAATTCACTTCTATTGCGGCAGCTCCAAACATTGCTCTGAAGCATCGACACGTTCTTGTTTTTGGTCGATTGTGAGCTCGCGCGGCACCCACTTTGCACATAGCTTTCGCATACCCAAATATTCATGAACGATATGTCCAACACGTTCCCTTGATATCTTTAGAGTGAGAGCTATACAAATCAACCTCAATTTACGATCTTCCAAAATCATTTTGTCGATTTTTTTGATGTTTTCGTCCGTAACAGCCTCTTTGGACGTCCACTGCGTTCATTCGTCTTCGGTGCTCATATGGCCTGTACGGAATTTAGCAAACTACTTACGAATGGTTGCTTCGCCCGGCGCAGAGTCCGGATAACACTCATCAAACCACTTTTTGGTATCAGTAGCACTTTTTTTCATCAAAAAATAGTGTTTCATTAAAGCACGAAATTCCTTTTTATCCATTTTTTCAAAATAACAAAAGTTGCTTCACTCAAAATGCTGTATCTGACAAACTAATAATCAGACAGCTGCCAAATTTATACACGTTTCTTTTGAAGGTTGGTACTACGTAAAATACGGATTTTATTCCAGTGGTGCCATCGCATAGAAACGATACGAACTTTTCAGCCCGACTGTTATGTAGCTAAAAGTTGCAAAAATACGAACATTCGACTAAAAAAGCACAATTCAATCTTAAATGTATGATGTGAATATTGGGAAATTATCATATATTGAGAAAAGCTGTGATGATAAACATATCACAACATTCATTCGAGTTTCTTATTACAATAATTAATAATAATTTGATGCTTCTGAACTTTATTTGATTGAATATATTTTAATGGGTTTTGTACATTTGACTACACTGATCTGATATTTTTTGATGTACTCATGAAACAATTGGTCTTTTTTTTAAGAGTGTAGCAAAAGAAAGCACTCAATCTTCTTATATATAAAAAAAACTTGACTTCTTGTGTGTAGCCAGTGTTTGCGAAAACGGTTCATTCTTTCGGCAAAATTTTTTTCGTATGTGATAGAAGATGTTAATGCGGTGGTTTATAGCGATATTAGATGTTTGTACGACAGGTGGGCGTGGCACCTCCCATACAACCTAAATTTTTAATATGGTATATCTTCGGAATTATAAATCGGACAGCATTGAAATTTGGTACAGAGTCGTGGCGTAAACATGTCGTTCCACCGGCAAAATTCTATGGGCGTTGGACAAGGGGCGTGGCACTTTTTTAATTCCGGTGTAGTTTTTGAACTATAGCATTCACATCAATGACAATCGGTACAAACTTATTATTTAGTCGTGTCCTTCGAAAGGGGGATGGGATGGATTTTTGACAAGGGGCGTGGCACCGCCCTTACAACCCAATTCTTTAATACCGAATATCTTCAGAATTATAAGTCGTAGAGCATTGAAATTTGGTACAGTGTCATGGCGTAAACGTGGCATTCCACCGGTAAAATTTAATAGGCGTTCGACAGGGGGCGTGGCACTTTTTAAATTCCGGAGTCACTTTTGAACTAGAGCGTTCACATCAATGGCACACGGTACAAACTAACGATTTGGTAGTGTCCTTCGACAGGAGGAATGGGGCGGGTTTTAGACACGGGGGCGTGGCACCGCCCATACAACCCAACTTTTTAATATGGAATATCTTCAGAATTATAAGTCGTACAGCATTGAAATTTGGTACAGTGTCATGGCGTAAACGTGTCATTCCACCAGTAAAATTTAATGGGCGTTGGACAGGGGTGTGGCACTTTTTAAATTCCGGTGTAACTTTGTAGCTAGAGCGTTCACATCAATGACACTCGGTATAAACTAACGATTTGGTCGTGTCCTCCGACAGGAGGAATGGGGTGGGTTTTTGACACGGGGGCGTGGTACCGCCTCCATTTTTTTATACATAGATTGTTTATCCTGACTGACTGACTGATTGATTGGTTGATTTATCATCGCCCAGCCCAAACCGCTGAAGCTACAAACATGAATTTTGGACTGTAGGTACATCTTGAAGAATTAACTTTCGCCAAGACGGGATTTTTTGAACTTCGGGGTCTAAAAAGGCAAAACATGGGTTAAAGTGTTGTATGAAGAAACGTGATTTAATAAACATATTGAATTTGAACTTCCTGAAAATATTCTAGATAAAAACTTATTCGACACGTATTTTATAATTTTTCGAAAATCAAAATTTAACTGGCCCAACAATGGGTTAAGGTTTATTTACGGAAAGACTCCGAAACAAACAACACGAACCGATGGGCCTATTGACTTCAACAATTGTAAAAATAATTGAAATAAATAAAATTAGACACGTGTTTCTCATTATTTTCAAAATCGAAATCTAACTGGATCAATGACGGGTTAAAAGTATGTATGGAGAACGAAATTTTGCTGAGCCCTTTTGACTTCAATCATTGTGAAAGTACTTCAAACGTAAAATAACTCGATACGTAATTTTTCCGAATATTAAAATTGGACGGGGTCAGCGACGGGTTAAAAGTTTGTAGGGATAAACTGTGAAATCGAAAATATGAATTAATGGGCCCATTGACATCAAACTTGGGGAAAGTACTTTTTGTGAGAAATAATTTGACACGTGTTTTTCACTATTTTGAAAATCAAAATCTAACGGGGTCAACAATGGGTTAACAATTTGTATGGAGAAACAAGATTTATTGGGCGTTCTGACTTCAAAACGTTTCCATCGGGAAATAATAAAAACGTGCTTTTAATTTTTTTGAAAATCGAAATCTACCATGGTAAACCAAGGGTTAAGAATTTGTTTGGAGTAAATGTGAAAACATATGATTTAAAGGGCCTTCTGACTTCAAAAAACACTCGAAATAAAAGATAGACACATGTTTTTTTTTTTAAATCAAAATGTGATGGGCTCAACAATGGGTTAAGAATTCGTATCGGGCGAAACAGGAGAGCTTGCGTGCAAAGCTGCAGGGCCCAGCTAGTTATTGATAATATTAAAAGATACTTCAGAATTTCTTCGCTTTATTAGAATTTAGCAAAAAGTGCAGCGTGCAAAGACTTGAAATAATATCAGCAATTTATTAATACGCTCTTTGTGTTGCGTTTCTCACAATAAATTCGTTGCATGCCTGCAGCAAATGTTGTAAGAGTGTGACGGGACATTTTATAATCCCAGCAATGTGTGATGCTCAGCAATGCTTTTTTAAAGTCAGCCAAACAAAACACAACCTTCAGCGCATTGCTCGTACTAAGAGATCAAGTACTAAGTTAAGATCAAATTGTGGTAATTACTGTCAATAGCGTAATGAGCGACAAAATCATTGCCAGCAAAGTGATTAATCACATTTAATGCGCCAAGTGAAACAGAAAGTGCGCCACTGCCCAAATATGTAGCACTTTTTACGTTAAAAGACGCCGCATTGGCCTAATGAAAAATACAAAAAATCACCAACTTTTTACAATTTCTTGTGTTGCCGGTAAGGTGATGCGCTGACTTGGAAGTGACCGTTTGAGTTGAAAATTTGAACAGACGCCGGCAGGCACTTCAGATTGGAGTTGCAGGCATGCGGCGCGCGAGTGTGAAGTCGAGCGCGAGTGCAGACTTGTAAATGATGGTCTGGTATGCATTGAGTGGACTTAAAAGTTTAAAGGTTTTGGTTTTTCGGTTTAAAAATGTTTAGGTTTTAATGAATGACTGCAACCAGCGCGTAATTGATGGACATGTATAATCACACTCGCAAAATCACTCGAGTGCCGCACTGAAGGCGAAACGAACGAAACGAAAATGGAGAAGCCGGTAATGGCACATTGCATAGCGATCGATGAGAAAACCACAGCAACAGCAACAGCAACAATAACAATTTGTGTTACTCGTATTAAGCCAAGTGTAATGATCATTATTATTGCGAGCAGCAATTTGTGATGCTGTCGCTGCGCTGCGCCGGCTAAGATTGATGGCAATGCTGCTCTTGTTGTTGCCATTGCCGATGATCAAGTTGAGAAATAAATACGTACGTACAATTCCAGTGCATATGTAGAGTTGAGTTTGCAAAATTATTATTGGCCGACTTGAGCAGTGAGCGTGATGGGCTGCAGAATTTGAAGTTTGACGGTGTGCGCGTGCGCCGATGCGCCGGAGCGATGCTTAGCATCAAGTTCAGTACCGAGCAAACTTTTCTCATCTCAATTGATGTTTTCATTTCTGGTTGCTCGTTTTTTGTGTTTTGCATTTGTTGTTTTGATTTTTGTTTGGCGCAATATTTGAGTTTGAGTCTGATGTGTGACGTTTGCTTTTACACATTGGCAATTTTGTAATCGTGCATTTTACCACTACAAACATTTCCAGTTTTGAAATGATTCGATTTTTTCGGCATGTGTACGTCGTCGGTACTTTGGGGAAACGCGCCGCCGCAGCAATTAAATTCTTCGTGTATAAATGCCAATACGCGAGCTTCAGTTGAGTTAAATACACTTTAAGCTCTTAGCCATTAACAGTGCGCAAGCAAATCATTTGCAAATTGGTAAAAATGTTGAAAATTGTAAGTGTGCCTGGCGGCAGGATCAAACCATCATTTCAGAAATGTGAACCGTTCATCCTGGCAACTATTGTCCACTCAATCAATCAACAATTTCGTGCGCTAATTCCTCAATGTCCTTTTTGCAGTTCGTACTCGTCTCTGTGCTCTGCGCTTCTGCCTGCGTCGCATATCCAGCCGGCGAATATGGCGCGCCGTATGGCGGTGGTGCTGCCCAGTACAGCAGCGGCGGCGGCGGCGGTGCCAGCAGCAGTGACGCCCACGCCGAGACGCGCAGCCTGATCAACGAGATCAAGGAAGACGGCAGCTACAACTACCAGTTCGAGACGACGAACGGCATTGCTGCCCAGGAGTCCGGCGTGGGCGGCCAGTACGCTACCGGCTCGTCGCAGTACTACTCGCCCGAGGGCCAACTCATTCAGCTGACCTACACCGCCGACGAGAACGGCTTCCAGCCGCAGGGCGCTCACCTGCCAACGCCACCACCAATTCCCGAGGCCATTCTGAAGGCGCTGGAGTACATCCGCACCCATCCGCACGAGGACGAGCAGCAGTACGGCCACCAGCACAGCACTAGTCAATACGGACACGAACCTGCGCCGTACCAGCGCAAATATTAGTCACCTGCTCACACCTCATTCTCCTTACCATTCCTTTCGCTGTGAATGCTCTGCAGTCGAGTGTGGGAATTTTCGTTCTAGTTCGAATTTTGCTTTTGTTAACGGCGCTGTGCGATGTAAGTGCGCCAGGAATAGCGAAGCGGTGGTTTTAGTTGCTTTCTAATTTGGTTCCTGCTGTGGCACGGTGCGAGTTAATAAATGAAAGTTTTCCATTTTTAATACAAATACGAATTATAAAGTTGTTTGAATTTAATAAGTTCTATTTTGTGGGAATTGGTTAAAATGTTGCGAGGAGCAATACGATCGAGAGAGAAAAAGATAGGAAGAGGTGATTTGCTGATTGATGCAACAAATCTTTACCCAAGGTTTTTAAGCTAACAATTCAATGGTTAGGATTTCGTTTTGCTAAAGCAAAGAGGTGCAAAACTTACAGTAATTAGGAGGAAAAGGATATCTTACTATTCAAAAACCAAAAGAACTTTCAAATTCATCATGATTGGTTTTATCTCGATTTACAGTTAAGCTGAACGTGTGTGTGCAGTGGCGGATTCAGGTGGTGGTTTTGGGGGTTGAAATCCCCCGAAATATTAGGGTTGACTTTAAAATTACATACAAATTAAAAGGAATATACATACACATTTATGAATATTAAAGAACTACTTTTTGAACTCCCTCCAAAATATTTTTCTGAATCCGCCCCTGTGTGTGTGTTTCAATTCTTTCTCGATTACACCGTGCGTCAGCATTTTTCACACCGGAAAAAATTCATATGTGCGTGAAACTAGATACCAAATATAGTAATACTGCGTACCAGTGGCGCACACAGGGGGGGGGGCTTTGGGGGTTCAAACCCCCCCGAAATATTTTTAAGTTAGTACAGAAATTTAATTTAAAACCGTCGCATATATGTTAAATCATCAATAACACGACTCGACACAAAAAATGCACCTAAAAAAGTGTTTTCTAGACTAACTTTGGGCCGCTGAACACGAAACTGAAAAAAAAAATTTTGTGAGAAGCGTTTCAAATCTCCGAAAAACCAGTTTTTACCCTGTTGTTTCAGTTATGAGCACATATCTCGTAAACGAACCATCTGACTAACACAAGATGTCCGTCGATCAGAAGATAATACCTTAGCTTTTCCAGAGATATACAGATTGTCCGAATCAGATGAAATTTGGAGAAAATACTGACGATGAAAGTTGTAAAAAAATTGAATTTTTCGACCATTTTCAAAAATCATAAATTTTTGAATGTTTTTTATAGATTAAAATAAATTATTTCCTTTGGTTTTAAGACCTAAGATGGAAAAAATATTATTTGCGCAAATATTAAGCCTACCATCAATGGAATCGAAAGAAAAATGACAAAGTTATGATGCACTGAGTGAAAACACCAACTTTACATATATTACACCGTGACCCTTCCAAATGTTTATATAGGCGTGAAACTAGAGGTCATTTATCTGGAATTTTATTTATTTAGTTCTTCATTTTCTGACCCAAAGTGATTTTTAAAGGACTTTAAAATTTTAAGGACATACACATTTCAAATATGTTTTCAAATATTTGCGGTTGTGCAAGATATGGGTATCAAATAAAAGAGAAAAATAGTCTCCTTTAAATAAATTTTCTATTTTGAGCCTTCAGGACCAAAATATGTCAGGTAGGGGAAACATACCAGGTATTTCAGTATGAAGTGAGCCTTTTTTTGCGAAAATAAAACATTAACTTTTAATGGGAAAGTAAAACACATTTTATTCAAAGTATTGGCCATTGCTAGCCACACATTTTGTCCATTTTTCAGGCAATTTGTGGACAGCGCGCCAATAGAATTGTTTGTCTTTTGAAGTAAACCAATCAGACACCCAATTTTCGACTTCCTCGTATGAATCGAAGTGATGCTCAGCCAATGCGTGCCCTATCGATGAAAACAAATGGTAGTCGGAAGGAGGCAAGTCTGGTAAATACGGCGGGTGGTGTAGCAGCTCCCAGCTTTGATTGTATCCTGAACCGGTCTTGCTTTGTGTGCAGGTGCATTGCCATGGAGCAAAATTACATTGCCGTGTCTTCTGGCCCATTCTGGTCTGTTTTCGATCAATGCATGGTTCAAATTGATCATTTGTTGTCGGTAGCGATCAGTATTAACGGTTTCGCCAGGTCCGTTCGCTCTGGTCCCACCAAACAAACAGCATTGTCTTCTTGCCGAATCGATCTGGTTTTGCAGTCGATGTTGAATGTTGTCCCGGATTACCCATGATTTTTTCCATTTAGTATTCCTAAAATAGATCAATTTTTCATCGCCAGTAACAATTCGATGCAAAATTGATTTTCTTTCGTGTCTTTGAAGCAAAATTTCGCAAGTGTTTTTTCGGTTTTCCATCTGCCTTTCATTCAATTCATGTGGCACCCATTTTCCACACTTTTGGATCTTTCCCATAGCTCTTAAACGGACAGAAATTGTTCCATGTGCAACATTTAACATTTCTGCCATTTGCTTTTGACTCAAAGTGTCATCTTTATCTAATATCGTTTGCAATTCGGCGTCCTCAAACTTTTTTGGTGGTCTTCCACGTTCTTCATTTCTCACATCAAAATCGTTATTTCTGAACCGTTGAAACCACCTTTTGCATGTTGCTCTTGATAGATCATGATCACCATATGCCTCGACAAGCATTCGATGTGACTCTGCAGCACTATCTGGTACAAAATTCGAAATTTTTAACACGATGAAAAAATATGATGTTGTTTGTTCAATGACTTGATGTATACTAAATATGCTTGACAGATGTCAAGCATCAAAACAAAAAAAAAATTAAGTCTCGTTCACAACAAATATTCCCTATCGAGACATTTGTATCTTGAGGCTCACTTCATACTGATATATAGTACCTTCATACTGTACATGTTTTGGATCTCAGTCTATAGATTCATACATCTAAATTTTATTCCATTTCAAAGTTCTCAAAAAAGTTACACGAAACCCCCACCGAAACAAAATCCTGCGTGCGCCACTGCTGCGTACTCAGTTTTTCATTTCTACATCCTTTGTCCTTTTAAAGGACTTCAAAATTTTGAAGGGAATACAAAATAAAAAAAATATAAAAAATACTTAACATCGTTAGAATATGGCGATATGTATATCAAATGAAAGAGGAAAGGCTCAAGAATTTAAATAAAATTAATTTTGTATCTATTTGTAAAAAAAGGATATGAGAAAGGTCCTTTTAAAAATTTAATTCTTTATATCCTTGAAAACTTACATCGAATTTTCTTAAAAAGTAAGTATGCTAAAACTCCAAATCTCCCTGATCACGTGTCAAAATTTCATTACTCTAACTTTATTAGTTCGAAAGTTATTAAAAAAAAGGGGAAGCTGCAATTCTAATGAAGTACAACATTTCTAATTTATTTGAGTATCAGTATTTTAAATAATAAACAGATACAAAATCAATGAAGTGAGAATAATGAAATTTTGACACGTGATCAAGGCGATTTTGGGTAATAACATACTTATTTTTCAAGAAAATTCTATATACATTTTCAAAGAACCTTTTCATATCCTTTTTTACAAATAGATAAAAAATTAATGTTATTTCAATTCTTGAGCCTTTCCTCTTTCATTTGATATACATATCGCCATATTCTAACGATGTTAAGTATTTTTTATATTTTTTTTATTTTGTATCCCCTTCAAAATTTTGAAGTCCTTTTAAAAGGACAAAGGATGTTGAAATAAAAAACTGAGTACGCAGTATTACTATATTTGGTCTCTAGTTTCACGCCCATATGGATTTTTCCGGTGTACAAATTTTTTTTAATTTTTATCGCATGGTGTTAGCAGCTGCATCCTTCAGAATTAACTATTGGTCACTGAATATACCAAAGTTCTTCCACATCGCCTTAAACTCATAATTCAAAAAATCTATTTTAATATGAATTGAAAGAAATATCACCAAAATTTTTCGACACATAGTGATTTTTAAGTCGATTGTCTTATTTTTTAATGCAAAGTGACTTATATTCCACTGGTGCTAAAATGTAAGAACTGAGTTTATTCTTTTCAGTTTAGATAACTTTGTTTCGCTTTGGGCAACAAACAACAACCAGTCGGTCTCGCACGTTTTATTTTTGTCTTGCTCTGCAATCACATAATTTGCTCAGTCTACTTTAAATTTTTACTCTTTTCGACATAAATGTTAAAAATCTTTACATAAAATGTTCTTGAATGAAAAATAGGTTCATATGACTGAATGAATTTTATGTAATGTACATAAAAATTGTGCTTGTCTCCTGTCCTGAAAATAGAAGTGACACAACAGTTCCTTTGTGTGTGATTGGACTGATAAATACATCGAAAATCAAGTCATTAGATCTGCTGAGTTTCATTGACTGGACTTATTTTTCTCAACATAATCTAACCTTGCAGCAGAATTCAGAATTCAGCAAATTCGGTTCAATAGAAATCAATCAGTCAATTAATCAAATCCTGCGTAAACACTTCACAAGTCTCTCTAAATTCGATGCCATTATTTTCAGGTGTTTTCTTCGCTGATAGTGAAAAATATTCAGTGCATTCCTCAATCTTTGATCGATAGTTATTCAATGCAATGCATCAACATTCTAAAAAACTCATTTAATCTTCAAGGATTTATGCTTTGACTTGCTATCTAATTTGTTAGAAAGTCGAGGGCGAGAATTGCAAAACTAAATTGATTGCTCCAAAAACGTATATGTGCTTTCTGCAACCTGCAGAAACGGCTTATACAGGTTAAGCCACTTGACTGTATTTCATCACAATGCATATTTTTGGGCAGTCTACGGCTACCAACTCCCCGCTGATTACAATCGATAGTAACAATCAGTCTTGTGGCAATTTGTCATGAGCTGCGCCCGGCCAAAGCCGCTGAGACGGGCACTCAAGCTGAAAGCGGCGTGTCGGATCCGAAGCGACCGGCCAAGTTTGAAAAATGAAACTTGCGGCCAAGTGTTTAGCGCCGCAGACAACGTCTTCTGCCCGCACCAGACACACGGCAGTCGTTAAATACGCTTTGTTGCTTTGACGCTTTGCTGGGTTGTTGTGTTGTTTTGTCAGCGCGCAACAGTCATTCGGTATGTTTTTGTTGGTGGTGGGTTATATGATATAGTAATGTGAAGACATTACACCTTTCGGCAGCATAAAATACCTTTTGGGTGTATGGCGGAAGATTGAAAATAAAATGTGACACGACAAAAACAGATGATGTGAAGATGCAGCATCAAAGGTGGCGAAACGAACTAAACGCACAGTTTGTGGTTGCCCTATAAAGTGCCGATTTTATAGGTTAGTTTATGTAGTCGTTAAGTGCACTTTAGGAGATTTTAGTTTGAGCCAGATTGTGACTAAATTTTAAAGAAAAACGTTTTTACCATTTGTGTGACACCATGTAATCAACTTTCAAATTTTAAGTTCACAAGTATACGCACTCAATGTGACCACTGTTAACGAGGTGAGACGAAAAACCACACGTTAATAGTTTTTTTTTTTTAATATTTGCATTTTGATGTTGTCTTATGGTGTCTGAAAAATCAAATGTCATCTTAAAATTTTGTAATGCAACCTATATTTCTACGACTAGCTACATTTCTGGTTTTTTTTCTCATACATTTGGCAACAGTGAGCATATTTTGCACAGATTTACACGAACAATTTTCTGTACACCGAGAGAAATGCTTCTTAAAGTTAGACGTTTTTTAAACTTATATCAAAAATGTTGTTTGTTATTTTATTGAATAGCGTTGTTGTTTTGTTGAAGTAGATAGTAGATAGATGCAGAAAATGGTATTCTGAAAAATCAGTAGAAAGGTCTGGCCATATAGTCAAGAAGTCAGCATATCAGAATGGCATACAGCATCTTCCGGTAATAGTGATATCAAAACGACGCACAGTGGGGGTAATATATAAGTAAAGTGCCGATTAATTCAAAAACGAAAAATAAAGATACAAATATGTTTTTAAAGTACCGGGTTAAAGTGGATTAAATTCTCCATCACTATGTGAAAAAGTTGTTGCAAAATAGTTAACCGTTTTCCCGCAAAGCACTCTGAAAGTTGACATTTATTTTCAGTTTTTGTGCGAACAGCGATAAACGCGTTTTTCGTTTACTTCAAACCGATTTCTTTTTGTGAATTTCAGAAAATTTTAAAAATTAATTATGCAACCTTCAAGTTCGGGTATTTCAGTAATGTAGTATTTTGTTTTGTTAAAAAATGTTTATAAGTATTTTATTTGATTTTTTGTCTAAAAGCTTAATAATTGTCCAATTTTTAACCTTTTCGTAGACATATAGTTGTGAGTCTTGTGAGATCGAGCATAACTGTTTTCACTAGCGTATAGCTTAGATATTTCAGTAATATTTTATATTTTATAATAAAAAAAGTTGCGCGAATGTTGCGCACTTTTGCAGCATTGCGGTTTTTGTGTGCGTACTCATGGGCCATGTATGAGAACAAATAGAAATGTGCAAAATAATAATTTTTTTAAAATTATTTATTTTTTGGATGAAAAAAAATAAAAAAAGGTTTTATTGTTGTTTTTATTGTTTTTTAAAAATGCAGAAATATCTGCATCAATAATAGAAATCGATGTAGACTTGAATCAAAACATTCATACCATTTTATGGTTGTTTCTAGTGAACAACAAAGCAAAATAGAAATATTTCGCAGTTATGGATTAAAAACTGTAAAATCATTTTTACAATGCTATTCCTGGTAAAATATGCGCAGAATTTTCCATAAATAGTTTTTGCATCGACCGCAAATCATATCGCATGCTTTGTTGCCAATCGGCCAACTGTCGGAAGAAGCTCAAGAAGCACGGAATAAAGATTTCAAGTGTTGCAGGGAGAATTTTTTACGAAAGTGGACTGAAAAAATACCATTGAAACAATTTTTAATAGATTTTTTTTAAAATTCTCACCCTATTGTATCAAGTATGAAAAAATTGCCACAAAAAAGTGCATCATATGTATATTATGTCCAAAGTTGCTAACTATGGAGTTGATACTAATGAGGAATGATGATAATGGTGATGGTGAGGCTTATAGAGTCTGACCGATTCCAAATTTGCTGGCCGATGCCGATGCCGGGAAGTTGAGAATGTGCTGATGCCGATTAATCGGCCGAAAGGGCGAAAATCGGCCGACGCCGATGCCGATTCCATGGAAAAAAATAACACGAATGAATTTTACATTAAATGTATGGAAATGTATTAAAATGTATGAAAATAATAATATATCTCATTTATTCAACTGAGAGACAAACAAAAATATTAAAATAAATATATATACATATTATACATAAAATATATATTTATCGTAAATATTGCATACAAATTCAGTTTTTCTTCAAATTAAATAAGAATAATGTGTTCAACGCGGTAGTTGGAGGTCGACGGCGAAAAGGGACACCGTGTCTGGTGACCGGTGGAAGGACCAAGTTGAGAATGACCCATCATCTGTTGGTGTGATCAGCTGGAGAAGTCGCGCCCAAGCAGTGGTAATAGATTGTTGTGGCCAGTTAATCACGTAAGTAATAATACAATGCTTGAAAATGCATATTCAAATTTTGTAGATATTAATTTGCATTCATTATTTTTCCCAGTGCATGCATCAGCACTTAGAGAGCCAGTCGGTTCAGCGTTGACGGCAGACTGTTGCAAATTGTATCGTAAAAGAAGTGCCAAATATTTCAAATGTTTTTATCCCCAGTTTTTCGTTTTAGATTTTGCTTTTTTGCAGTCACACTTAAAGCTTTTCATTGGCGGCTTTGGCTTGATTAAAAATGTGAAAAAATTAAGAAATTAGTGTTGATTTGAATGTTTATGCAATGTGCGCAAGTTGTCATCTTGTTTCTCCCCACCGGCTCTTCCACAGTGGCGCTTGCACAGCCTGCGTTGGCAGCGGCATTTGAACTCAATGATTCGTGGCATTTGCCATTTTTGTGGCGTTACAAATGTTCGAAATGCAAATATGCGACGAGTCGTTGGTGTGGGTTTGGCTGATTATTTTTTTATGTTGTTGTTGCATTATTGCGGCCTATTAAAATGTTGATTTGAGTAAAGTTGCAGCGTAGGATTTCAACACATTTCGTTTATGAATGTTTATAAAATTTGGCCAGCAATAACTCGCCGCTGGCAGCACCAACAACATAAGCTCAGCCTTTAAGCCTCTTTGAAAAAGTGTGCGCATTTCTTTTCTGTTTTGAACATTTTGTTTACCAAATACTGTGCTTGGGGCACACTCACTTTTCATGGCTGTTGCCATTATCAGCGACATTTATGCAAATTGCCGTTTGGTGACGTCGAAATGTATTTATTAATCGCCCATTTATTGTCATTTTCATTCCTCGATAAATGTTTGATTTGGGTATAAAAAGTAAAATATCCAATGCTAAGGGCAGCAGTTGGGCTACGCAGTTTCGGTAGAGCGATCGGTGTGGGATAAAACCAGTGCCAAACGAGTAAAATAATCCAAATCGGAGAATGTTTAAAATTGTAAGTGTAATGGAATTGCAACAAAAAGTGAGGTGTCAAAGGCTGTTGGCCTTAATGGAATACCACAACTGAAATGGTTATAAAATTGCAGACAGATTATTGAAATTGCAGTGCTCTCATTGTGACAAGTGAATAAGACTTTAGAAGTGTAATCATTACAATGCAAGGAATAATGTGTAAAATAAAAATCGTTTTTTAACAAAACTGCACAGATAAACAGATTTTGAATGTGCCCAAAACTCAAATCGATAATACTGCAAATGTACCGGAATCAAACCATATTAGGTCTCATCTTTTGATGTGAAATAAACCAATTTAAAGCTTCACCTAGAATTAAGTATTTAGAAAGTATGTGAACAAATTCGGTATATATAATTTGTTCACATATTTTTCCTTTCAATGATTTAATGCCTTCTAAGCTATGAACAAGCGTAAAGCTGAACCCTCTACCGCGGATGTGGTAGTCTGACAGGCAATTGAAATAACCAATTGAAATCTATATATAGGGTGTTTTTTTTAGAGGTTTGTTTTTCGAATAGAGATAAAACTGGCATTTTGTGGTCAAATCTGGCAACTCTAATGTCATTTATGTTCAGTTTGGTTTGCCATTTCATCATGAACAGGTTGACAAAAGAACAACGCTTGCAAATCGTGCAAATTTATTTCGAAAATAATGGTTCAGTTCGCGAAGTTTACCGCAAGCTCCGTCCATTTTATGGTCGACATAATCGTCCATCAGAGCAATTAATTCGGTTAACCATGGGTCGTTTTCGCACTACGTTTACTCTATGTGATAATACGCATCCGCAGAGACGTCGAACAGTGCGCACCGAAGAAACAATTGCCGCTGTAGAGCAAAATGTTGAAGAGGACCCAGTCAGAAGAGGAGTCAGTTACCGTTAATGGAGACCGGATAACCGACTATTTTGTTCCCGAATTGGATGGCATGAATGTGGATGAGTTGTGGTTCCAACAAGACGGCGCTACATGCCACACAGCGCACGTCACAATCGATTTATTGAAGGAAACATTCGATGAGCGCATAATTTCGCGGAATGGACCTGTCAATTGGCCACCAAGATCGTGTGATTTGACACCATTGGATTATTTTGTTTGGGGATATGTGAAGTCGCTCGTCTACGCCAATAAACCAGAAACGTTAGGGGACTTGGAAGCCAACATTCGTGGCGTTATTGCCGACATACGGCCCCAAATGCTCGAAAAAGTGGTTGAAAATTGGACCTGTAGAATTGGCTTTACTCGAGCCAGCCGCGGCGGCCACATGCCCGAAATCATATTTAAACATTATTGGCATAAAATTATCCTTCCAATAAAGCCAAATTGATGGACATTAAAATGATTTTCTTGTGTTTTATTTCAATTCGAAGTTCTATACCTCTAAAAAAAACACCCGATATATATAAAACAAAGTGGATATATGTGTGTAATCGCATCACGCTCAAACGGACCGGCCGATTTCCATGGTGTTTGGATTCGTATTGAGCCAGTTCAGGTTCGTGCGGAAAAAAAGGAAAAGGGAGTGGAAAAGTCGGAAAATCCCTGCCATATTTGAGCGCGAATCACTTACAAACGGCTGGACCGATTTGGTTGGTTTTTTTGGTTGGTTGTATTCGTAGTTGTCAGAACAATGTTTGTATGAAAGAAAATTTTAGGAAAACGGGTCGTGGCACTTTTTCACCAGCCCAAATTTTCAGACGATAGCTTTGGAATCATAAGTCACACATCAATTAAATTCACTACGAACTTACTATTTAGTCATATCCTTCGACAGAGGGAATGGGGCGAGTATTGTAAGAGGGGGCGTGGCACCACCCATGCAAGCAAAATCTTTATAATGGAATATCTTCAAAATTGTAACGTGCACAGCATTGAAATTTAGTATAGCGTTGTCTCATAGATGTGTCATTCTACTTATGAGATTTGATCGGCGTTGGTCAAGGGGCGTGGCACATTTTTTATGATCCAACAGTTATGCAGTACACACACACACATCAATGAAACTTGGTACGAACTTTCCACTTAGTAGCACAATTCGACTGGAAGAAATTTGTGAGCATTGGGCAAGGGGGGGTGGTACCGTCTCCATTTTTATATATATGGATTGTTTGTCCTGACTGAATGACTGATTGATTGATTGATTGATTCATCATCGCTCAGGTACATCTTGAAAAATGAACCTCCGCTAAGATGGGATTTTTTGAAATTCGGGGTGTAAAGGGCCGAAACATGTGTTAAGGTGTTGTATGAAGAAAAGTGATTTAAGAGACATATTGATTTCGAACTTCCTGAAAATACTCTAAATCAAAAATAATTCGACACGTATTTTATAATTTTTCGAAAATCAAAATTTATCTGAGCCAACAATGGGTTAAGATTTGTTTAAGGGAAACTCGAACCGATAGGCCTATTGACTTCAAAAATTGTAAAAATACTTGAATTAAAAAAAATTGGACACGCGTTTCTCGTTATTTTCAAAATCAAAATCTAACTGGATCAACGACGGGTTAAAAGTATGTATGGAGAAACAATTTTTTTAGCATTTTGACTTCAAACTTGACGAAAGTACTTCAAATGCAAAATAACTCGATACTTGTTTTTAATTTTCCGAATATTAAATTCGAACGGGCTCAACGACGGGTAAAAAGTTTGTATGGAGAAACTTTGAAAAAACATGAATTATTGGGCCCATTGACTTCAAACTTGGTGAGATTACTCTTAGTGAGAAATAATTTGACACGTGGTTTTTACTTTTTTGAAAATTAAAATCTAACGGGTCAACAATGGGTTAACAGTTTGTATGGAGAAACAAGATTTATTGGGCCATTTTTGAAACAAATTTTGAAAACAACGATAATTAGGCACATGTGGTTTTTTTAATCAAAAACTGACGGGGCCAACAATGGGTTAAGAATTTGTATCGGCGTAAACATGAGCGCGCATGCAAAGCCGTGGGGCCCAGCTAGTAAACCATATAATTTAAAGCAATTGTCAAATTTTAACCCTACATTCGGTTATAAACTATTTCTTCTTATAAATAATAAAGGCCTAATACACGAAAATAGAGAACTTCATAAAAATAATTCAGTTTGTTTCAAGATGTCCGTCAGACCAACACATCAATAATATTGTCAAAATTAGAGCACGTGACTTGCAGAGCGTTAAGTCAACTGAGTAATCTGTCTACTGAGAAATCATCACGGCGTGAAACAGCATTATAGTGACATCTCGTCTTCCACAAGCATCAAGAGATTTGATCGTTACAGTTGCTTTCTGGCTTTATGAATGGTCGATGCCTTCACAAAGACATTAACCCACCCTGTTTCCAGCAACGGCATTGCCTGTAGCGCTTTTACGGTCGACAGCTAATGGCTCAATTAACTGAAATTACTTAACTATAACTGAAAACGTAAAATCTGCTCGCGACTTCTCAGCAATTTACTTAAGCACCTGACAGTGGAATCGTTTGCTACCAAATTTAATTAAAAGCACGCAATATAATCATTTCAATGTTAATCATCTGCCATTAAAATAATGTTTTCTCCTTTTAGCTAATAATTTCAACTCTCTGTGTTGGCGCGCTGGCCGACATTGATGCGACGGTTACGCGCTTCGCCAGCCAGGTGAACATTGACGGCTCCTACGCCTACGATGTGGCGCAATCGAACGGGGCCGAGCAGCAGGAGGCCGGCGTGGGGGGACAGTATGCGCGCGGCTCCTACCAGTACTACTCGCCGGAGGGTCAGTTTGTGCAGGTGATCTACGGCGCCGACGAGAACGGCTTCCAACCGCAGTCGGATGTGCTGCCGACGGCGCCACCCATACCCGATTACATAGTGCGCGCCATCGACTATATACGCAACCATCCGACGGCCGAGGAGTTGGCGGATCAGCAGGTGCGCGCCATGCAATACTAAAGTATTTTCAAATTGGTGCATTCATCAATGTTTGTGCGGCAAAAGCCAATGTATTTATTTAATTAGCGTTAGGCATACAAAATGTAAACATCAGTTAAGTAAAAGTCAAATTTCGACACAGGGTCGATTGAATCCGCCATTCGTGGTCGCTTTAAAGGCATTTCGTGTCGATACTTTGCAATAAATCAAAGTAAAAAATTGTGAAAAACAAAAATACATTTGGCAAAGCGTGAGTACGCATTGTGTGGCGGCAGTGTTATCGAAGGAAGCGCGTAAAAAATAGAATTCACTTTCAATTCATGTTGATTGATGACGGCGCTGACGGTGCTGACAATGACGACGAGAACGTCGACTCTAGTCGTTGAATGAGTCCGACTAGTGCGACGCGGAAGAGCGTGACGCTGCGCAATTTAGCACATTGACGCCGAGGCTGGGATGACATTTGCCTTAGCAACGCCGTTGTGGAACGGCTTTGTTTCGCAAAGTTCTAGGTCGTTGGCATTTCATTGTATTCCGGCTGCAGGTGAGTGCGCCGGTATTGCTCCACGGCGCTATTTTTAAGTATTCAAACAGGCACACATGTCAGACCGCTGGGAAGGAAGCAAATTGAGCGGTGCGTAGGCGGGAAGACGGCTGCTGTGTGTGGCCACCGAGGGCACTATTTGGCAGTTCATCGCTGCTGTATGAAAGCATCAGTTGGTGTAGTTTAAATTTGTATATTCGCACAGCAATTTAATGTTCGTTTTCAAAGGTCAAATCGATTTAAACGGTTGCTTTAACTTGTCTTGCGAAATCACAGAACAAAGCATTCAGCTGACTTTTGGTAGCCTTACCCAAAATATTGATGGATGATGGCATGACGCATAATAACATATTCACCCGCATGTACCGTTATTAATCTCCTCAATGAACAGTATCGATTATGTATAATTAATCGTAGCTATTCTCAAACAGTGAACGCAATTATAATCATCAATTTTTAAATACAGTATCGGTGTTTGCTCATTTTGGGGGCGTGTTGTGGGCGTGCTTTAAGTCTTTTCCCAAAGAGCTGTGCATTATATATCAATGTACAGGGTAGCCTGGTATGATTTGAAGCGATAGTTAACCCTTTCGACCCCAAAGTTGCCTGAGAGCAACTTCACCTATTTGTCATCTTATAGCAAAAGCTACGATTGATTTATGGGTTTAATTTAAGTAGGCACCAACAAATTAATATTTTTTGAAGTGAATTCAAAGCAAATTACAAAAATTTTACTGTTATCTCCAAATTAATTTTCAATAATTTGCAGCGATATCAGGGAAAGTTTGTGTTCTAATTGAAGTCTTCTAATTGGGCGCGTTTGATTAAAACCCTGTTTCTTTAATAACGGTTAAATAAAATCAAAAAGTGATAATTTTGTATTTTTCCATAAATATCAAATAATTGTTTTGTAATTAAAAACTATTGATACAAAATTTATTTAACCCGTTTTAAGCTAAAACTTCTCAAAAGTAAACTTGATTTAGAACTCTAACAAAGATCCGTGGCGACTTCAAATGTCGTGTGCACACTTCTTAGCCAAATGTTTCATGATTTAAATACCAAAAAGTAATATCGAGACACAGGGTAAAATTCGGGGTCGAAAGGGTTAATGCTTCGCGAAAATTTTGTGCACAGCAAGGTGTTTCTTTGACACAGTGCGTCATATTGACAATGAGTTTAGCATATTTGCTATTGAAACGAATTGCCAGAGGGGCGCACCCTGTATGCACACACACACATGTTGTGAAAAGAAGCACCAAAGCGTGAAGAAATGCGCGCATTTATTATGAAATTGATGATTTAATTAACTATATTTTGTACGCTATGATGAGGACAAATATTAATCAACCGGATTGGACAATTTGCATAACAACAAGAAATCGGCTTAAGGTTAAACTGCCAGTAGTGACAGCAGAGGAAATACATTTTCAACTAAACTCAAACAAGTTTTTGACAACTATTTGACACAGGTTTATAAAATTCATAAATTTAATTTGGTTTTTCCTTGCGTTTTATGAGAATAGTTGAGAACTGCAAAAAATGCATAATTTACGACTACTAATTGAAAAATTTTTTTCCAACTTGTCAA
This sequence comes from Melieria crassipennis, assembly GCA_963668005.1. Classification (NCBI taxonomy): domain Eukaryota; kingdom Metazoa; phylum Arthropoda; class Insecta; order Diptera; family Ulidiidae; genus Melieria; species Melieria crassipennis. The sequence continues at coordinate 96,807,858 of OY764962.1, forward strand.
GACACTTTGATAAAGTTTAATGCAGATTTGGAAAAATCAGAAATGTTTCAGTTACATGGAACAATATGGAAAATTGCATGATTTTTGGTTACTTAAACTTTTTTTAAATTTGCCACTGAGATAGAAAATTAAGAAAATTGGCCATTAAATCATTTTGGTTTTTTATGGGTTTTAATATACAGTAAAATTCCTATAAGCGGACACATCGTCGCAGTTTTTTTGTCCGGTTATGGAAGATGCACGCTTATTGGGGAGGGGGGTAGAAAAAATTAGTTTGAATTGTATCCAAGTGTTTATCGTTTATTTATTTAATATTTTGTACGAATTTATGAATATCTAATATTTAATTAATATTTTTTACATGTATAGGTAAAGTACATACTTTGTACAACTCGTTAAATTTTAGTACTGCTTTGGTTGACAAAATTTTGTAATACGAATTTCCGAATTAACGTACAGCCAAATTTTTTCCATTGATGGTTCTATATTACGAACGAAAGTCAAATTTACTATTCGATATAACGAATATTTTTGTTGTTTTTCACGCTCGTCAAGAAACCTTCCAATTGTTTTTATTTGAGCATTCACATTTTTTACAATAACAATGAATGTTTGGTTTTGTCAGTTGAACGGTACTTCAATTGTTTTTGTTTTTGTTACGTTAAAAATTTCAAATATACGTCAAGTTACCAACATTTTCAAACTCTGCTTGTAAGCATTGCTGATCATTTTCATAGGATTTGTTTCAGAGACCTAAAATAATTATTATCCATATTTTTGGGAATGAAAAAATTGCCCTAATTTAAGAAATTTCTATAATTATTGTTTTATAATAATTATTCCCAATAAGAAAATTTTTACGTCGCCTATAACTATTATCATGTAATACAAATTTTGGAGTTGCATAATAACTGTTATAAGTAACAAGTATATTTTTCGTTGTCGATAATTATTATTTTGGGATTTATGATTTTTACATTGCTTCATAACTTTTATTTATGACTTTTTTAATTTACGTTACCGATAACTATTACTTTGAGAAATTTGTTTTTACGTTGCTTCATAACTTTTATTTATGATTTTTTTTCATTTACGTTGCCGATAACTATAATTTTAAAAAGAAAAATTTTTTTACGTTGAATTAATACATTTTGGATATAAATTAATTTTTAAATTGTTTTAAATTGACAAACGCAAATTAACTGCAGAAACCTTATTTCCACCAACAACTAAACCATTCAAAATCAATTCATACTCAAAATGTGGTAAGGCAACGTAAATAAAAAAATTTATTTCATAAAAGTTATGAGGCAACGTAAAAAAATTGTCTTTCAAATAATAGTTATCGGTAACGTAAATAAATAAAAATCATAAATAAAAGTTATGAAGCAACGTAAAAAAAATTTTCTCAAAATAATAGTTATCGGTAACATAAATAAAAATCATAAATAAAAGTTATGAACAACGTAAACAAAAAAAATCCCAAAATAATAATTATCCAGAATGAAAAAAATATTTTTTTCTCATAACATTTATTATGCAACGTAAAAATTAATTGTCGCAAATAGTAATTATAATCAACAAATAAAATTTATGTTGCATTGTAATAGTTACATTGCAATTAGTTTCTTAAAAAACTTATAATAGTTAAGTCCCTGATTTGTTTGCGTTCGGTCGGCGTTTTTCTTTTAAAAATTAAAATTTCAATAATTAATCAAGAAAAATGTCCATACAGAAAAGTTTTTTTTTTAAAGGTTTCAGTTACTCGATGACGAGAAACTGAAAAAAAAGTTTTTCTTGCGGTAAAGAGGCAATCCGCATTGAAGCTTTTTTCATTGTACATACATAGCCACATTTGTATTTTGAAAATGCTGGAATAAGACAAGATATTTTTTTAAAAACTGAATATGTGAAACTTTTTCTATAAGATGGATGGTTTAAAACAAAAGAAAATTTCGATCGATTTAACGAATTTTTCGATTTAAGGGGAGAGATCAGTTAAACTGGTCTTTTTTCTTTTTTTTTTGGTACAAATAATGTTCGAATCTTTCCAAACTTTTTTTTATTTAGGAGTATATTGAATTTACAAAAAAATTATCGTATTATAGGGTCGTACAGATTTGAAAAATAACTATTTGGAATTTTTTGAATCTAGTCCGTTTATGAGAGATTTTTTAATCAAAATGGTTTTTTTAACAGTTGATTGTTTTAATTTCAAATGTTTATTTTCAAATGAGAGTGAGATTTGTATTATAGGGTAGTACAGATTTTTAAAAAAATTGGTTGAACATATTTTTGAATTTTGTACATTTATGAGAGATTTTTTAATCAAAATGTTTTGAAATATAGTGTCCGCGTTCAGTTATTAAAGCGTTCGCGAAATTGTCTGCGAAGCGTGTCTGCGAAATTTGTCCGGCTATTGAAGCTGTCCGGTTATAAGGACTGTCCGTAATGAGGAATTTCACTGTATTCGAAAATTGTGGAATAGTTTAATTTGCAATTTTTTGGACATTTTTTCAACTTGTCATGGGACTCTAGCGATGTTAAGCATAGATGGAGAAAACTGCAATAATTTGTGGGACAAATGTCAACTTGATTTTGATCTTTAAGTTTTTGTGATGGATTGAAAATGGGCAGAATTTTACGAAAAGTTTTTCGTTGGTTATTAAACCTTTATATATTTTTGGCAGAAAATTTCGAATAATTTTCCATTAAAATTTTAATTTGAATTTTGAATTTGTTTTAAATTTGATCCGAGTTAAGTGTTCGTAAAAAACTGTATTGTGTGTAAACAGAACGTGTAACTTTTCCGCGAAAAGCGACTAATACTGCAAGCCAGTATACCGATGTGTTTACATACAAATCGCACAGTGTCTGTTTGCATTTGAACAGTTTGGTGAAAATCAGCCAAGCAGCTTGGCTTCTGCGGCGTCGAAGTGTTATGCGCGCGATTACTCGCTCCATTTCTATACCGTTGTCAGAGCGTGTTAAAGTGCTGGCATCAGAATTTTGGTCACGTTTCCGAAACGTAAAATAAGATTTGCTTTCGGTTTTCCGCCTTTTACCAAAAAACAGTCAATATATAAAAACACACAAATGTGAAGTGTGTTGCAGGGAAAATTGTTTGCGCGAATATTGAATGGCTGTACTTTTTATGACATTTATATGGGTTATCAATATTAAATATACGTAATTAAATTTGGGGCACAATTTTGCGGCGTTTCAACCGTTGTCACGTGGTTGCGCCTCTAGTTGAGGTATCATAATTTCTCATAAATAGACATTTAAATAAACAAGAAAGAAAAAGAAAATTTAAAGGTTGGCAATGCGAGTCGAGAGTCTGTAGGAGTTGACAACCAACTCCTTTAACTGGCTTTAAAATTCATTCAGTAAGTGTAAATAAGATTATTGCCGCAATCAACTAAATAATGACTATCCAATTATTTACTGCTTTGTATAAAGCAGTTTCAATTAAGTGATGCGCTCACGCATCGAGTAGATTGCGAAAATTAGCGCAATGATTGCATTGAATACTTATGTCCTGGCAATAAGTGTACGAAAGCGTGCATTCAAGGAGCCGATGATGCCATCTTCGAGGCAAGTCAATTTGCGCTGGCACTTAATACACACACATACACACACACACACCGATATATATATGTAAGTAAACACTCAACACAAGTTCGCAGAAGAAGTTGTTTGCCAGCTTTCTCCTGCTTCAATGACGATGTAAAGGTCCTTACAGCATATCGTGCATGCAATTCTTGCAGCGGTGCGAGTGTGTGTGCTTAAAAAAACAGTGTGCCCTGCTCATATGTACATTGTACTAGCAACACAATACGGCGTCATATTTGCCCTGCGACTGCGAACGCCAACGTTGCGCATTATGAGGCATAAACGAATAAGTTTTAATTGTATTTATGCATTTTGTAATTTGCAGCCGTGGAATGTGTGCCAGCCGTTTCTTTCCGTCCGTACGGTATGTGGATTTTTTTTACTTTTTAAGCTCTTGCTACTTTGACTCCTACACCCTACACTGTGTTGCCACGGTATAGTAAGTTTGGCGAGTAAAAATATATATATGTCGTATACTCGAAAACATCGTCCACTTTCGATAATTTCATCTTTTTGCAGCCAATTTCGCCAACCAATAATTTTGCAGACAGAAACTAGAGCTCCATGTGTATGGAGATGGTTTTTAGTAGTGTCCGACCGAGACATATTGTTTGGGCCGAACCAAAACCGAATTTCGGTTTTTTTTAATATTCGGCCGAAACCGAAACATTCTAGTTGAAATAAAAATCACCATAAGTATCAAGTATTTTTTTTTCAACAAACGAATTTTACATATAGTAAATAAAGAACAAACAAACAAACATAACATAAATAAATAAATACTTATTAATAAAAACTATTTATTCATTTTTTAAAAACATAAACATGAAAAAATTACCCTTTCGTACCTTACTCGCTAATCAAAATTACATAATTTAATATTATATTCTAAAAAAAGAAGTTTATTTACATTGGTGGCATCTAAATTACTCCTCCTTTCCTATATATCTGCTACACAATAAAATGTAAACAAATATTCTAGAAAGTTTCGGTTTCGGCCGTTCGGCCATTTTTTGGCCGAAACTGAAACCGAAACCACTTATTTGGGCCGAAACCGAATATTCGGTCGGACACTAGTTTTTAGTAAGAGTGCTATGGAAATTTCTTATTATTCTTATTATTATTTCTTATTATCCATTTTCAGGGCCCCGTCTCTGTTGAAACAACACTATGCACCCAAAGAAACTGTTAACACCATCAGGCCATAATTTTGTTCCTATTATAGAAATACACCCATCCCTATTTGTGGTATGACCCACAAAAAGCCCATGAACCGGCCAATGTGTGCTGAACTTGAGCGATGCTCTCTGCAGCCACTTTAACCTAACCGAATAAATTTTGTAATCAAGATAGCGAGGGGAGTTGTTTATTGGTCCATTTATCTGGAAAGGTGTCTACGTACGAACATTTTCAAATTGGTCGATTTACTGACTAATTTTTAAGTAATTTTAGGTAAAACAGGAGGTACGACTAATTGCTCTGGATGGCTCCCAACCGGTGGCATATTTTTTTTTACATATTTGTTATATTCGAGATCAGTGATCAGTGCCGTTTTGGTCCAATTGGACCATAATTGGTAGCTTCGTTTCATAAATAAAGGCTTTGATAGGTTGGTTGGTTTGTTGTGATTTTCAAGGAATTTTGGTAGGCAACACACTGCATTAATACATTTTCTATTCTAAAATGACTCTGTTTGTATTTATATGTATCGGGTGTTTTTTTAGAGGTATAGAACTTCGAATTGAAATAAAACACAAGAAAATCGTTTTAATGTCCATTAATTTGGCTTTATTGGAAGGATAATTTTATGCCATTAATGTTTAAATATGATTTCGGGCATGTGGCCGCCGCGGCTGGCTCGAATAAAGCCAATTCTACAGGTCCAATTTTCAACCACTTTTTCGAGCATTTGGGGCCGTATGTCGGCAATAACGCAACGAATGTTGGCTTCCAAGTCCCCTAACGTTTCTGGTTTGTTGGCGTAGACGAGCGACTTCACATATCCCCAAAGAAAATAATCCAATGGTGTCAAATCACACGATCTTGGTGGCCAATTGACAGGTCCATTCCGCGAAATTATGCGCTCATCGAATGTTTCCTTCAATAAATCGATTGTGACGTGCGCTGTGTGGCATGTAGCGCCGTCTTGTTGGAACCACAACTCATCCACATTCATGCCATCCAATTCGGGAACAAAATAGTCGGTTATCATGGCTCTATACCGGTCTCCATTAACGGTAACTGACTCCTCTTCTGACTGGGTCCTCTTCAACATTTTGCTCTACAGCGGCAATTGTTTCTTCGGTGCGCACTGTTCGACGTCTCTGTGGATGCGTATTATCACATAGAGTAAACGTAGTGCGAAAACGACCCATGGTTAACCGAATTAATTGCTCTGATGGACGATTATGTCGACCATAAAATGGACGGAGCTTGCGGTAAACTTCGCGAACTGAACCATTATTTTCGAAATAAATTTGCACGATTTGCAAGCGTTGTTCTTTTGTCAACCTGTTCATGATGAAATGGCAAACCAAACTGAACATAAATGACATTAGAGTTGCCAGATTTGACCACAAAATGCCAGTTTTATCTCTATTCGAAAAACAAACCTCTAAAAAAAACACCCGATATTTATATATTCTATGTTAATTTTAAAGTAATACTTTTAATTGCAGCATATTTAGTATGCTAAACTGTGTTGTTTTTGTACTGAATTTAATTGTTTTTAATTTTAAATAATATATTTATGTTTATGAGTTTGAAACTAAATTTTTGTTTAGTAAATTTATTGTGGGAGGCTGAGATTGATTTTGGACCAATTTTGATAGGGACAAACAATTTTTAGTGGCAACACTGTTAGTGATATTTAATTTGCTTACTTTAAAAATTATTTAGATTTTTAATGTTAAAGTGACTTTTTCACTTAACCCTCTCACGTCAAATACGTAAAAAATCGAGTTCTTTAATTTAAAAAGTTCTTCAAGAATATTCTATAGCATTTATTTGACGATACAATTTTTGTTCAAGAGAAAAAAATGCTGAATATAACTTATGTTCAATAAAAAAAAGTAATACCTATTTACAAAAAAAATGCATTTCCTAATTGAATGTTTTATGATTTCCAGCCACTTTACAAAATATGTTAACAAATTCATGAACAAAGGCTCAGCTCTAAACGAGTTAAGGGGAGAGATCAGTTAACTTTTTTGGAGAGTTGAAATTTTTTTTTTCGGAATCGGTTAGTTCAATGCCTTGAAAACATCGACCTAAGAGGATTTTTCAAAATTCGAACGCGTTCTCTCATAATGCGAGAACAAAGCAAGCGCTCCGCCTACCGCTCGGATCCTGTTTCCAAACTTCAACCACGTCTCCTGAAAAGTTGCACTTTTTGAAATGGCAACCCTCGTAACTCGGAAAGTTTATGCCCGATTACCTTGAAATTTGGCACACACCTTTATGTACTCTTTTTACGTAATCTGTTCTAAAGCGAATTGTCAAGCTCGCGAAAAAACCCCTCTGGCATCACGTCTATGTCCAAAAACGAGCCTGTTTGGAAAGATTCGAACATTATTTGTACCAAAAAAAAAAGAAAAAAAGACCAGTTTAACTGATCTCTCCCCTTAAGATGAGACTAGAATATTGCCGATTTCAATATAGGAAAGAGAAACAAATTTAATATTGATTGAATTGATGCAGCGTGCAGAGATATCGGTCCACGCCGACGCATGCTTGTTCTTGTAGTTCATTATTTAATGCTGCTGGTGAATTTTTTCGCTTGTCTCATATGGCACTGTGCGTGCCAGTGAAATGAGCGTGTCGTGCTGGCTGGCAGTGAAATGATTTTGCTTCAAGCTTGACACGCCGCTTGAAGCTTCGTTGCACATTGGTGACATTTGCGAAAGCTACAAGGAAATGCCGACAGCCGTTGTTGTAAAGTTGTTTCGCACTAAGGACACTCGTAGCTGTGCACTTGCTGCTCCTTTCACACTGAGTGTGTGTGTTTGTCTATTTTGTGTTGTGCCACTTCTCACATGCTGGAGCGAATTGTGCGCCCTGCCTGTAAGTATGCACGAACATTATAGCAGCGCTTGTGTGTATTTGTGTGTGTGTGTGTGTAGATTTGCTATTATGGCGCATTGTTGTGCCTTTAACCTAATTCAAGCGGTGACGTTGCGCCCAGCCGCATTTACATGAATAATGCAACAAAAGCGTCTCATGTCGCTTAGGGGTTATGGTGAATGCTGCTGGTGGCCGCTTCTTTGTGTCCCATGTGCATGTTTGCCTCTGCGGTGCAAAGTGTGGCGCATCCGGCACACAATTGAGGTGCCATAAAATCGGTCATGAATTATTGACAGTTGGCATGAAAGTTTAAAGTTATTGACATCAAATTCTCGAACGCTGAAATAAAAGCGAAAAATTACTTTTTCAAACCGATAGCTGATTTGCGCATTCAATGAGCGTAGTTTGCCTGAGCGAAAGCAAAATAATAGAGCGAACATTTTTCAATTGTGAGGCAATAAATATTTAAATGCTGCATATGACTCACGGATTTACTGGTTTCTTATGTGTGGGCAATATGAGCAACTAAAAAGAAATAAAGTTGCAAAAAAATTTAAATATAAAAAATATAAATATAAAAAAATATATAAAAATGATTGAATTATATTGAATTGAATTATTATATAAGAATTATTGAAATGTTTTGTGAGCTCAATGACGAATAAGTTCAAAGAGTGAACAAAGAAAAAACGAGCAAAAACTGCGGCGAACTTTGCTGGAAAATTCTTTTGCAGATGTTTTTTTGCTAATTGACTGCAGCATAGAAAATACTAAAACAAAGTTGGTTTTTCAATGTTGCTAAATTTGAAGTGAGCCAAAGTTAGTGAACTGCTTGGCTTCTTTTCATCACCCAAGTTCAATAAATTGAAATTAAACTTGAAACTTTAACATGGCTGTCAAAATCCAAATCGTAACTGAAGTGATGTAATGTAATGATGTTAACCCTTTCGACCCCGAATTTTACCCTGTGTCTCGATATTACTTTTTGGTATTTAAATCATGAAACATTTGGCTAAGAAGTGTGCACACGACATTTGAAGTCGCCACGGATCTTTGTTAGAGTTTTACTTCTAGTTTACTTTTGAGCAATTTTAGCTTAAAATGGGTTAAATAAATTTTGTATCAATATTTTTTAATTACAAAACAATTATTTGATATTTATGGAAAAATACAAAATTATCACTTTTTGATTTTATGTAACCATTATTAAAGAAACAGGGTTTTGATCAAACGCGCCCAATTCGTACACTTCAATTAGAACACAAACTTTCCCTGATATCGCTGCAAATTATTAGAAATTATTTTGGGGATAACAGTACAATTTTTGTAATTTGCTTTGAATTCACTTCTAAAAATATTGATTTGTTGGTGCTTACTTAAATTAAAGCCATAAATCAATCGTAGCTTTTGCTATAAGATGACAAATAGGTGAAGTTGCTCTCAGGCAACTTTGGGGTCGAAAGGTGTTAATGATGTAAGCCCTTTATACAAACTAAAGTGAGGGGGGGAGTAATATCAAACTACTTTTATTCTAATAAAACGTTTGTTACAGTTTTTTGTTTAGTTCTTTGAAGCGTAGAAGTTTGCCTAATACATTTCCTAGCCTCTACAGATTGTGGAGCTATTTGCTTGTTTATTCAAAAGTAAACAAAACAAAACAAAATTAAATAAATTTCGGAGATGTAAATTGAATGAAATTCAGAACAAAAAAGTAATAAATGTTTTTAGTACATTCAGATTTTAAAAATAAAATGTCTTCATTTATGAAAACTATGAAAATTGTTGTGAGGGAAATCAAACAAACGGGCATCCCATTTTTATTGCTGCAGTAATAATCGGTTCCAACAGCCAGTGAACACATATGGCATTTTTGTTCAGAATTACACTTAAATCAGTTTGATTTATGCTTTTTCAGTTTTTTTCTCTTATCTATTTATCGCCTTGCAGTGTCTTAAAGTTTTCAGCTTGCTGAGCACATACATATTCAATTATTTTTTTTATAGACTTTTGAAATTTATTGACAATATTCTGGTGCGTTCTGAATGTAGATGCCTTGCGAATTACTGCGCCTTACATATCGTCTCCCACTTGACGTCTAACTAGGTGCCAGATGTGCACATGTTGCATGCATCAAAACATGATAGCTACGTTTGTGCACAGAATGTGGTGGGGTCTTTGGGGCGTAAATGTGTGCAAGTGTGTGTTCATGTTGTATATTAGTATTGGGCGCCCGGTACACAGCTGTTCATCTATTTCGCTTGGTTATCTGTTGCTTGTCAAATATTATTGTTTGCATTTTGTTGGAAAATTGACAGTATACTTGAACTATAGACGAGTATCTGTAATGTGTGTGTGTGCGTGTGTAATGTTGCATAGCGCACAAGTTGTGTATGTGTGGTGTAAAACGATTTTCCACTTTAAACAGTGGCACCTCTTTTCATCATATGTGTTGCCTGTCTGCGTGCATGCAACATCTACACTTACACACTAACTGGCATATCGTCTACCTATAAGTGAGCCTGATATTCTCTGCATTGGCTTAGCGTTTGTGACGAGCGCAGCCAACCCAGCGTATTCCCAGCAAAATTTTTCAGTTCTTGTAATGTCTAAAGTAATCGACGAGTAACTTTATTGGTTCAAAAGTTATTAAAAAAAGGCAGAAGCTGCAATTCTAATGAAGTACAAAAATTTAAATTTGTTTGAGTATCAGTATTTTAAATAATAAAAAGATAGATCGATGAAGCGAGAATAATGAAATTTTGACACGTGATCAAGGAGATTTGGGGTTTTCAAGAAAATTCTATATACATTTTCAAGGATATAAAGGATTAAAATTTTTAAAGGACCTTTTTCATATCCTTCTTTTACAAATAGATACAAAATCAATGCATTCATTTCATTTGATATACATATTGCCATATTCTAACGAGGTTAAGTATTATGTAATTATATTTTTTTAATTTTGTATCCCCTTCAAAATTTTGAAGTAATTTTTAAAGTACAAAGGATGTAGAAATGAAAAATTGAGTACGCAGTATTACTATGTTTGGTCTCTTGTTTCACGCCCATATGGATTTTTTCCGGTGTGAACAATTGTTTTTTTATTTTTGTCGTACGGTGTAATCACTTCCAGGATTTGAATTAAGTAATGAGTTACGCTGAATCCCTTCAGTAATTGCTTAATATTTAACTAACTTTTTTCATTTGTTTTTTGTTAGTAAAAATACATTTTATTAAACGGAAAAATACAAATATCGAAAAAAAGTAAAAAAAATTTATTAAAAAATTAATTCGTTTTCCTTATTCCCTTTCTTAATGGTTATACAAAGAACGCCTCGTTGCTTCCTTAAACCCTTTCGCTACAGGTTTTTACTGGGCAAAGTTAAAATTTTAAATTTTACGTCTTAGGCTTCTATTTTTTACATTTATTTTTACATTTTTATACTCGGACCCTGTATTTTTGAGTGTTTTTCTATGGGAGCAACCAAATCGTTGTGGCCAACCAAGTATCTAAATTGAAAGAAAACGTCAAATTAAAAAGTTATCTATAGTTTTCTGCTTCTTCTTCCTTTACTATGTCAAGATATACCATCACAAAAACGTGTATACTTCTCTTCTTTAAACTTAAATATGCAGTTTATTAATTTCGTATTTTTCCTAAAACTTCGAACTATTCTAAAGACCAACAAAAAAATGTATTCTTGCAACCGTAGAAGATGCAGGCGTCCACAAAGTAGCATGTTGCCATATGGCAACAAAATAGCGAAAGGGTTAGCTGCATCTAAAAAGAATAAAAAATAAAATTTTAAAATTGGAAAAAATAATTTTGATTATAAATATAACAAAATAATACATTTACATTACTTACCAAATAAAACTGTCATCTGCTTCTGGCGACACGCATGAATCAATCAAGAAGAATCCATCAAGATCAATCAAGAATAAATTTTTTTAAAATTTGGTTGATTGCTGCCTAAATTGAATTGCAGTTTACACATTAAATGTAAGTGAAAGAATAATTCACATAAATGTTGTCAGCATTTTCCCATTACTCTTTGCATTACCAGCAATCAGTCAAATAAGTAGAAAGTCAAATGTGTCATTACTCTATAAATTACCCATAATCGATTAAATAAGCTGTTAGCCGTTGCTCTGGTACTCGTATTTCTGTAATGCATTATGTAAGCGGTTACCATCGCAAAAGGTTACAAAAATCGTCAAAATTTTTGCTGGGTATATGTTTTACTCGTATCAACACAAGCCATGAGCTGTATGTGTGTGAGAAGAAGATGCGAAGGGGTGCGAGATGCTTTAAAGTGCAGACAAAGTGATCATTATGGAGACTCAAATTGACTTGAGTCCTTAGCAATTTACATTACGACAGCGGGTATTGAATGAACTTGGATATTGATTTAATGGAAACGAAGGAGCTGGGTAAGTAAAAATGGGTAGGTATTAGGTAATATAATATAACAAATTTTTTAAATAAAACAGATTTCGCAAATTGCATAAAGATATGTTTATTATATATTTTCCATTTGCGTCCATAAAAATGGAAACATTTTAATCATATTTAGGTTAATTTCAAAAATTGTTTGTTGCGTTTAATCACATTTTGTTGAACTTTAAACATTTTCATTCAACATTTAACTTCAGTTTGATTACATTTCGTTTTATCCAAAAATAACACTAAACATACTTATTGATTTGTAACATATTTATATCATAAAGTGCATATACATACATATATGCATATTTGTTAAAAAAAATAAAATAGTTCATTTGTTTGTACTTTTAGTTTTACTTCGATTTCGATAAAAAAAGTTAAGCGTTTTGAATAAATGTAAACTGAGATCTTAAAAATATGTGCATTAAGTGTTTTGCCCTCTAATCTAGAGAAAAATTTATTGCAAAGAAACCCTGCTGAAGAGAAACATCTTTCAGATTCAAAACTTGTTGGTTGAATGCTTAGTAAATAATTATAAACCTTTTGCAAACGACGCCCTCTATCCCTGCATTGCAAAAAAGGTTAATTTTTTTTATCAAAGTTTCAGATAAGGAATCGTATTTTTGGCGTGAAATTTATTTCGTGTGAATTTTCACAAAATTTTTTAATAAAGAATTGCCAGTTAGCAATTTAATTTAAATGCAATCCCGAAAATCCCGAGATTAAAGAGTTTGAATCCCGGGATTTTTGGGACTGGAAAATGTCCGGGATTCGGGGATTGCGATGCCTAGTTGGTATGTGTTCTTTTGATTATAAGTACACAGTCTGTGCTAAAAGTATGAGGAATGAACCAAAATCGACCAAATCACAGACTACATGAAACTATGATTAACAAAGTCCGCTCAAGTCGAACAACAGCGCTTCAAACTAACAGAAACAATTTTGGCTATACTCTATATGTGTATCTTTCAAGACATATCGCCTCTCTCTCGCCTCTCAAATCTAAGAAATTCACAAACTGTGAACAATCCTCAGCAGTTAATTTCATGGAATAATTTTCTTAAACCCATACCGAATATTGTAAGCCTTTAACTAGCTCTCGCAAATTAAACCCCATCTAAGCTGCACTTTGCCTGGCCGCTGTTCAAACTGTCGTCCCCTGTGAGTTTCCCATTTACACTACTTGCAGCTTTGAAAGGTAAACATTGCGCTTGAGTTCAACTTAAACACTTGAACGCCTGCCAGATTGTTGACCAGCGCCATGGCCGCAACATAATTCCGCCGGCGCTGCAAGTATATCCTTTAACATCACTTGGCCGCGGGTTGGCGGCGCAAGTTGCAAGCATGTATTTACAACATTCACTATCGCATTCTTTGTGTCAAAGAATATTCCCGGAATGGAATGGCGGTGAGTCTTCAAGCAAAAAGCCAACTAAAAATGTAAACAAAAGTGCAAGGAAAATAATTTTATTTTCCGCCTCAGGAATTGTATTTGTACCTTGCTCGCGGCAGGGTGACATGCTCGGCATTTCGATGTGGTTGGCTGGCGTTTGTCGAGCGGCGAGTGTAGGTGTTGGCGTTGGTGTTGGTGTGGGTGTGTCGCTGAGATTGCTGAGTCTTGAAAATTGGTTTCATGGCATGAACGCTCTACAGCTGCCGGTCGAGTGTTTGTTTATGTGAATTTAATTTAGACGTACGAGCAAGCCGACACTGGCTGCGCACGGCGCACGGTGCCGACGGTCGATGGTCGACGGGTGGCAAGCGTTGGCCGCCTCGCACTCGTAAAAAGCAACAAAGTGTGAACGCATGAATATATTCCGTGTTGCTTGCATACTTGCCACTCGCCATAACGTATTTAAGTACCTACGTTTTTGTATTATTTTCGCACTTCTGCTGGTCTATTTGTTGATTGCAGACGTGGCGTCGACGAAGCTTAACTTCCAAGTAATGAACAGTGTAGCGTGGCTCGTAGTTGCCAGACGATTCGGTTATTGGCTTTGAAGTTTGATACTTGGCAAGTGGATACATCTTGAAACTTTAATTAATTCGATAACACTACATATTGGAAAATAGTTTGAATACCATGAAGATGAAAAACGAGAAAAATATTACGAGTATTATGTCGCTCTATATTTACTTTCCATGACATCAGTTTATTGACTTTTTTTGTTGATTACGTAGTTCTATTTAATGTAAAAACATCTTTCGAAAAAAACGTGCAGAAGTATAAGATTAGCTTTTGTTACACGATTTAAAGAAGTCAAGTCAGTATTTTTGAGCATTCTTCGTCTCTGTCAATGTTGCACAATGACCTGAAATTCTTTGGCGGAATTTGAGAAATAGTTGACATTATTCCAACTTTATAATTCACTACACTTGAGGAATGTTAATGGAGTTGAAACATAATACATATAATATTTTGTAATTTGAGTTTGACATTACGAAGTATTTTGAGATTAAAAATTTGAGTTATTTTTAGATTTTTTTGTCAGTGACTAAATAATGATCCAAGTCAGTTCTGTCTATAGAGAATTAAATCTTCGAGAGTTGCTGATTTAGGTTCAATGGAATCACCATTGAGTGTATTGAAGCTGCTTGAGTTCTGTCTATTATTTCGATGTTTGTTGAATCTTAGAATCTATTATGCCCCACGATTTATTATTCCTACGTGGTGTGGTTAGTGGTTTTCGGTAGGCCTTAAAGTTCTATATAGTTTTATCAATATTTAATTTTTATTGAATTTTCCTTAATTTTACAACAACATAAAACGCTATGTTATTCTTCAAGCGTTAGCAGCCGTTTTTTCTTAAGATTTAGTTATAAGCAGGGAAAGGATTTTGTGGAAATTGTCTTTTTTGTTTGCTGCTAGATAGAGCATTTCTGATTGAAAATGATCACGAATTAGGTCCTCCTGATTATAAATATACCACTTTTATTTTGCCTTTTTTTTGCCTTAAAAGGCAGTTTGCCTTTTTCACCCATAAATGCCTTTTTTTAGAGCCTATTTTACCTTTAAATGCCTTTTTCAAGATTTGTTGAGCGCCTTTTTATTTTTGTTTCGTTTTTAATATTTTCCCCCTTTTGTTTCGCAAAAATACGTTTAAACTAAAAAAAAATTAAGTGGCAACATTACAATTTCGTTAACTTATCGATGTTTTTACATTGATTTGATCATTCCTAAGCAGTTATTTTTTGTTGTGCAATGAAAAATTTAAAGAAAAAAACATGCCAAAATAAAAAAGTTCGGTTAGCGCAAACATTTTATTTATTTTTTTTGTGATACAAGTACGGTTTTTATGCTTTTATATGAGAAGTTAAAAAATGAATTTAAAATATGTGCCAACATTTCAATTAAAATATCTTAGTTTTAGCTTTTAAACTATCTTTGAAAACCTTGATGTTCCTTTTCTTTTACAAAAACAAGGTATAAATACTGTTTGTTGCATACGTCAGATGAAATAAAATTATTAAAAAATACATGCCGTTTCCTCTTTATTTTAGATTTTCTAGTATTTTTTTCTTATTTTTAAATGCCTGTTTATGCCTTTTTTTACAGTTTTTAATGCCCTATTATGCCTTTTTAGGCAGTCTTTAGTGCCTTTTTCAGCCTTTTTGGCAGTTTTTAGTGCCTTTCCGTGCCTTTTTTTCTATTTTATTTTGCATTTTTTATAGGTTGTTAGGTACTCAAAATCCTTTCCCTGGTTATAAGATTGTATTTTCTATTATTTATAATATTTATATAATATATATTAAGCAACTTTGTTATTATTTACTTTTGTAATTGATAGATTTAAGTTTAATTCTGATTTTAGAAATTTAATTCTGATTGAGGTGTAATTAAAAAGTTTTACTGCACTTAATACATCGTATTTAAAAATATATAAAATAAATAAAATCTCAAGAATCAATTCACACATACACAAATTTTCCTCAATTTTATTTTTTCATTTAATTGACAATCTGGCATTCTTGGGTCTAATTTGGGCTGTTCGCAAAGCAAAGCACACAATTTTGTCTTATTTGTATTTTATTATCTTATTTATATATTTGACTGCTCTAAATTGACCAGCACTTCTGGCTCATTATAGGACGACGACTGCGGCGACGAGAATGACTAAAGGTCCCATGATGGCCACTACACATTTAATGTATGCGACCAGCATGAGAGCAGAGCAACACCAAATGGTTATAAATATACATAAACGCCGGTTCGGGCAAGTGTCAAAAGTAATTAATAATAAAAATTGCCAGAAATGAGGAGTGAAAGCAGCGGCACGCACATTCGCAACAGCCAACAAATGAGCGCACAATCGAAATGAAAACATCGGCACAAACGTTGGCGCGCTGACGGTGTCGTTGGAGCTGGCACGAAGACAAAGCACCCTCACAGTCGAAATGGCGCTTCAGGCCCACGTCTGACTGCCTCAAAGGTGGAACAACAAATCATTTGTCGCTTGCTGGTCGCCAGCTGTGGGCATGACCAGAAATAGTAGGGCAGACGAACGAACAATAATGAGCGCAGAGAAATGCCAACAAATTTACTATCGAAATGTGAAGCACATGAAAAGCGAAGTTGGAAAGGATGGTGGAGTAATGTGCGAGAAAAACCATAAAGTTTAAGAAATACGGCCCGAGGCAACGGCTGGCGGCCGTTCGAAAAGGCGAAATGATTCGAATGGCTTTTAAAAGGAGTCGACTAAAAGCAGTGCAAGTGCCGCGTCTAAGGACCTACAAGGCAGCCTGTAAAGCGCGCAGACGATATACTTAAATTGCGAAAGCTGATTATATTCGTGATAACAAACACACACTCGCAAACATAAACAGATACCAGTCGTGCATTTGTTGTTTGCAGTTGTGTGGTGTGTGAGCAAAAAGTGCGCAGGCCGCAAAAAGCGCCACGACTGTGTGTGAGTGCATGATTTACGCCTTCTGTGAAATTTTGTCATTAACCTGAAAGCACTTTAATGATGTGTCTTCTTTCCTGCTGCTGCTTATCGACTTGGTGTATATGGCGACGAGCAATTTGTATGCCAAGTGCTATTGTTGTTGCTGTCGTTTTTAAAATTTCGCGCGCAAATCGACACTGGCAGCGTACTTGCAGACGTGCCAGTCGAATTTCCTGCTCGAAATGCCTTAACAGCGTTTAACTTGCAGCATGCCGAGGCTTTGTTGGTGTGCTTACTGGAGTTGTTGTTATTGTTGTTGTTCTTGCTGTGTATGGGTTGCGGTGCACATGCGCCACAGAGCGCACGAGTGCCGCCTGCTCGCCTACCGTATTTACTGTGCAGTTGTCGTAGTAAGTCGCACACACACACTGTGCGCCTTCACTTGTTACCGTAATTGGGTCAAAGGGGATTACCGTTGCCAGTTGCCAGTCAATTGAATTGAGTTTTTGTGGGATTTGGGGATTTAGCTGTTAAGCGTCGAAATTTGCAATACCTCTGGCATACTTTTAGGCGAACAGAGTGCATGGGTGGGTATGGGAAATAGTTTGTGCGCCTGGAAGAATGTGAAGAAATTTTGAGTTTTTGTTGTCGCGGTTGAATCTATCTAAAAATAACTTTGCCTCCCTTCATCACGCTCATTTGTTTGTTGTAAGCGAGTCCATGTGCTGCTGTGCATGTGTGTGTTTGTGTGAGTGTGCGTCTTTGTAGTATTCCATTCATTCATAAATTCGTTAACAGTTTTGCCGCTCCTCGACTGTTGTCTCGTAACAGTGCGCTGTTAAATGCGAGAGTGCACACTGTTCACTTCAGCGTCCAGCGGGTCCTGTTGCTCCTTGTTGCACGTTCCCAACACATTTCTCTGTTGTCAGTGGCGCGAAAAGGACATAGGCGCGCATTCGTTTCGCAAACCCGAAATTGAAGTTAGCGAGGCAAACAAAAATAAAAAACAAAAACGAAATGAAATAAAGGAGAAAAAAGAGAAAAGAAGTGTCAGAAAATAAAGCAAAAAACGGAAACGCATTATAAAAGCAGAGCAGCGACTCACACGCAGCGTGTGCACGTCCTGGTGCAATTTCGCATATTAACGAAAAACAAAAACAAAGCCAAACGTAATAAAAATACACACAAAAACACAACGACACCAACAAAAAAGTAACAAAGTGCATTTTTAAAGTGAAATTCGGCGCGCTCGAGTGTGCTTCGTTGCATCTGTGTTCGTGAGTGTGTGTGTGTGTGGGTGAGTGGTGAATGCAGCAGCAGTAAAGCAGTCAAAAAGAGAAAGCAGGCAATAAGTAAGAAATTGCATAGTGCAACGCTGCAACTTAAGTGGTGGCAGTGCACTGAAGCAGGTGCGGCCGCCAGCGCTTTAATAAAATATTTCTCGCGTTAAAGGAATAACTCTGCTTTGCCCGAAATATGTGTGCAATTTGGATAGTGGCAGACTGCTTCTAAAAAAATAGCATTCGACTACGAACGCGTGGTAGCGGAGACTTTTGATTAAATTCAACTTTAAGGTAGGTAAGTGTATCAAGTAAAAATGTATGCAGATTTCGTGGTAACGCTGGAGATTTTCTTAACATATTCAACAATTTGTAACATTGCAAATATACATATTTATAAAAGTAGGATTTCTTAGAAGAGATTTGTTAGCCGTTCTGAATTCCTACCTTCACTATGTATACACAACTTCAATATGTGCACTCAGGTTATAAGTGGTCACATATTCTTCTGTTGAAATTCCTTTGTAATGCCAACAACATTAACCAAAAACTAACATGTTACAGCCATTTGGTCAATGAGAGGATCTAATTTTATTCAGATGGTGTCATTTGTGGAATAAAGCGCCCATTACTAACCAAAGTGCAGTAGAGAAAACATTTCGTTGAGTCGCGTAAATTACTTCTGAAAGAAACGTTCTAGTTCGTTCTTGGTTTGCTTGTGTTAATGAGTCTTACAGAATTAATTTCAGTGACATCTTCTTAAATAAATCAAAAGAACAAACATGCCTAAAAATCTATAGTAAATATGTACAGTAGGAAAACGAAGTTAAAAAGAAAACCTAATCCACTCCGAATTCAAATGAATAGGGTATGTCGATTTAGTTTTCTTTTTTTCCTTGCCGGAACGAGCAAGCGCAGCACTTAGACGATTATACGTCCATTGTACTACGACTTCTTGTTCCCTGTTAATATGCTTTAAATCTACCCGACTTCCGAAGAAACCTCGATAGATCCTGGAGTGCCAAGGGCGATTTAGTTGATTTAATTTTAATTGATGTGTGAACATTCAATTGGTCTATGAATGTACAGGAGATAATTAAGGCCCGGTTCGACAACGATTTACAATACATTTGTAAAGTATGCGAAACAATAATAATTTAGGTTGGATAAAATTTAGTAAAATTTAAATTGGAGGAGATAATTAAGGCCCGGTTCGACAACGATTTACAATACATTTGTAAAGTATGCGAAACAATAATAATTTAGGTTGGATAAAATTTAGTAAAATTTAAATTGGACAGGGTCTGCTAGGGGTAGGGGCCTCAAAATATGCAAAGCTTTTATTTTTTTCTTTTATTCATTTTGTTTTTTGCTTGTATTTCAGACTATAAATGGAACATATAAAAGAGCATATTTTGAGGAATTTTAAGAATATTTTAAGGAAAAAATATGAAAAGTGATGAAAATGGCAATGGTACATTTTTGCTATTATTTCGATGCGAATGTATATTCCGCCAAATAATTTGGCTGTGTTGTATTGCTTGATGTGTCGGCTTTCATTATAAACGTTAATTGATTTAAAAAAAATGTGTATGTTTTTGACCATCAAAGAAAACGCCTTAAAATTCCATATTTTTCTAATTTGAGGTCCAATTACCGCGGCATTTTAAAATTTATAAAAATAAGTTGAATTGGAAAAGAAGTCGTGTGGTGTTGTTAATGCGATAAAGTAAAAATCATGTCAATCGATTTTTTGGTTTAGAAATTACGATTAAAAATATGGAAAAAGTAGAGGAAAAACTGAAAAAATGACACGGTACCTATATCTCACTAACTAGAGCTGCTACAAAAAAATCTGAGGATAGATTCAAATTCAGCGCACCCAAATTAGTAAGAAACAGTAGAAAAACTCCATGCAACAGAAAAAAAGTGTTTTTTTGTTGTCCTGTGTTACAAATTGTCCCGATTCGAAATATAAAAATATGAATAACTTTTGAGAAGAAGCGGGTAGGATTTCAATTCGAACGGATTTTGCACCTATAATCATCAACAAATACAACCCAGATTGCAGTTTTTTCTTTGTGCTACCTATCGATGCTTCCTGCTTACCGTGGCTAGTCATTCAGTTCTTAATCACAAATTGAATAAAATTAAACGTTTTCACTAAACTTGAGCCTCAAAAGTTAAAAAAAAACCAATGGGAGATGCGCCTAAAAACCTTGTGATGTTTTTCCTAGGAATTGAGTGTCATCATAATATTTTTTGATTCGACAATTGTATAGATATGTCCGCCTAGATTGGACCAATACACAGTGATTCGTCTTCATACAACCGCGGGACAAAATTAGAAGGAGTGGTCCGTTCTTCATAAAATTTGGTATACTATGTAGTTAATCATGGTCTGCTGAATTGAAATATTCATTTTGTTATTCTTAAACTTTTGTAGTTTGGCAATGTCTGACACTTAAATTTGCAAATTTCGTCATTTTTGGTGAGCTATAGCAACGAGTGTGTTGGCTAGATTTTTCAGATTTTACATTTAATCGGTAACGTCAACATTGATAATTGCAAAGAGTAACAGAAATTGTCCTAGGACCCTTTAGTTTTAAAAACGATAATAATAGATGTAAGTTTCGCTTTTTTGCAGTTTTCTCAATTTTTCATGTTGATTGCATACTTTTAGGGATGAAAAAAATAAATTTTGTCGAAAAATAGGTTAGACCACTTTTCAAATAGAATTATTTTCTGAGATCGGAAGATATTGGAGGATGTAATTACATTATCCGACAAAGAAAGAATGCTGCTTAAAATTAAAAAAAAACCAGGAACATACTTTCACATACTTTTTAGATATTTTCCTCTAAGTTTTGCTAATTTTCAGATTTTTAATTTAGAAAAATATTTTGAATTAAAAGTGATGTAAAAGCCTTAGTTTTACCATTTTTGACAACAATTTTAAAAGCGAAAATGACCACATCATTTCTTAATCAATATAGAAAGCTTTAGCAACTTCTTGATAACCATGTATTTTTTAAATTTTGGTTACTCAATAGACTAAAAACAGAAATTATGTGTTTACATTTTTTTGCGTAAAAAGTTTCAATTTTGAGCAGCTTTTGCACACACACTAATTAATTTTTTGCACAGATTTTTTGGGGTTTCCTTAGTTGGAGTTTTACCTTTCAAATGACATCAAAATCATTCAATTCTGAGACTATACATTTTTTGAATTTTGTCTATGGAACGAATCACTGTGCAATATAGTAAATGTATGGCCATCCCATTTGATATTCCATTCTCTTTAATATTCCAATACTAATATTAATATTTTTTAATATTCCAAACCCAGCAGAGACATTGTGGCTCTCAATGGCCATCGGTGAGAGAGAATTCGAAGGAAATATTCATTTAAAAAAAAGTGTTATCCCTGGGTGCCAGAACTAATCGCGACTTTGCGACTTTGCTGCCAATAATGACAACTTCTAGAAAGCTATTCCCAACGGAAGCGACCCTTCAACTTATAAGACACTTGAAAAAATTTAGAAAGCCTTTATATTTGATTTAAAACAAAACCAACAACATTTTGTCGAGAGTTTTATTTGAAGTAAAAGAACAATACTCCCAAACTTCCTTGTTAGCCTATAAGTCCCAACAATTTTCTTGAAAAACGCTGCACTTTGTCATTTTGTGGCTTCGCATTTCTGTGTACTTATTGAAATTGCTGTCATGCTTTTACATATTTATTGTTCGATTTCGTCGAAACACAAAACCTGTTTTTGTCGAGTGCACGCACGCTGCCATTTAGACAGCGTAGGCTTTGCGGTATTGCGCCCATGCGCGCCTCTTCCGGCACGGGCGGGAGCCAACGCATGGCTCGCAAATTCCTAACGCACTCGTTGCCATGTCGTGGTTGGCCGACAGGTCTGCGGTTTTTGGTATATCTCCGTTTTTTGTGTCAAACATTGGTTGTGAGGTTTTACGGTTTTAATCGAAAATTCGTTGACGTTCGGCTTCTCTGTGTCTCTATTAGAAAACTTTTGCATCTGAACATCCACAAGTCTTACAAGTCGTGTGTGCATGTGTGTGAGCTTGTCTTACACAGTGGGCGTGCAAATATGCGGCTTTGACGTTTTGCGTGGTCGTTTCAGTCGAAACATAGCATGAACCTAGCATCACAAAGAGCGGGCAAAATCGGTAGCCACCGTTTGCTGCACGTATGTAAATACAAACAGGCCAGCTTCGACTTGAGCGTGTGCTTTCGATTGCACAGCCTAGAAGTATGCAACCTCTCACTGCCGCCATATCTGCTGCTGGGGCGACAGAGTTGCAAAACTTTTGCGAAAAATTACATATTTTGGGAATACTTAATTGCATGGGGGAGCTGGCGCGTTAGCGAGCTGGCAGATATGGGCTTTTGTTTGGACGATGGCTGACATAATCATTTGTGGCAGATATTTAGTTCGCTTGCTGACGGTAAAATGCTACTCGACTTGTTGGGTGAAAATTGTGTGTGTGTATGTGCCATCTAGTTGTTGCTGTTTATTTTGTTGTTGCGGTAATTGCGGTTCCATTGGACTTTTTAATTAGACACTCTGAGTTTTCATCAGAAATGAGTTAATCTGTTCTATTTATGAACGTCGAGCCAGTTGCTGGCAAACAATGCACGCAATTGAAATTTGTGGCAAGTGGCAAGTGGCAGACATTTTTCATTTGCAATTTGCATAATTTAAGCAAATTTAATTTTAAATTTAAAATTACTGAGGGAAATAATAAAAAAATAGTGAAAATCAATACACTTGCACAACAAAATTATCCGATTGGTGAAAACCACATATTTATTTATCCAAATTCGGATAACAAGTCACTTTTTGTTTTCAACTGAAAGATTGATGTAATATTAATAACCGCAAGTTCTGTCATAGCGCCAGCTTTCAAAGCCCCTATAGTGATGCATTACCAAACTTGTTACTACAAAGAAATAATATAGAAATATAATTTGCCTGTTTGAGTTAACCACGCTGCAATTGATGATCAGAATCCAACTGATTCATTACGTTAAACTATATTCTGACGATAAAAAAATTGATTGCTCGCCGTCACCAGGTTTGGGTGCGCCGTTATGAGGCATGAACTCTAGACCCTATCTTTGGCTACGGAACTTTAAAGATAAGCTTAGCTTAGGTCTCAGCTTTTGAACTCCATAACCTTCATTTATAAAGTGCAAAATCTTATGTTATGAGGATAGATCAGAAAAAATTTGACGTCTCAATGCATTTCAAACCTCGGATTTAGGTTCAGCATGTGAAGCTTTCAGCATTGGATTTACAAATATCTTAGTATATACGATCAAGTTGTAATTATTGCATTTTGTGTTGTTTTCTGTGCAGCTGTTTTGCTTATTTAACGCGCGGTATATGCAAAGTTATGAATTACACTACTCGACAAAAAATGGGTCAATCGCATGCACCTAAAAACAAAATTCTTTTCTAGACTAACTTTTGTCCACGAAATACGAAACTAAAAATCAAAAAATTTGTTTAAGAAATTTTTTGAAAAATTTTTGATTAACCAGGTTTTTCCCTGTTGTTTCAGTTATGAGCGCATATCTCGTAAACGAATCATCCGACTAACACAAGCTGTCCATCTGTCAGAAGATAACACCTTAACGCCTTTCGAGCGATATACAGATTGTCAAAATCAGATGAGATTTGGGGAAGTTACTGACGGTGAAAGTTGTAAAAAAGTGAACTTTTCGACCAATTTAAAAAATCATAAATTTTCGAATGTTTTTTTTATAGATAAAATAAATTATCTCCTCTGGTTTCAAAATCTAAGATGGAAGATATATTATTTGAGCAAATATCAAGCCTTACATCAATAGAATTGAAAGAAAAATGACAAAGTTATGATGCACTGAGTGAAAACACCAACTTTACATTTATTACACCGTGCGAAACAATTTTTGTATTTTGCCGAGACCCATGCAAATGTTGATATAGACATGAAACTAGAGTTTATTGATAGTATCCTGGCATAGTCAGTTTTTCATTTTCTGACCCAAAGACCTTTTTAAAGGACTTTAAAATTTTAAGGACATACACATTTAAAATATTTTTTTTTTAATATTTGCGGTTATGCAATGATGAAGATATGGGTATCAAATGAAAATGGAAAATTGTTTCCTTTTAACTAAATTTTCTAATTTGAACTTGGAGGACCAATATATGTCAGGTAAGGAAAACATACATGTTCTGGATCTCAGTCTGTAGATTCATACATTTAAATTTAATTCTATTTCAAAGTTCTGAAACTACTCATAACTGAAACAACAGGGGAAAAACTAGCTTTTCGAAGATTTTTCGAAAACGCTTCTTAAACAAATTTTTTGATTTTCAGTTTCGTGGTCAGCGGCCCAAAGTTAGTATAGAAAACACTTTTAGTTTTAGGTGCATTTTTCGTGTCGAGTAGTGTTACCATTATTTTGTTTTCCATATGTAAGAGTTAATTATATTGCAGCAGCGCGTACCACACTTACTGTCAATAATATATGACAGTAACAAGAAGACAAGAATCAGTGTCAATATGTAAAATAGAATTTCACGACACACAGTGAAGTACTTGGGTCGAGCTGTCTGCAGTGTTTTATGGTGTGCGTTATGGGAATTCTTAGATATCGATTTCAAGTAGTGTACGTTGATAGTTGATTTCTTATTGATAGTTTTTCTTACAGAAGTTATTTCTTTTTCTGTTTAATCGAAGTGCTGCATGTGCACTGTATTTTGGGAAAATTATTGAATATTTTTTGAAATACGCAAAATATTAAGATTACATTAAATATTCAAAATAACTGAAAATTTATTTTTTTTGGCTCAGTTTAAAATTTTCACTCAAATGTTTTGCTTTTTAGGATCTTGCTTAGAAAAAAGATGCCTTAAATTTAACGTTTTTACGTTTAAGAACGTTTTACGTTTTTAATTTCTGTTTTTATATGTGAAGTAATGTCATGTGAGGGTGGGCAGGAAGGTTAC
The DNA here is from genome assembly GCA_963668005.1 of Melieria crassipennis. NCBI lineage: Eukaryota > Metazoa > Arthropoda > Insecta > Diptera > Ulidiidae > Melieria > Melieria crassipennis. The sequence goes on from OY764962.1 coordinate 96,833,176, forward strand.
AAGCCTTCCATTTTTTATTTCAATATTGGACCATTGTACTATGCCCATGTAACATCTCTAAAATATTTGTTGAAAGAACAAATAAAAAAAGGTCTACATATGATATTGATCAGTATTATGCATAATGGCAGGTCACCGTAGCTAGAAGTTACTATTAATCTAATTATCTGGCATAAATATTTGAGCCTAGTTTAAGGTATCATGGCACGTTAGAAAGGGGAATTTTGAATGATTAAAAAAAATTATAAAATTTTCAGCTCCTTTATTATCAATATTTTTGAAAATTTTTTTACAATATATTGAAGGTTTAAGGAACACAAGCAATTTTTTTTGTTTCTAGCATATTGTCTCTTATATAGGTAGAGCTGAAGTCGCGTAGAAAAAAAAAACATCCTCCATTACGGACACTTAATCTCCGGATTGGCTAATCTGAAACAAAAAAAACAAAAAAGATTCATAATTATTAGGCTTTCGGACACAGGAATTCACCAGAAAAATTAAAGAAACGCTAAAAATAAAAGGATAGGAGCATTTTGAAAAAAAGCGTCAAAAATTGACTGCGTTTTCACCTTTTTTCCCAGAAAATGTACTTTCAATTAAACATTTTTCTTCAATATTGTGGTGGATTCTTGTAAAAAATAAGTTAATAAAAAGAACTAAAAAAGTTTTCTTAAAATCGGTCGAGCCATTTTCAAATTTTCAAAAAGATTGATAATAAAAGAGCTGAAAAAGAAATAATTTTGTAAATCATTAAAAATTCCCATTTCTAACGTGCCATGATACCTTAAGGCCACTACAAATTTTGTCAAATTTGGTTTTATTTTATCCAGGATACAAAAAAAAACAGGTAGTTTAAAAAAAAACATATGTATAAGAAGAAACTTTACAAATGAGAAATACATTTTTTCTACTACTCTTTTCATTTTAGCCATAGGGCTGTAACTTTACGGCTATCAGTTTATGTAGTAACGTATCATAAAAATACTATCAGAATTAATAATAATAATATTAATTGTAAAAACGCATTTTTTCTAAATGTTTGCGCGGTGACCGACAGAAAAAAGAAGGGAGGTTTTTGGGGTGAAGCAGTTATCCAAATTTGATCGCATCAATTGTTAAAATTAACTACAACTTCTACCAACTACTATTTCTGAATACATTTCCTACCATTCATACTTTTTTTTCTGCATCATTTAAATTTTCTTCTTATTTGTCAAAAAAGCAACTGACTTTTAAATTTGATCGAATGAAGTTACCTGAATATTATTGGACGGTATAATCTCGATAATCCGGACAATTGAAAACCAAACACTGTCCGAAATATCGAAATGCCCGGATTACCAAGATTCCAAAAAAATCGATAAAAATACTGCAGAACACAAATGAAACGTATTATTTTTTATTGGAATATAATTATTTTTGCTTAAGCATTTAATTTTCAATATTTTATAAACATTTTTAAGGGTTTTGAAAGAAATTAGTAGTTTTCGTTTGGTAAAATTTTGTTTCATTTTTGTAGAAATTGTAGAATTACCTACATTGAACTCCACTGACAGTTGACGAAGTAACTTTTCTCGACTTATTTTGTTTAGGATTTCTTTTTTTCTGGCCCAACGTTTAAAATTTACGTTTTTTTTACTATAGGAGCCATTGTTAACCCTTTCGCTTCAGGTTTTTACTAGGCAAAGTTAAAATTTTAAATTTAACGTCTTAGGCTTCTCTGGTTATATAAGCAACATTCCATAAGAAATTTTTTAATTTTTATACTCGGACCCTGTATTTTAGAGTGTATTTCTATGATAGAAACCACATCGTTGTGGCTGTAATAATTACTTAAACATACAACTTTTTACGCATAACGAAAATGTGAATATTTCTTCATTTACTTCAGCCAAAATTAAAAAAAAAAGTATCTAATTTGAAAGAAAACGTCAAATTAAAAAGTCCTCTAATTTTTCTGCTTCTTCTTCCTTTACCATGTCAAGATATACCATTAAAAAAACGTGTATACTTCTCTTCTTTAAGCTTAAAAATTCAGTTTATTAATTTCGTATTTTTCCTAAAACTTCAAAATATTCTAAGGACCAACAAAAAATGTATTCTTGAAACCATAGAGGATGCAGACGTCCACAAAGTAGCATGTTGCCATATGGCAACAAAATATCGAAAGGGTTAATATTTAATGTAGTTTACACAGTTAAATTAAAATTTTTATAATTAATTAACACCACTTGAATTTATCCAACCTCCTATTTCACACCTGAACCAGCAAATACGACAGGAAGAGAAAGCATATAGGGTTTCACTTGAATTTCCTGCATTTTATGAAAACATATATTTAAATAGAAAACGGGGACTCCCCGTAAAAAAGTAAACAAAAATGAGTGTCCGGATGTCTCAGTTAAAAAAATCTGTGGGATCCGGATTACAGAGTCTACAATAGAAATCAATTACGTGTCCGGATTACCGCGTTGTCCGTATTAGCGAGTGTCCGAATTATCGAGATTATACTGTACTATGATTTTATTCATTTCATTCAAAGCAAATTGGCCTCAGTGAGTGTTTTAATTATTTAATTGATGCGTTCTTTCAAATAGTTTTAGTGAAACACCTCAGTAATGAGTTCAAATTCACCACTCGCAGTTAGTCAGTCGTCCTTCGTGCAAGTGATACAAAGTGGCAGCTAATTAGGTTTAAGTTTTCCCTGACGCAGTTCAACTAATGCATGGATTGTTGTTATTGTTGTCACTGAGCTGTTGCTATTTATATTTCACACACACACACACAAACGCATATACTTTTCTAGTTGTTGTTTTTTCGCCATTTCTCACCGCAACTAATTAATACCGTTTAATCACAAGTAATTAATTGCTGTGCAAGTTTAAAAATATAATTTGTGCAAGTGTTCCCACCCATATTTTGTGCGCGACTGCAGTGTCACTGAACCCACATAATACACCCCGAACGTCCAACTAGTTATATACAAAGCCAAGAAAAGCACAACAAAGGGAAGCAAAGGAAAGCAAAGCAAAACGGAGAATGTTAGTGAACCTGACCGCTCACAGTGAACAGCCAACAATGAACAGGCATTGGCCAACAGCCAACAGCCAGCTGGACTCTCCTGCTCTCTAATTTATTGCTGAAACTTAGTTGAACTATTTTTGAAGGCGGAGGTGAGTCGCACCCATGAAGCATACCAACTCACATCTACACGCCAATACACAAAACTGTCTGGCTGTAACGGCGCGTATACAAGCACACACACACACATATATCTAGTTATATATACATAACTACATACATAGCGATTTATATTGCTCGTAAGCATATAATTTCCAGCGTGTGGCATGTAGCTGTAGGGAGCACGTTGACTTTAAATTGAAATGTTGCCGCGCTAAAAGCATTTGTGAAATGACTGTCAAGTATGCGTCAATGATGTTTGCAGTGGAGACCCCGCCCGCTTGCGTTCGCTGTGTGCAGTCGACGCTTGTTGAGCACAATTTTTATTTTTATTTTGATTTAATTTTTTTCTATTTTCACAACCTTCACAAAGTTTTATTTGAAGAAATTGCTTAAATTCTAGCGTGCATAGCGTTGTGTTGTTGTGGCGGCAGAGAGTTCGGAGTGCGTTAAAGTTGCCACACTGAGTGAAATACTGCCGCGCGCGCATTTTTCCAAAATGGCAATTCATAGCGATAATCACTTCCATAAATGATGCTCGTCCCTATGAAGCGCGGCGCTATGGGGCGCCAGTGTTAGTGAAGCTGTGTGCGTGAGTGCGTGGAGTGTGCTTGTTTGTTGCAGTCAAATGCTGAGAGTGAGATGAGGCAGTCAGGTCCTTTTTCGTGCTTTTATAAAATTTAATTTATTTTTGTTGTCGTCCTGTGCTCCTATTTTGGATAATTATTGTTGGTGCACTTGCCGTTGTAAATAATTTTGTAAAATTTGAAAGTCTGACACGTAACATAGAAATGAGCTGACAGTGACGAACGCACACTCACACGTATTTACAAACGTCAAGTGAATGTTAAAGCTGTTGCAAATTGAGTTGTTGGGTATTAAACCCGGAAATAGAGCCGCCGTTACAGGGTGTACTGATTGAATTCTGAGATTTTATGAAATTCTGCAGTAGAAAATTCTAGAATGTAATACATTTGAACAAGGCGCGCGGTTAAACTTCATCTTGGTAAGGTAGAAATATTTTCACTTTGTGTATCAATGACCGTCTGTGGCTGGAAAAATACTAAAAATCCTGTGCTTTTTGTTTCTTACTATGCAGCCTGTTTGTTGGTGCAGTCAACGTTCTGCAAACATTCTTTGAAATTTGTGGTCGTGTATCAACCAACCTGCCAGATTCTTTCCAACAAAAGACCACCCTCTGTTTCGAGATTTGCCAAAAAGGATCCCATAGTGGGCCTGGTTTTGTTACGGTGAAGTTCGTGCCTAGTCATTTGGAGCTAAAGAGTAATCATTGACCTCCTTACCGGAAGTTAAAATAGAATAGAATAGAATAAAATAGAATAGAATAGAATAGAATAGAATAGAATAGAATAGAATAGAATAGAATAGAATAGAATAGAATAGAATAGAATAGAATAGAATAGAATAGAATAGAATAGAATAGAATAGAATAGATACGGAAGTCGACCATCAACTGCCCGAGACACTGCGTCCAAAAAGAACTATTGTGTCGTGTCCCTTATTCCTTATTGGAGGAGTTCAATACTGTCCAGGAACTCTTGAATTTTTCCCAGACTAGTTCCAGACATCTCTTTGTTTGAATTAGTTCCCTTCCCAGTATAAGCTTCCTTGCATGTAAGAGGGCGGGACACTCGGTTATGATGTGCACGGATGTTTCTTCATCTTCCATGCAAAACCTGCATAGTTCCCTATCTGTCAATTCCAGCCGCGCTTTATGCATATTTAGACAGTGCCCGCTCAGAATCCCCATCATGAACTTAAGCTCCTTTCTGCTTAGGTCCAGTAGGTATTTAGGTTTGCCTTCCGAATAGGCCGGAAAGAATAGCTTGGAACAGCGCTGCCCCACCGTGTTGGATCATTTCTGGTTAGCCCGAATTTTGATTTCCTGCCTGACATGAGCTCTGCTGGTGCCTTTGATCGGCTAAGGTCCATAAGGTCGATTTACCGCCGCTTTCTTTGCCAATCTGTTGGCCTTACCTTGCCTTACCGGTAACTCACACAGGATCTTATTTGGGGAGTTTGCGTATAACTTTTGAGCCCAATAACATTTGAACTCATATTTTTCAACAACCATTTTTGTATTTGGGTAGTTTCGAACCCCCTTGTATGCGCTTCTGCTTCTTACTAATTTTACTTACTAATTTTTCAACTAAACGCATTAGGGAGAAGCAAAGTTTATGTTATGTTAAAGTTTATGCTGCCCCACGTTGTGTCATGGTGGGCCAATTATAAGAATTTGTGTGTGTGTGAAGAAATCAGACAAATTAAAAAACATGAAACCTAAACTGAGAAACCTACACAATTCTAATGGACAATATTTATGAACGAATTCGAAAATGGTCTTAACACTAGAATGCCCGAAAATCTGACCTACCTAAAATGCCCATAGGTAGTCATTTCGACTACAATATTGTTTACTGAGTTTTTTTAAATTTTATTGGTTTTTAAGTAGCAAATATAAATAAATGCACATGAGACTAAAATAAAGTAAGTATTTAATTTTTACTTTTTTATGGTTTACAAAGTAAATTCATTTAAATATAATGGCGAACTTATATGGATAATGGATAAAATGGAATGAAATTTGGAATTTCGAATGTGAATGAATTTTGTGAGTGATTTAAAAACTTAGGAATTGTCACAGCCTACTATGATATATTTTTTTTTAAATGTTTGCAATTATTTGAAATTTTAATTTTTCGCCATTGAAAATGCATATTTGTCAGAAAGAAATTTACTTTTGCTGAAAATTTTATATAGGTAGTCAAAATGACTCCTTTTGGGCATTTAAGGTAAATTTTGCAAAATTGGGGTAAACAAATTTTTTACAATATTTTTAATTTATTTATTCCATTTAGCTTTAAAAATTAGTAAAAGTCACGTAAAGTATTTTTTTAGAAAGCGATGTAATTAAAGTTTTTTACAATAAAAGACCTCAATGTAGTTAATTTGACTACCTTAGGCATTCTAGTGTTAATAAACGACTAATGATATTTGACAATTTGCTTCCTCGTTGCGTTTTCACCACTTCTTGTATTTATTAGAATATTATAAGCGCCATTTGTGTACTCTAAATTGTATAGGAAAGTGAATAAAAAATAACTTTGTTTAGTTTTTTTGCACCAATGCAGTCTCAAACTTTCAAGTATTTTCTTTCAATTTAAAATTTTTAATATCTGCTTATTTAATGCCTTCATGCTCAGTTCCTCCAACTTCTTGCGTACCCTGTGCAGCACTGCAGGAAACATTAAATAACAACTTTAAAATATTAGACATGAACAACAACACCGGAACCCCCAGATGTGCGAACTTGTGTTGCACTTGCGAAGCGGACGTTGAAGAGCGAGGATTTGTCGCAATGATGATGACGACACCAACGACAAGCACGGCGAATGTAGACAACGTCAAAAACAACGGTTGCAGCAGTGGCCACTCGTACGGTAGCAGCACCGTCGACCGGCCGATGTACGCGGCGTATACGTAACGTGAGCGTGTACCTTATCGTGCGAATCAGAGCAAATGAGCGCGTCGAGTATTTTTCATAGACAAATTACACTTTTGATAAGTTGCTTTTGGGTGTGTGCGTGTTGGTCGTGCCACATAAACAATATGTGGGCGTGTTTGTGTGTGTGTGTTTATTTGCTCTGGCACATTTGTTTGTGCTTCAGTTAAGTGTTGCAAACTTATCTTTAAACGCCAAGCCAACATAAACACTCACACACACACACACATAAATACACACAGCGTATAAATATTGCATGTTGTGCTTGTCTTTGGTGCGCCTTTGCGTCTGTGTGTATCGAGAGTTGCGCTTCGCACGATGACAAGTTGGACTGAGAAATAGTCAGCATCATTAAGGTTATTGCCGCTTTGAGCGCCTTCAAGTGCCACTACGCTGGCAACAGTTCAGTTGTGAATATACATTAACTGCGGCAGTTGGTAAAAGTTAATGGCCCAAATTAAAGCACTTTTGTGTGATCGCAGTTGCTTTCTCTTATCGTGGACATTGTAGGCGTAGTGAGAGAAATTGGTTTAATAATGATTTGACAGATTTGTTGTGGGACAGTTCTTGCAACTTTTAAGTGAGACTATCAAATTACCTCTGATAACATGGTTTGAAGTTGTAGGTACCCACTAAGTGTTGCTCGAAACTCAGAAAAGGGACGGCCGCGCAAACGTATTTAAATGAAAATAATTAAATGTTTTGTGGTCGGTTTTTTGTGTAATGTTTTATTAGAATGTCTTGTGTAATCTTTGTTGAAAAATGTATATGTAATTGTTAGAATTTGTGTGGGTCGAGGTTTTTTGATGTTGATTTGCCGGAGTTCGTACATCGAGTGCCTGCCGGCCGCGCAAGCTCCCTTCGCGATGGCCAGGGTTGCCATCCGTACGTATAAACACGTAAATGGACAACACAGCACAATAATATTGACAACATTCATTGTTAAGAGCTGCGTGGCCGGCAGTGTTTAGCGATCTAAACAGAGGTGATGGCGAAAATAATCAGTCTTTATTGAAAACAAAACCCAAATTGAAATTTTCTTAACTTAGCGGAACTAAGTTCTCGCTGTTTGTCAATCGATATTTCCAGAAGTAACAGCTGATCGATTTTAACATATCCAAAGCATCATGAACCATGCTTAGACATATAATAAACAAACAGCTTTGACACATTAGCGATTTTATTTTTGTGTTATATACATACTCTCAGAATTTAATGATTTTGATGTAATTTTAATGGTAAAAGTCCAACTAAAAAAACCCCAAAAAAATCTGTGCAAAAAATTATTTAGTGTGTGTTCAAAAGCGGCTCAAAGTTGAAATTGTTTTCACAAAAAAAAGGCCATTTTCGCTTTTAATCTTTTCTCAAAATTTGCAAAGCTGAGGCTTTTACATGACTTTTAATTCAAAATATTTTTCTAGTTAAATTAAAAATCTGAAAATTGGCAAAACTTACAGGAAAATATATAAAAAGTATGTGAAAATGTGTTCCTGGATTTTTTTATTTAAAGCAGCATTCTTGCTTTGTCGTATAATGTAATTACATCCTCCGATATCTTCCGATCTCAGAAAATAATTATATTTGAAAAGTGGTCTAAACACCTATTTTTCGACAAAATTAATTTTTTTCATTCCTAAAAGTATGCAATCACCATGAAAAATTAAGAAAACTGCAAAAAAGCAAAACATACGTCTAATATTATCGTTTTTATTGCAAAACTAAAGGCTCCTAAGACAATTTCTGTTACTCTTTGCAATTATCAATGTTGACGTTACCGATTAAATGTAAAATGTGAAAAATCTAGCCAACACACTCGTTGCTATAATAATTAATAATTGACTGGCACGACAGCCCGCTTACGCGAGACTAAGGCCTAGCTTCCCGCAACCACCCGTGTTGTGCGTGTGAATTTGTACGCGGGTTGAAGGGACCTACAGTTTTATGCCGGTTCCGAACGGCAGGTTGGGAGCTTTTTCATAAGCAATTTTTACTCTCAGAGGTTTGCCATTTCCAGCTGAGAGGACAGCCACCGAAAGAGAAAACGAGTTTTCCCCGTTATTTTTTTAGGTGTTATTACAGGCAGTATTTGAACCTGAGGTTGCTGCCTGCGACTCGCGGTCCAACGCACTAACCAACTGAGCCACGGCGGCTGCCGTTGCTATAGCTCACCAAAAATGACGAAAATTCAAAACTACAGAAGTTTAAGAAAAACAAAATGGAGATTTCAATTCAGTAGTCCAATAGTAACTAGTATACCAAATATTATGAAGAACGGACCACTCCTTCTAGCGGACCACTCCTTCTTTCGCTTCAAAGACGGTGATTTCGATGTCCGCGTGATGGAAGGCCAGAAATCTTCGAAAACACTGAATTGGAATCATTGCTCGATGAGTATTCGTGCCAAATGCTAGAAGAGTTGGCTTCAGCTGTTGAAGTTATCCGTCAAACCATTTCCAAGCGATTGGATGCGTTGGGAATGATTCAACTGGAAATTGAATTCCTTATGATTTGAAGCCAAGCGACGTTAGGCGTAGTTTTTTCGCCTGTAAACAACTGCTTTGGCGTCAAAAAAGGAAGGGTTGTTTTCATTGCATCGTGACGGGTAATGAAAAATGGATTCATTACAGCAACCCAAAAAAAATGAAAAAAAAATCTTGGAGACTGCGCGGTCACGTTTCCATGTACATCGTCGGCTGGGCTGAATATTCATGCTGCGAAGGTTATGCTGTGTGTTTTGTGGGACCAGGTCGGTGTTATTTTTCTATGAGCTGTTGAAACCGAGCGAAACCAACACTGGGGAACGGTATAGAACTCAATTGATGCGATTGATGCGCGAAAAATGGCCACAATACGACCAGAGGCACGAAAAAGTGGTTCTACTGCATGACAACGTTCGGCTTGGAAACTCTCAAATGGGAAGTCATACCCCAACTGCCATATTCCGCAGATATGGCGCCGTTTGATTATTACTTGTTCCGTTCGATGGCACATGGTCTGGCTGATCAGCAGCTCTGCTCATCTAAAGACATCACAAAATGGCTTGATTCGTAGATAGCCCCAAAAGACCAACACTTCTACCGTCAACGTATTCGAGCATTGTCAGAAAGATGGGAACAAGTTATAGTTAGCGATGGGCAAAACCATGGCTCAAACGCTTCAAAAGTGAAATATTGCCATGAGGCAACAAAATAGCCTAAGGGTTAAGAGCACATTTTCCGTCACAGCACTTCAATTCCAAGTAACTTTTAATAGCCAACAATCTTGGTTCTCTTGGGCAACGTTGCTCAAGTGAAACAATTAAAACGTCTTTTCACCAAATAAAACTTATTTCGATTTAGTTTAGTCGACAATGTGTTCGGTCTGTTGAGCGTTAAAGTTTTGCGAAGAAACTATGAAAAACAGATTTTGTTACGGAAAGTGCATGAAATGTGAATAAATTTGTGTGAATTTTGTAATCGTTAATGGGCGTAGAGTTGTGTGTGTGTGTGTGCGCGCTCGAAAGGGGCAAAAGAACCCACTCACGAGATCTAACAAAAATGAACACAACACACAAACGCACCGACTATTATTTTTTTAGGGTCAGCGCACTCACACATACACACTTGGCGAGACTAGCCCTCGAGATGCAACGCCTATATAGTGTACCCACCAAGCCGACGAGCGTCGCGAAAGCTGCGGAAAGGAGCGCCACCATTAGAAACTGGCAACAGAGATGGGAGCGATCCACCAAGGGGCGTTGGACTTTTGCGTTGATCCCGGACATCGCGCGGTGGGTAGAGCGCAAGCATGGTGAGTTAGACCACAACATAACGCAGCTGCTGAGTGGGCACGGCTGCTTCAAGCAGTACCTCCACAGATTCAAGCATGATGACGACCCCTTCTGCCCGCAATGCCCGGCGAAGCACGAGACCGCAGAGCATATCCTGTTGGAGTGCCCGCGGTTCAAGTCCGTCCGAAGGGAATTAGCGTTAGCTCTTGGGGAGCATCCGTCCGTTATAAACCTGACTGCACACATGTGTGACACCCCACGCAAGTGGGAAGCTGTATGCTCGGCTGCAGCCAGCATTATAAGAACACTGCGCGTTTTAGAACGCCAACGTAGGGAACATAGATAGTCCGAGGTGGTGGGCACGGTGCCGCACCCTACTGATACCAGGAAGTAATTCCTTGCAGGACGTTCCCTGGTATCAGTGTAGGAGATAGAAGGGTTTTTAGTGGGTGAAAGTCTCACACTCCGGCTTTCAATGCTTTTCCCTTCTTTAAAATAAAAAAAAAAAAAAAAAAAAAAAACACTTGGCGAATGTGTGAGACATGCATGTGCAGGGGATTTGTGTTGTTGTGTGTGGTCGAATGAAACTTTTGCAGTTTGAACACGTTTTCAGCGCATTTGTTGACTGTTTGTCTTGTTGGTGCCTGTATTTGGTGCGCACATGATCGAACGGCCGGCCATATGGACAGTTAGCTGGACAGACTGACCGTACACACATTCGCACCTACAATACTCGCACACACATGTAGTGGTCAGATAGCGGCACAAACGGTTCAACGCTTAAGTGAATATTGTCTGCACTCGAAATGAATGTCGTCCGGTGCTGTTGTGCCGGTTTGTGTTTAGCTGTTTGTTGTGCCGATTGTCGCGTGTGTGTGTGTGTGCATTGTTGAACGCACCAAATTGCAATGCGGGCATGTTAATGTGCAGAAAGTGAACAGCTGCCGCCAGTTGAGTGCGCACCACTGGGCGTATGAGTGATGTGGCGTATCTTTCATAAACGAGCGTGCCACAAACGCCTGTCAGCGGGCAGTCGGCAAGTCGTTTAGCCAATTTTGATGTGTTCTTGTTATTTGCCAATTCCTTCCTTCCTTCCTCGTGTCCGCTTCCTCGTAGCGGAATGTCCTAATGTCCTTGTAAACACTTGCAGCTGTTGAAATTAAATTTACTACACACTTCCAGTGCCGATAGTGGCACTTTCTTTTCACAAACACACACTCACAGAAAACACGCACAAAAACACACACATACACCGAAGTACCGAGATATCGAGGTATTGAGAATCTGTCACTGTCATAAATTCATCATTTAACAAATAGGCCGCTTGGGCGCGAATTTTTTGTTTGTGCGTATGTGTGTGCACACCAACGCAGGCGTCACGCGTGCATTTCAAAGGCTACTGTCGACTTTTTCTGCCGCTTTGTGTGCTGTAAAATTTCCTTTTTCTGCATTGTCAACGCACGGCTTGGCACTCGGCGCTCGACCGTTGGCAGTCAACAGTTGCTATTGTTGTGATTAAAAAAAGACGCATCGACGTTTTCGCAATCAAAATGCCGACTACTGCGCTTTGGGCCAGGCCTTTCGGGCTCCGGCCTCGACTTTGGTTTGCGGGCGCCTTGCGCCTTGCGGGGTAAAAAGAGAAAAGTGTGTACGCCGCCAGGGGCATAATATAAAAAATTACGTTAGATGCGCCAACAATGGAAAAAGATTTATAGAATTTTATTTTCGCCGCTCTGAGTTTTCAGCGTATTGACAAATCGTGCAGCCATTTTTCACAAACAATACATATTTATGTATTTTCAAAGGCACAGTGCGGGTTAGTGTGTTTGTGTGTGTGTGTGACTGAGTGTGGCATGTGCGTTATTGTGTGTAATGAAATTTGTTGCTCTTTAATGTTTAATGTTGTGCGGATATTTCGCTTACACAATTAAAGCTGAGCTGAGCTACGGCACAATTTTATAGTCAGCAATGAAATTTAACAAATAGCAAAACGTGAGAAGCAATTTTAAAATGTGCTTTGGCAACGAATGTTATTGGCGTTGATGTAAATAAACTTGAGAAGAATGCCATTAAAATTTGCTTTTATAAATTTAATAACGAATTTCTTGAATCTTTCGAAAATGTGCTGACAAGTGCAGATATTCATTAGAACGCTGCAGGTGATTTGGGATAATCTGTTTGACAGTATAAAAAAATCTCTAGAAATTGCCTTCCATTGAGCTTAATTACTAGAAAGCAGAAAAATTTCGAATCATTTCAATGGCAGATACAAAAAATTACTCTAAACTTGCATTTAATCTACGAATTCAACAAGCTGTTTGCCATTTCATAGAAAATGACTTGAACTTTTGAATTTCTCCTGAAATGTTTCTCCTGAATGTTCTCCATAGAAATGTTTCTTTCACAGAATTTACAGAAAAATCTTTTGAAAGTACAATGTGTCCAACTGTAAGAGCATTGCTTAAAATATTACTGTTGTCCTTTAGTTGAAGCTGACTTACTTCTGATGGTGCCTTTATTATGTCAAATTGTCGTGGTGCGCATTCGCCAAATATTTCTTTCATTATTTGAAATATCTTTGGGGGAAACAGCCAAACAAAACTGATTGAAATGAAGTAACAGCATCAAATGTTTTACAATTTCAGGCGAGACAGCAGCTTATGTAAGCAATATGTACATGTTCACGTAATGAATGTAGAGTGTGAGAAAGGATGTTGCACACAATAGGAAAACACTCCCACGCACACAACCTCGACTTGATTCATTTGCCTCTTACAGCAAATATAAAAGAAATAAAAAAAATTTTACCAAAAACATAACAGCGAGAATCAGTCACCGTATCGATTATGCGTTTCTTTTGTACAACTCGGACTCTGAGAAGTAGACTTTTATTGATTTTACTAAAAATAAACATTATGACTTTAACCTGAAAAATGCTCAAATCACCTTTTCAGCAATTCTACTGTATGAGCGTTTGTGTGAAAAATAGAAATAACTTCCCAATAAACATTTAGGTTGAAAATAAATTTGAGGTTAAGTTGAGATCAAACGTGTTTTTCAAATATCCAACGTTAATTCTCAACACCATCTCCACTTGAGAATCATAGCGTTCTCAACAAAAAGGGAATTTTTTTTTATGAATATTGATTGATTCTCAACTGGAGAAAACTATAATTCTCAATTTGAATTTAAAGGTGATTCTCCAATTGGTCTCAAAAGTACTGTCTGAAAGCATGCCTCAAAAATGTAAAATTGCAAACAAATATTTTATTTCATATGGTTTCACAGCTACAGACTACCTTTTAATATTTGTACTATAATTAAATTTAATTCAATATTTACTTACTTATTTACATTAAAATTAAAAAACTTAAAAAAAGGAAGGATAAATTGAAATCATTAAAAATTAATGGCAATAAAAGAAAATAACAAAAAATATAAAATTAAATAAAATTTTAAATATTCAGTCAATTCAAACATAATAATAATAGACAAATTAAATAGGGGTATATATGACTAGTTTAAAGGAAAAATCTCTTATCTCTATACTACTTTTAATGTAAAATTTTGTGCTGATTCCGAATCTGCCTTCAGTTTTCATTTATCGCGTCAAAAGTCAATATCAACTGGTACCATATCACTTCCATATTCCGCATCGAAAAGTTACTACAAGCGAATAAATATGAAAGTAGAAATGCAGACGATTATTTTGAGGTATTTTGAGGCTACAAAAAGTTGAGGAATTTCGGCGGGCAGCTGCTGTCGACGGCCCCGGTGCCAAAGCTTCCCCAACACTTGGGCGTTGAGACAGCAGATCCACCACCTGCCTCACTTCCCTTTTCATCCTTTTAACTTACCTGTTATTTTATTTCCAGCTTTTTATTATTTACTTTTTGCAGCTTTGCTTTTCGTTTTTTTCACTTTCACTTTTTCAAAACTTTTGTCGAATAATTAAAACATATGATTCACTAGCATTTCCAGACATACATTTTCGCAAATCCAACTGTATCATTGCTACATACAAAATGTTTTAAAATTTTCTCAAATGTTACTCCACTCCTACTCAAGTTGAAATCATATGTTGGAGAAAATGTTTGAACTCAAGTTGAGAATTATGCTTAACCCATTAACGCCCAAAACGTCTAAAATTTTTGTACATCTTTGCGATTGTACCAAGCGATGAAATCGGCGTTACGGATAGTGAAAATAGTCATTCTATATGTTTTCGGGTCCACTCTACATGATTATGCCATTCATTCATTTTGGTCACAAGGAAATTCATTTTTTCATGAAAAAAAAAGTTTTACATAAAAGAATTTAAACATTAAAATAATGCATTTAACGGAATAATTCTTAGCCAGAAATGCTTAGAATCAGTCTAAGAACATCTATGAATTTTTTCAGAATTGAGCAATCTGCAATTTGTTAAGAATTGACAATTTGCAAAATTCCAAAAGTTGATCAAAACTTTTTCAAAAAATTCAGACGTATTCTCTGTCAAATTCTAAACACTTTTTGTTTCTTGAACATTTTTCGTTATAGTGCGTCGTTTTAAAAAATTCATGAATGTTTGTGAACAAATTTTTCATTTTTCCACCATTTTGAGGTTGTTAAATGTATTTTCATGGGGCAACTTGGGTATTTTCTGAAAGTTCAACAAGTTTGTGCACTTTTGTGCATATTTATACCCCAACCAAAAATCTATTTCGGTACGAAATTGATGTGAAAAAATAAACTGGTCGACATTTTTGCATTTTTTTCCGAAAATACCGCCACATTGGATTTCGCAAAGTTGTACAAAAATTTTAGACGTGTTGGGCGTTAATGGGGTAATATCAACTTGAGAATCATAGAAATCTCAAACGTTGGAGAAATATTTTTTTGGTGTTTATTGGGTTTTATTTTCGGCCCCTGGCCAGAATCACTGTAATTCAATAGAATTGTAATTTGCCATTGACGAAATCATACCTTAAATTGTTTTCTGTTAGAACGAACGTACGTCAAATTAATTTGTAGTGAATACTTGCCATACAAATTCCACCGAACTGCTTCTCAGTTACTAAGAATTTTGGTACACAGGATGAAAGCACGTTTCAGCAGCAAATCAATTTTAACTTAAACATTGTTTGTATTATTGTATCAAGTCGAAATTAGAAATCAAATTCCAACGACAATGATCATCGAAAAGATAAATCAAAAGCCAAAACAATAACAATAGCTGCCACCAACAACCACACAATCAGCACGAAGACAAAATTTAATTACAAAATGAAAACACAGCAAAATACTAAAAGCAAAAGTAGCGACCAGAAAGAGGAAAAGATTCCGAACTCCAAAGTGAAAACAAAATAAAAAGAAAAAACTAAAAAAAAAAAATAGAGAAAAGAATGCGAAAACAGCAAACAGCACGTAGAGCTCGACTAATTGGCTCTTCAATAAAATCAAAGCCCACGTGGTTGTTAATAAAATTGGCGAGAGACTGGGCGGTAAACGCACGAGAGAGCCAGATACAAGAAGGACGAGCGACGACCGGCACAACGAACAGGTTGGGTAGCATATCGCACACGGGACTTGTTGAGCGGTTGCAGTGCGTCAGCAGCGATTGTTTCGTATTTGCACTTAACAAGCAGCGCCACAACTGTCTAAACTGCTTCAACTGAACGCGCGTTTGGGTGGTCGGGAAGAGCAACACATCGATGGCTGCTTCTATAATGGTTGTTGACGACACCATCAACCGCCACAGCCGGTCATCAGCGGCAGCTTTATCATCATTGTGACGGCCTATTGCCATGATGACGAAATTCAGTTAAAGCTATAATCAGATGAAAAAGTCCAACAGCAGCAGACAGTGGCCGGTGGCCACGGGCAATGTGGCACAGTCTGGCCATGGGACACAAACGGTTGCCTTGACAAACTTGACATTGGCAGCCCGTTCCGCTTGTGCTGCCGTTTGGCTGTTGTCTCTCTCAATCTTCGCATTAATTAGCCGGAGCGCGCTACAGTTGCACGGTGCAGTTAATGATGGAAAACTTGCGTGCGTCCTTTGGCCTCGGACCAGACTGCATTGTCCCCATTTTGCGTAGTGATGCGTTCGATGCGCGAGCGATGCTATGCCAGATACGCCGCTGTCATTACGAAAATTTAGTTGATTGCATTGCGATTTAATGACATTAAACTTTATTCAATTATTGTAAAATGAACGCAGACGCATGCACATGTGACATTACAAGCTTTTGCTGAATAATTGCTGTAACTTTTATACTATGTGTTTGAAAATTAATGCTGAAGTTATAATCAGCTAGTTTCACTGTTTGAATCCTTTAAAGGAGGCAATTGTACTAAAGTGGCTAAGTGAAATTTACTGGAAAGCAGATAACATTACTCGACACGAAAAATACACCGAAAAATAAAAGTGTTTTCAGGACCAAAATATGTCAGGTATGGAAAACATAAATGTTTTCGATCTCAGTCTGTAGATTCATACATCTAAATTTTATTCTGTTTCAAAGTTCTGAAAGTTTAAAATAGAAAATTTTATAAAAAGGAGAACATTTTCCTCTTTGACCGGGAGCTGATAGCCCTGGCAGCTAGCGCTTCCATAATTAATTATAATGTTTATTGTAATTAATTTTAAATAAATAAATAAATAAATAAATAATTCCTCATTCATTTGATACCCATATCTTCATCATTGCACAACCGCAAATATTAAGAAAAATATTTGAAATGTGTATGTCCTTAAAACAGGACTTTGGGTCAGAAAATGAAAAACTGACTATGCCAGGACTATATAAACCTCTAGTTTCACGTCTATATCAACATTTGGATGGGTCTCGGCAAAATACAAAAATTGTTTCGCACGGTGTAATAAATGTAAAGTTGGTGTTTTCACTCAGTGCATCATAACTTTGTCATTTTTCTTTCAATTTTATTGATGTTAGGCTTGATATTTGCTCAAATAATATATCTTTTATCTTAGATTTTAAAACCAGAGGAGACAATTTATTTTATCTATAAAAAAAAATTCGAAAATTTATGATTTTTTAAATTGGTCAAAAAGTTCACTTTTTTACAACTTTCACCGTCAGTAACTTCCCCAAATCTCATCTGATGGACAATCTGTATATCGTTGGAAAGGCTAAGGTATTATCTTCTGACCGACGGGCAGCATGTGTTAGTCGGATGATTCGTTTACGAGATATGTGCTCATAACTGAAACAACATGGAAAAAACTCGGTTTTCGAAGATTTTTCGAAAACGCTTCTTAAAATAATTTTTTGATTTTCAGTTTCGTATTCCGTGACCCAAAGTTAGTCTAGAAAACACTTTTGTTTTACGTGTACGCGATTGACCCATTTTTTGTTGAGTAGTGTAATCCATAGTCTTTCATTTCGGACAAACTCAACGGCACCGTTGAGGCATTTCTTTTCTACCATTTCAAATTTACTTCCATGAAGTCTTTGGCCCTCGCATATTTTATAGGCTGGCCTTTAGCGATACAATTGCAATATAAAAAGCGCTTTTCATTGCATTTAAGTGCGTTCAAGTTCAAGTTTTTGTGTAAAGTTGAAGGTTTTTAAAACAAAATTATTTGACGCAGCGAATTTGGTTCGCTTTCTTTTGTTTAGTTAAAATCCTCATAGAAATGTTGCCTTTAAAATTGTGTGAGTATTTGCAAGAAAATTTATATATTTACTGCCCGACTTAAT
This sequence comes from Melieria crassipennis, assembly GCA_963668005.1. Taxonomy (NCBI): domain Eukaryota; kingdom Metazoa; phylum Arthropoda; class Insecta; order Diptera; family Ulidiidae; genus Melieria; species Melieria crassipennis. Next base: position 96,851,357 of record OY764962.1, read on the forward strand.
TTCGTTCAGAAAAGGTCCAGGTTTTTTTAGTAAACCACAAAAATGTAATTAAACCATCCTTTGTCGATTAAGTACAAATGACATGAAACATTCCTACTCTTCTTTCTCATATTTTTTCTTGCAATGCACCCCATCCAAAACAGATTTGTGCGCATTTGACGTCTAGCAGCAAATTGGAAAATCACCATGTCATCGCTCGTTGGGCTTAGCATATTTCAGGGCGTACAAACACGAACAGAAAAAACATACAATTACAAGTAGAAAAGGAAGGAGATGGAAACTATTTAAAGCATTTTCATCTAGTCAAATGGAAAAAGTTATTGGTTCAATTAAATCGGGCTTCATCGTTCGCTTTTTGCCTGAGTGTCGCTGTCAATTTGACAAACACCATCCAACCGCCTGCGGGGTGTGTTGCATTTCGTGAGCTGTTTTTTCTTGCTGCGGCGCCGCAAACCACTTGAATTTCCAATTTTCGTAGACTTTTATCTTGATTGTGCCATTTTAATTGACATTGACAGTGCGTTGAGCTGCTTCTTGCGGTCTATCCTGTTGACGGACGGTGGGTCGCTCGATGAGTCGGTCGTTTGGTCAATCTGTCCGGCGGTGCTATAAAAAATTGCTTTTTAATCGTTGGATATGCATGAGAGGTGAAATTGTGTGTGCACTGAAACGCGGACTTTTGCGGCGGCTGGTGAACGGTGTGTGGCGGCGTTGAAGCGAAATGACTGAAATGATGGCGCTGGATGAATGGTGAATGGTGGTACCGTTGGCCCGCAAATGGTACACGCAATGCCACCATTGAAATTTTGCCATCCATAAGCAGAGGTGGGCGAAATGAGGCGATGATTCTGCGTGGTTGCAATAAATGGAATTAAATGAGGCAAAAAGGAATAAATACAAAATTGAAGAGAACGAAAGAAGTGTGGCTCTGATAAATGTTGCTTGTCAGCGGTGTAATTTTTCGCATTCAGATAATAAAACTATTAGGCGCTTGAATGAAATCCAACAAAAGCGAATGTTTCTGTGTTGAAGCTTATGCGATCAAGTATATTGAAATCACTGACATGTAACCGATCTCAACCCTTTCGGTACAGCTTTTTACTGGGGAAAGTTAAAATTTTAAATTTTACGTTTTAGGCTTCTATGCAACAATCCATAAGAAATTTTTAAATTTTTATATTTGGAGCCTGTATTTTAGAGTGATTTTCAATGAGAGCAGCCACATCGTTGTGGCTGTAATAATGACTTAAACATACAACTTTTTATGCATAACGAAAATTTGAATATTTCTTCATTTACTTCAGCCAAAATTTTTTTAAAAAAGTATCTAAATTGAAAGAAAACGTCAAGATAAAAAAGTTATCTAATTTTTCTGGCAGCCGCCGTGGCTCAGTTGGTTAGTGCGTTGGACTGCGAGTCGAAGGCAGTAACCTCAGGTTCAAATACTGCCTGTAATAACACCTAAAAAAATAACGGGAAAACTAGTTTTCTCTTTCGGTGGCTGTCCTCTCAGCTGGAAATGGCAAACCTCTGAGAGTAAAAAATTGCTTATGAAAAAAGCTCCCAACCTGCCGTTCGGAACCGGCATAAAACTGTAGGTCCCTCCACCCGCGTACAAATTCACACGCACAACAAGGGTGGTTGCGGGAAGCTAGGCCTTAGTCTCGCGTAAGCGGGCTGTCGTGCCAGTCAATTATTATTAATTTTTCTGCTTCTTCTTCCTTCACTATCTCAAGATATACCATTAAAAAAACGTGTAAACTTGTCTTCTCTCAACTTAATTATTCAGTTTACTAATTTCGTATTTTTCCTAAAACTTCAAACTATTCTAAGGAACTACAAAAATATAGTATCCACAAGTTTTTTGACCTAAAACAGGCACTGAAAAGAGACTATGCCATATGGCATAGAATAACCGAAAGGGTTAACTTTAACCCTTTTCGGTCAATTTCCGCATTTCTTGAGATACAAATTTTTCATTCAAAATATTGACTCTCATTGAAAATTTTAGCAATAAAATACAACAAAATATCAAAAAAATCATTTGGGTTGAGAATTACAGCTCAATCAATTTAGTACGATATATCGTACAATGGTCTGCGAAGGAGTAAAAATTCATGAATTTTTGGTTTCGATTTTTTAAGTTTTATGAACAATTCATTGATGTTTTTGATAGAAAACATAAACTATAACAACAAAAAATCAAAACGTGATTTCATTTTGATCGAAACTTATATAAATTATACAAGGTGCAACCCAAAGTAAACAGGACTTTTATAAAATAAAGAAAACGGATGATTATTTTTGTATAATTCTTTTTATTTATTCAAAATACTCTCCTTCTGCTTCGATACAACGTTTTGCACGGTCCAAAAGCATTTGGAATGAGTGTTTTAGGTCATCGGCCGGCATCGCCTTCAGAATGTTGGTACAAGCCTTTTGGATGTCCTCAACGTCCTTATAACGGTTTCCTTTCATCGGCAAATGCAACTGACCGAATAAGTAGAAGTCACAGGGAGCCATATCAGGCGAATACGGTGAATGATTGATGGTAAAAATGCGATTTTTGGTCAAATAATCGGTCGTCACTAGGGCTCTGTGAGCCGGTGCATTATCATGCAATAAACGCCAACTTCCTTCCTCGCGATATTCTGGCCGAATACGACGAATGCGATGCACCAAACGCTTCAAAACTTCAACATAAAACAAAGCGTTAATTGTTTTTCCCGGTGGAACAAACTCTCGATGAATTATTCCCTTTGAATCGTAGAAACAAATGAGATGAGTTTTGATTTTTGACTTCTCACGGCGGGTTTTTTTCGGATTTGGCTCATATGGGTGCTTCCATTCGGCACTTTGACGCTTTGTTTCGGGATCATATTGAAAGCACCACGTTTCGTCACCGGTTACGATGTTGAACAAGAAATTTGGATCACGTCTGGCTTCCCGAACGATGTCTTTTGCGTGCTCAATTCTCTGCGCTTTTTGGTCGTCGGTTAAAGTGTGCGGAATGAAGCGAGAACACACTTTACGGAGACCCAAATGTTCGGTTAAAATGCGATCAATTGATGTTTTGGAGATGTTCAATTCCATTTCCATCAATTCCAATGATGATTTTGGCTGCATTTTGATAAAATCACGCACAGTTTTGATGGCATCGTCAGTAATCACAAATTTCGACTGGCCGACGTGTTCGTCGTCATTCAAGTCTTCACGACCATTCTTGAATCGATTCAACCACTCATTAACACGGCCACGGGATAAACAATCATCACCATAAACTTGCTTTAACAATTTAAACGTTTCGGTAAAAGTTTTACCAAGTTTAAAACAGAACTTAATATTAGCTCTTTGTTCGATCGACATTCTCGTACCAAAGTTAAAAACATACTGTCACATTGAGCGGGATATTTCATGACATTTGGTCTACTAGACCAAATGTCATGAAATTTAGACAGTATGTGAATGAAAGATGTACCTTTCCAACGCATGTCCTCACACATAGATGGCGCCAACAGAAACGTCCCTATTGCAAAAGTCCTGTTTACTTTGGGACGCACCTTGTATATATAAACAATCGATTCACATTTATTCGGCCTTATATAACCGTTGTTGTTGTTGCAAAGCCCTTTTCTTCTCAATAAAACACAGAATCAACGAAAATTCATACAGTTTTACAGAATGATACTGAATATAGCCGATTGTTATTATCGTAGTGGGAGTGGCAAGTACGCATGTCTAATCAACGGAAATTCATACAGTTTTACAGAATGATACTGAATATAGCCGATTGTTATTATCGTAGTGGGAGTGGCAAGTACGCATGTCTAACCTTACATAACCTGTGTCTGCCCAGTAAAACACAAACTCGTCTCTTAATTCTTATTTTTAATCGAAAATTGCCGAATAGTCGAATTTTATTAGTCACGTGGTTTACAGATTGGCGTGGCATGCATGCAAGTAAAGGCAAAAATTCTATTACCAAACCCATAACTTGAAAAAAAGGCAAACATAACTTGCAACCTTCGCCTTCCATTTGTACGATATATCGTACACAGCTTTGCAACCCTTGTGGTCATTTGTACGATACAGTCGTGTCTAGATATAGTGAACTAATTTTTGCAAGGCCTGTTCACAGTATTGAGGTTGTTCACTATATCAAGGTTAACATTTTTATTCAACAATCGTTTTATTTGCTCTAAAAACACTTTTTGCTTGAAATTGCTTTCAAAATTTTGTTCATGATTAAGAGGCTCCATGTAAAAAATTTGGGTGTTCACTATATCGAGGTGTTCACTATATAGGGTGTTCACTATACCCAGACACGACTGCATATCGTACAATTTTTTTAAAGGCTTGGAAAAAATATAAGCTGACATTCAAGCTTTGAAATTTTTTAGTTTTTTGCTACAAAAAAGTATTATATATTTGAAAATTCCTCCGCAGAAGCACCGTCATTTGCTGGTTTCTCAAATTCTTGCAAAAAGCTGCTTACAAAACGCACTCATACTGTGTAGCCACGGCTATAATGATTTATATTTAAAAAAAAAATGCGGTCGCTGTCAAATTAAAAATCTTCGAAAACATTGTACAATATATCGTACAAATTTCCGGAAAGGGTTAACATATTCTTTCTTTCAACCTATATATCCTTCCTGAACCAGCGCAATGCCTCACATTTAAATGGGTATCCCCTGCGCGTTGGCACGTTTAACAAAAAAAGGAAACAACATACATATAGTTACTATTTAATTTGCGCTGCACCTGACCGTTCAAGAATAAAGAATGATTAACGAAGTTTTTTACGCGAAATTGGAAGGATTAAATTTTTTGTATATTGTGCAAGTAACGGCCTTTAATGAATTTCCCAAAACTGTCACTGCCACGCGTGGGTGCTTAGTTTTTCCACGGCAAAATTTCCCTCATAACAGTCTACAAAGGAAATAGCAGGAGCGAAGCAAAACAAAGCGTGGAGTGGATGGAAACAGCTGCCACGTTGCTTTAATCCAAAGAGGAAAATGCGGAAAACCGAAAAATACATAAATATAAGAAAATACGCGCCCTACGCGGGACACATTTTCTTTGACAAAACACATTAGCCTAATACTTGTTGTATTAGGTTAATATGTTCGAGGCGAGCGCTTAAAGTTTGGCTCCGGCTGCGACTTTGGCTCGCGGCATTGCTGCTGACAGCGGCGATGACAATGGAAAAAACGAGAAAAATAACTTTTGTGTTTTGTTAATTGAATCATAAGCATACTAGTCAGTATGTGTGTACGCACATAGTAAAGTAACTATGCAAACATTAATATATAACACCGTGCGACAAAAATAAAAAAAATTTCACACCGGAAAAAGTCCATATGGGCGTGAAACTCGCTTCATTGATTTTGTATCTTTTTAATAATTATTTAAAATACTGATACTCAAATAAATTAGAATTTTTGTACTTCATTAGACTTGCAGCTTCCGGTTTAATAAGTTTCGAACCAATTAAGTTAGAGTAATGAAATTTTGACACGTGATCAGGAAGATTTTGGGTTTTAACATACTAACTTTTCAAGAAGATGTAAGAGATGTAAGATGTAAATTTTCAAGGATATAAAGGATTAAAATTTTCAAAGGACCTTTTTCATATCCTTTTTTTACAAATAGATAAAAAATTAATTTTCTTTAATTTCTTGAGCCTTTTCTCTTTCATTTGATATATATATCGCCATATTCTAACTACGTTAAGTATTTTTTATATTTTTTTATTTTTTATCCCCTTCAAAATTTTAAAGTCCTTTTAAAAGGACAAAGGATGTAGAAATGAAAAACTGAGTACACATTATTACTATATTTGGTCTCTAGTTTCACGCACATATGGATTTTTCCCGGTGTGAAAAGTACTGTCACACGGTGTAATATTAGGTCTTATATATTCCATATACCATGTATTCCATAAGAAATCAACAAAAATGCACAGATGTGCAGTTGACACTACACCCAATCGATATGTGCATAAATTTGATAAATAAGGAGACGAGCAGATATGCTTACAAGTGGATTAATATTCCAACACATGACACCGGTTACACTCTTCAGCGGGCATTAACCCGAATGTGCCGGCATTCTTATTCTATTTTTCTTTTGATTGATTTGATAGCATAATTGAGGAAATATATGTTTTGAGTGCGTGTTTACTGTGACCATATGGTCACGCTCGACGTCACCGGGTTAATGTTATCCTCAAAACAAAGCAAAGTGTGTTACCATCTTTAATCAGAAGTGACAGCTTATTGGCGATTATGCTGTAATGGCATTTTGTTGGTGTTGTTTATAGCTGTAAATACTTTTGCTGAATTTGTGTGCATACTATTTTCAATTGGCGGCGTAGTTGTCATATTTAATATGTAATAGATTTTGTAGTTAATGTAAATAAAAGTCAGTTTGCAATGAATATAAGTACATACACATACACACATTTGTATATACACATAGAAAAGACATTTATAATAGTCGAAATTGCTCTAACGTTTGCAAAGAGTGTCTTGTGTCATTGCAACATCTGGCAGCGGTCCCTTGACCCAACAAAAACTAAATAAACTCTAAATAAATGTAATGAATATGTGCTCATAACTGAAACAACGGGGGAAAAACTGGTTTTTCAGAGATTTTTCGAAAACGCTTCTTAAAAAATGTTTTTAATTCAGATTTTCAGAGATATGTGCTCATAACTGAAACAACGGGGGAAAAACTGGTTTTTCAGAGATTTTTCGAAAACGCTTCTTAAAAACTGTTTTGATTTTCAGTTTCGTGTTTAGCGGCCCAAAGTTAGTCTAGAAAACACTTTTATTTTTAGGTGCATTTTTCGCGTCGAGTAGTGTTATTTGTTTGGCTGGCTTTTGTTTTTTATGCTTTACAAATGCATAATTTTGTTAATCTTACACAAATTGAGAGTTTTTTTTAGAAAATGGCTACAAAAGAACGGCAGAGTTGGAAACAGACAAGTTGGGTAATTTTTATTTCAACTAATATAAAATCACATCGTTATACAGTTCAAAAAACTCAGTGTACAACACTAAAACGACTTCAACTGCACAAATCCTTTTTAGCGTTGAAATGCGCAAAAAGCAGAAATTATAAATAAACATCTTGTGACCATTTCTTCATTCTTTACTGAGCTCCTTGTCATGCCTTGATTTCGATTACCTTCAAGCTGCCACTTTTGTGTCCAGCCAGCAATTCCATTTGTCATATTTGACTTATTCAAACCAAAACGGGCTGACGACGACAACAAATTAATTGACAATTTTTGTTCATGCAAAGGCAGCAAGTGCACGAAGCACCTCAGGCCAGCAATGAGATTCGTTGATTTCCGATAATGTTGTGCTAGCAGTGATTGTTGCTGGACGATAGTCCGAACGCGTCGCCAAATATAGCAAACCAATGTAAAAGTGTAAGAAATGACAGTTATTTTCGTATTCCACGAATTTTTGTAACGCTCTTCATATCCACACTTCAATAAAGCTGCCTTATTTAAGGGGTAACACCACTCTAACTTTGATTTCGGGAATAAGTATGGAAAAAGTAAGAGGATTTATTTTTAAAGGGTATTTTGAGCAGTCATTGAAGTATGGAAAACAATTTGTTGATGATTTATTTTTTCAAAGTGGCGCGGAAAGTGTCACGCTTTGAATCGGCTTACTCCCAAACGAGTGGTCGGATTTCTCGTAAACTATAAAACTGGGAAAAGAAAACACAATTGTTTTATAATCCAAGTTCTATTGTTTAATGTAGAACGTAGGGGTTTTTATCTAAATACAATTTTTTAAAAATTGTGCACTTTTAACAAAAGTATAGATTTTTGGCCAAAAATTGTCAGTAAAATGTTTCCATCAAATCAAAAGACGGCTACATACTACAAGCTACTGTCAAACCGATTGTTGCTACTGTGTTCGAGTAATCTGTTCATCCAGTTTTCAAAAAGTGGTTTCGAAAAAGTGCGTGTGAAGCTTTGCGAGCGTTGTGGAAAAAGCAAGAATTGAACCTCATCAACATTTGTTTTTACTGTAAGAACAACTGGATTGTTTTTATGACTTCAACGTATTGTTTAAGCCAAAACACAAAAAGTAAGTTTTTGCCAAATGCTAGAGTGATGTTACCCCTTAATGTCAACTTTGTATGGCATTGAGTCTGTGATAAGTTTTTTCGCTGCTTTTATGTGCACTTTGGCATTCTTAAAAGATCAAATAGGTTCTTGCGTTTTTTGCAAGTGTCGATAATAAAAGTTATTGCTCACGGAACACAGCACAAAGGAAGTGTGACGTAAGTTTGTCGTAAATGCTTCCGGCCACAAAAAGCAGTACTAACGGTGTGTTTTTCTTTGTTTCTTCGTTGGAAAAATGTTGCTTCGGTATTAGTTCAATGCTGTAATAAGAATGAGTTGGTCGAGTTGGCTGGTGAATGATGTTGTGAAAAGGCCATCAGACAAAGAGGTGCGCGCTTCCTTGGCGACGTAATTAATAATAATTAAGTTGTTGTTGTTGCACATAAAGCTTAAATGCTTTTACATTGCAGACGCGTGAACCTTTTGATTCAAATGCAAACAGATCTTGAACATTTTGAAATTAGAACTTTGCTGACCTTTGCTCAATGGTTTTACCTTTTTGTATTTACGCTAATGACAAAATATAGGTAACTAAAATCAATTCAATTGAAAATATTTTTATATTTATAGGACATATTTTGAGAGCGTTCATTTTTTAAACAAAAACTTTGGAAAGTTCAGACGAAATAAATTTAACGCCAAAGAAACGATTCCTTATCTTAGACTTTGGTTAAAGAAATTTACCCTTTTTGCAATGGAGGGGATAGAGGGCGTGTTTTGCAAAAGGCTTATAATTATTTACTAAGCATTCAACCAACAAGTTTTGAATCTGAACGATATTTCTCTTCAGCAGGAATTGTTTGCAATAAATTTCGCTCTAGATTAGAGGATAAAACACTTAATGCCTTAATATTTTTAAGGTCTCAGTTTTCATTTAATCAAAACGCTCAACATTTTTTTTTATCGACATCGAAGTAAAACTAAAAGTACATACAAATGAACTATTTTATTTTATTTTATTTTTTTTTACTTTACTTTATTTTATTTTATTTTATTTTTGTTTTATTTTATTTTATTTTATTTTATTTTATTTTATTTTATTTTATTTTATTTTATTTTATTTTATTTTATTTTATTTTATTTTTTTTATTTTATTTTGTTTTATTTTATTTTATTTTATTTTATTTTGTTTTATTTTATTTTATTTTATTTTATTTTATTTTATTTTATTTTATTTTATTTTATTTTATGTTATTTTATTTTATTTTATTTTATTTTATTTGATTTTGTTTTATTTTATTTTATTTTATTTTATTTTATTTTATTTTATTTTATTTTATTTTATTTTATTTTTTTTTTTATTTGATTTGATTTAATTTAATTTTATTTTATTTTATTTTATTTTATTTTATTTTATTTTAGTTTATTTTATTTTATGTTATTTTATTTTATTTTATTTTATGTTATTTTATTATATTTTATTTTATTATATTATATTATATTATATTTTATTTTATTTTATTTTATTTTATTTTATTTTATTTTATTTTATTTTATTTTATTTTATTTTATTTTATTTTATTTTATTTTATTTTATTTTATTTTATTTTATTTTATTTTATTTTATTTTATTTCATTTTATTTTATTTTATTTTATTTTATTTTATTTTATTTTATTTTATTTTATTTTATTTTATTTTATTTTATTTATCAAATATGCATATATATGCACTTTATGAATGATAAACATATGTTACAAATCAATAAGTATGTTTAAGTGTTATTTTCGGATAAAAAGAAATGCTATCAAATTGAAGTTAAATGGTGAATGAAAATGTTCAAAGTTTAACAAAATGTGATTAAACTCAAAAAATCTTGAAATTAACCCAAATGTGATTAAACCGTGTAAATTTTTATGGAAAATATGTGCTAAACATGTATTATGCAATTTGGGAAAAGTGTTTTATTTTAAAAATTTGTTATATGAATCCCGCGATTCGAATTTTCAATCCCGAAAATCCCGGAATCGTAAAATAGCCAAAAATTGCGATCTCTAATATGTACATAGATGTAGCCATATTAACTCGTTCGTAAATGAATTTTTCAACTCATTTCTTTTCGAGGCAAATTGACTTATTTCCTAAAACCAAAAAACATTTTCAACAATTTATTAACGTTTCTGGTAAATAAATATTTACAATTTGCATTCGGCATTTAAGCTTTGATATCAAAAAAAAAAAAAATCATTTTAACTACAAATTAACAAATTTAAATACGTTCCGTGTTAACATGCAACGGAAATTATCATAATTTAATTTTCTCTCTATGCAAATGCAATGCAAATAGTTTACTGTTTTGGCAAAACCATTATTATTTGTTTGCTTTTAGCAACAACAGCAAAAGGAAAATATTTTTTAACTCTTGACTTTTAATGAATGACTGTGTGCTGCGCTCGCCAATCACTCATTGGTTAGTTGGGTTTTGTGTGCCATGTATTTATTATATATTTAATATTTCCATTAACCGCACTCGTACACAGTATACAGGTACACACACACACACACACACACAGAAACACTAACGAGTCTAATCCAAACAGAACGAGCCTTTGGGGCATGTTCTTTAATTTCCTTGACTGCGTGCAATTTGTGGTTTCCCACACCCACTCAGATGTCCGTTTGTGTTAGCAGTAAGAGTACGCATGAATCCGTATTGGCACGGACTGCAAAGTCAAGTATGTTTACCGGATTATGTGATTTATGACAACATTGCATGCTATTAACGGCCAGCACCCGCCACGCTCCCACTTGCCACTACAGCGTTGCGACGAAAAAGGTGCTGCACTACAACTCATGTTGCTAGTGTTGTACTAATTTTGATGAATTTGCGATTAGCTGCACCACCTGAGTGGAGACTCAACACGTACACATACATACGTTTACTTATATGTATGTGCAGCAGAATCTTTGTCGGGCATTGCTTCACACGTAAGCGATGCGCTGTCGCTTGTCCAGCATTTTGAGGCCAGATTTAATGTGGCGAGGCGGAAAGCTATACTGATGTTTTCCTGAATAGTGTCATATTTTTAGAAAAAACATTTACAGAAACAATTTTATGATTTATCTTATACTAGCAGGGCCCTGTGGCTTTGCACGCAAGTTGGAAGCCAATGAGGCCAATAAATCAAGTTCTTTTTAAACCATTGTTAATCCCGTAAGATTTTGATAAAACAATACGTATTTAATAATTTTTGATTTGAAGTGCTTTCATAATATTTTAAATCAATTGGCGCATTAAATCATATTTCCCCGTATACAATTTTAACCCACCGTTGACCCCGTCAAATTTTTATTTTCGAAAAAATGAAAATTACGTGTCGAATTATTTCTCACTTAGAGTACTTTCGCCAAGTTTGAAGTCAATTGACGCATTTAATCATGTTTCCCCATACAAAATTTTAACCCATCGTTGAACCCGTCAGATTTCGATTTTCGAAAAAATGAAAAACACGTGGCGAATTATTTCTCTCTAAGAGTACTTTCAGCAAGTTTGAAGTCAATAGATCCAATAATTCATGTTTTTTCACAGTTTCTCCATACAAACTCTTAATCCATCGCTGACCCCGTTAGATTTTGATTTTCGAAAAAATAAAAAATATGTATCAAATTAAAGTACTTTAAAGTTTGAAGCCAAAAGGCTTACAAAATCATGTTTCTTTATACAAATTTTTAACCGTTGGGTCACCCCTTTAAGTTTTGATTTTCAAAAAAATGATAAACACGTGTAAAATTATTTTTGATTTCAAGTGTTTTCACCAACTTTGAAGCCAATAGGCCCATCGGTGCATGTTTTTTCGTAGTCTTCCCATATACGCACATTAACCCCTTGTTGACCCTGTAAAATTTTTATTTTCGAAAAATACCAAATACCATTCACCATATTTGAAACCAATAGGCTCATTAAATCGCGTTCCTTCATACACCTTAGACACCGAATTTAAAAAATCCTGTCTTAGCGTACGTCAGGGGCGGATTCAGAAAAAATTGGTGGGTTTCAAAAAGTAATTCGTTAATATTCATAAAATGCCTTTTAATTTGTATGTAGTTTTAAAGTCGATCCTAATATTTCGGGGGGTTTCAACCCCCAAGCCACCCTGAATCCGCCACTGGCGGAGGTTCATTTTTCAAGATGTACAAACAGTTTAAATTTCATGTTTGTAGCTTCAGCGGTTTGGGCTGGGCGATAATGAATCAGTGAGTCAGTAAGGACAAACAATTATACGTACTTATCTATATTCTATATCACTACATAGTATAGGGTGTTTTTTTTAGAGGTTTGTTTTTCGAATAGAGATAAAACTGGCATTTTGTGGTCAAATCTGGCAACTCTAATGTCATTTATGTTCAGTTTGGTTTGCCATTTCATCATGAACAGGTTGACAAAAGAACAACGCTTGCAAATCGTGCAAATTTATTTCGAAAATAATGGTTCAGTTCGCGAAGTTTACCGCAAGCTCCGTCCATTTTATGGTCGACATAATTGTCCATCAGAGCAATTAATTCGGTTAACCATGGGCCGTTTTCGCACTACGTTTACTCTATGTGATAATACGCATCCGCAGAGACGTCGAACAGTGCGCACCGAAGCAGCAATTGCCGCTGTAGAGCAAAATGTTGAAGAGGACCCAGTCAGAAGAGGAGTCAGTTACCGTTAATGGAGACCGGTATAGAGCCATGATAACCGACTATTTTGTTCCCGAATTGGATGGCATGAATGTGGATGAGTTGTGGTTCCAACAAGACGGCGCTACATGCCACACAGCGCACGTCACAATCGATTTATTGAAGGAAACATTCGATGAGCGCACATTTAATTTCGCGGAATGGACCTGTCAATTGGCCACCAAGACCGTGTGATTTGACACCATTGGATTATTTTCTTTGGGGATATGTGAAGTCGCTCGTCTACACCAACAAACCAGAAACGTTAGGGGACTTGGAAGCCAACATTCGTGGCGATATTGCCGACATACGGCCCCAAATGCTCGAAAAAGTGGTTGAAAATTGGACCTGTAGAATTGGCTTTATTCGAGCCAGCCGCGGCGGCCACATGCCCGAAATCATATTTAAACATTAATGGCATAAAATTATCCTTCCAATAAAGCCAAAGTGATGGACATTAAAACGATTTTCTTGTGTTTTATTTCAATTCGAAGTTCTATACCTCTAAAAAAAACACCCGATATAAAGCAAAGTCGCTGTCGCTGTCTGTCCCTATTAGTGTCCGACCGAATATTCGGTTTCGGTTTCGGTTTCGGCCAAATAAGTGGTTTCGGTTTCGGTTTCAGTTTCGGCCAAAAAATGGCCGAATAGCCGAAACCGAAACTTTCTAGAATATTTTTTACATTTTGTTGTGTAGCAGATATATAGTAAAAGGAGGAGTAATTTAGATGCCAGCAATGTAAACAAACTTCTTTTTTTAGCATATAATATTAAATTATTTAATTTTGAATATTAGTGAGTAAGGTACGAAAGGGTGATTTCTTCTTGTTTACGTTTTTAAAAAATGAATAAATTGTTTTTATTAATAAGTTTTTATTTATTTATGCTATGTTTGTTTGTTTGTTCTTTATTTACTTAATGTAAAATTCGTTTGTTGAAAAAAGTGCTTGATATGGTGATTTTTATTTCAACTAGAAAGTTTCGGTTTCGGTTTCGGTTTCGGCCGAATATTAAAAAAAAACCGAATATTCGGTTTCGGTTTCGGCCCAAAATAGTGGTTTCGGTCGGACACTAGTCCCTATGTATGCTTAAATCTTTAAAACTACTGGACCAACTTGGATACTTCCTTCGGCGGGTTTATTTGAAATTGTTACGTGAATGTTTAGGAAAAAGAAAAGTCGGGAAAACGGGGCGTGGCACCACAATAATACATTTTTAGACAATAACTTTGGAACCATAAGTCACACATCAATTAAATTTGGTACAAACTTACTATTTAATCATGTCCTTCGTCCGAGGGAATGGGGTGCGTATTGAACAAAGGGGTGTGGCACCGCCCATACAACTCAAATCTTTTAAATGGAATAGCTTCCGAATTGTTAGTCGCACAGCATTGAAATTTGGTATGACATCCTCCCACAGAAGTGTCATTCGACTGTTAAAATTATATGGGCGTTGGATAAGGGGCGTGGCACATTTTTTATGACCTAATATTTCAGCAGAACTGTAAGTCGTACATCAATGAAACTTGGTACGAACCTACCATTTAGTCATATATTTCGGCAGAGGGAATGAGGCGGGTATTTAAGAAGAGGGCGTGGCTCCACTCATACAACTCAAATCTTTTATATGGAATAGCTTTGGAATTGTAAGTCGCACATCTTTGAAATTTGGTATTACATCCTCCCACAGAAGTGTTAATCTACTGTTAAATTTTGATGGGCGTTGGAAAAGGGGCGTGGCACATTTGTTTGACCCAAACTATACGCATAATTTTGGAACTGTTAGTCGAACATCAATGAAACTTAGTACGAATTTACCATTTAGTCATATCTTTCCACAGAGGGAATTGGGCGGGTATTTACCAAGGGGGCGTGGCACCGCGCATACAACTCAAATCTTTTATATGGAATAGCTTCGGAATTGTAAGCCGCACAGTATTGAAATTTAATAAGACATCGCCATAGATGTGTCATTCTACTGTTAAAATTTTATAGGCGTTGTATAAGGGGCGTGGCAAATTTTTTATGACCCAATATTTCAACAGAACTGTAAGTCGTACATCAATGAAACTTGGTATGAACCTACCATGAGTTAAAGTTGTGACAATTGTAGTTTAGTTTTCAAATAAAAAAATTAAAATAATTTGGTAATTATTGAATTAAAATATCATCAAAAAAGTCATAACTTAAAATTTTAGATTTCATAGTGTAAAATAAAAAAAAATATCCTAGAGCATAATCTGTAAGGATTTGCTACTAAATGGTCTATACGATATCTTAGAAAATGTTTATAGAGCTCAAAAAAGTTTTCTGAAAAATTAATAATTTTGAGTTGTGTCACTTTATTTTTTGTAATTTTGTGAAAAATTTGAAACAAAACTAATAATTTCTTGAATCAATATTTAACGACTGCCAACAATTCACTGAACTGATGTATTTTTCATTGGCAAACATTACGAGCAGTGAGCGAGTGGTGGATTAAGAGGCCAGAAAAGTTTTGCTTTGCATTTCTTGACTTAAGAAAGGCGTATAAAAAGTTAAACAGGAATCCAATTCCAGCTATCGGCATTCATACATTCAAGTATTCAGCTACATAACCAACTAGACAACTTTTCGCAAACAAACAATCGTGTAACGAAAAATATGTGAAGCTGCTTAATTGGCGAACAATTCCATTAATGCCTGACTTTTGCCTCTGCCTTCTTAAACGTTACCCCATCTCTGTCTCCTGTTGCTTAGGTTCTAATTATATCGGCATTAGGGTTTCTTGTTCTTTTGTTCCTTCTCAGCACTCAACTATGGACTGCTCGCACAACAGTGTTGCGTTTTCATGCATTCTCGCTAATATTGCTTTAATAATGTCTTTCGCTCACACCCGGTGCGCTGCTTTCGTCCTGCCGCTCGAGTCAAGTGCAACTGTCGAATAAATGATCGATTAGTTCATGCCTCCTGTGCTATTAATTTTCTGCATTGACCTTAATTCTCTGTGTATTTTATAAGTCAACGGGGTTAAATATCAATAAAGAGAAACAAAGAACGGGCCAAAAACAACAAAACACAACAATAGCTCGCAATATGCAACGGTAGAGGGGAGTTTAAGAGCTGTGCGAAATTCTGTCACTATGAAGTAGCTTTAACTTGTATAAATTAGGTTGTTGTTGTGACTATTAATGCCAAAACAATGACAATCGACAACTCGAAATAATTGAATAAACAATGATCCTTTGTTCAATGTTATGCCCGATTCAGTTTTGATGTAGATTTAAAGTGAATGTAAGGCAACCAAAAAAGTTTTGTGGTGTGGTATATTTTGTAGTTGGAGTTTTTGCATGGAGTTTTGAGTAGCAAAGATCTCTCTCGGCCGACAAAACTTGCACCTTATAGGACGCTTGTAGGTCGACGGCGAAGAAGGAGACTATGTCTCCAGTGAAAGAAACAGTTGAGGACGTCCTATCATCTCTTGGTGTGACCAACTGGCGAAGGCGCACGCAAAGCAGAGGCACCTGAAGTTAGTTAGTTAGTTAGTTAGTTAGTTAGTTAGTTAGTTAGTTAGTTAGTTAGTTAGTTAGTTAGTTAGTTAGTTAGTTAGTTAGTTAGTTAGTTAGTTAGTTAGTTAGTTAGTTAGTTAGTTAGTTAGTTAGTTAGTTAGTTAGTTAGTTAGTTAGTTAGTTAGTTAGTTAGTTAGTTAGTTAGTTAGTTAGTTAGTTAGTTAGTTAGTTAGTTAGTTAGTTAGTTAGTTAGTTAGTTAGTTAGTTAGTTAGTTAGTTAGTTAGTTAGTTAGTTAGTTAGTTAGTTAGTTAGTTAGTTAGTTAGTTAGTTAGTTAGTTAGTTAGTTAGTTAGTTAGTTAGTTAGTTAGTTAGTTAGTTAGTTAGTTAGTTAGTTAGTTAGTTAGTTAGTTAGTTAGTTAGTTAGTTAGTTAGTTAGTTAGTTAGTTAGTTAGTTAGTTAGTTAGTTAGTTAGTTAGTTAGTTAGTTAGTTAGTTAGTTAGTTAGTTAGTTAGTTAGTTAGTTAGTTAGTTAGTTAGTTAGTTAGTTAGTTAGTTAGTTAGTTAGTTAGTTAGTTAGTTAGTTAGTTAGTTAGTTAGTTAGTTAGTTAGTTAGTTAGTTAGTTAGTTAGTTAGTTAGTTAGTTAGTTAGTTAGTTAGTTAGTTAGTTACTTAGTTAGTTAGTTAGTTAGTTAGTTAGTTAGTTAGTTAGTTAGTTAGTTAGTTAGTTAGTTAGTTAGTTAGTTAGTTACTTAGTTACTTAGTTAGTTAGTTAGTTAGTTAGTTAGTTACTTAGTTAGTTAGTTAGTTAGTTAGTTAGTTAGTAAGTGAGTAAGTAAATAAGTAAGTAAGTAAGTAAGACACTGGACTGAAACCAAATATTTTCTTATGCAACTGCGGCTGCCTACAGTTTCTGACTACTTTACGCTTCATGTCGTCTAGTACAGTCGGTTAAAAAAATTTGTTTTCTTTATTAAAGCTGTTATCTTAACGCTTCAGTCTTCTAGCACAGTCGGTTAAAAAAATTTGTTTTCCTTATTAAAGCTGTTATCTACTGCGTTTGTTATTGTTGCTGACATGAACAACAGATGACTTAAGAATACCTCGAATTTGTCTGCGAAAAATTTAAAACAGTTACTCTGTGCTGCTGTGCTGCAAACGCATTCATCATGCTGCGGGTTTCACTTTACTGCGATGTGCTTGGGTTGAACAATATTTCGTGCGGGTCGTGTCGGATTATACAACGGTCGGGATGCAGGCAACATAACGAAGGAAAAAATACAAATATGCAAAGGATACAAATCAACAAAAATATGGGATGTGTTGTGCTAAATTTGTGGTCAGTTGTGTCAGTGTTGTAGAATATTAGAATTTTTTCTGGCAGTCAAATAGTCGTTTTGCGTGAGACGGATATTAGTGGACAAATTGTGGCTCTTTTTTAAAGCTCTAATAACAGCCAGAATAACGAATTACAACCAGAGTCAGTTATAAGTCATAATAATATAACAAAAATATCTAATACGTTTTAGCAGTAACTCAACAAAACATGAGTATTTTTAGATGTAAGTATGAAAGTATGCTTTTAAAATTTTGTGTTAATCTTGTATTAAGAGCGTATTTTTGTAAGCTATGAATATATTGTATACTTTTAGGGGATTTTAACAATCAAACATAGCTGAGTTGATAGCGGAATGCTTCATGTTTATTTATAAATAGAAAAAGCACGACAAATAGTTTGTGAACAAGTTTTTCTATTGCAAAAATCCACCATCCTTCAAATTGGTCCCTGATTTATTGAAATTACCGCGCTAAATATAAGAAATTGAACGCATTCTTCCTTCATTTCCAAAGATTCATTTCCTGTTATGAAAACTGCAATGTTACAGTTAAAATGCAGCATACATTTATTTGTTGCTTTTAATTATTACTTGCAATAATTAATTTCTACGTTGTTTTATAACTTTTAAATATGATTTTTTGTTTTTATGTTGCTGATAACTATGTGTTATATTACGACTTTGGTATATAATTTTTAAAAACTAAATGAATACCAATGCAATTTTGACACGTGATCAGGGAGATTTGGGGGTTTAACATACTTGCTTTTCAAGAATATTCTATATAAATTTTCAAGGATATAAAGAATTAAAATTTTCAAAGGACATTTTTCATATCCCTTGTTTGCAAATAGATACAAAATCAATTTTATTAAAATTCCTGAAAATTCTGTTTCATTTGATATACATATCGCCACATTCGAACTAGGTTAAGTATTTTTTATATTTTTTTTATTTTTTATCCCCTTCAAAATTGTTGAAGTCCTTTTAAAAGGACAAAGGATGTAGAAATGAAAAACTGAGTACGCAGTATTACTATATTTGGTCTCTAGTTTCACGCACATATGGATTTTTCCCGGTGTGAAAAATGCTGTCGCACGGTGTAATCGGGAAACGAAAATTGTATTTGTTTCTCAAAACTGTTGTTATGCAATATACAAATATTGATTACATGATAATACAATAATAACGGCCACGTAATAAAATTATTATTGGTGATAGTTATTATTTAGTAATTTTTGTGAAGATTTTTTAATTCATAGCATTTTTTTTCATTTCAAAAATATGGATTGTAATTATTTAAGGTCGCAGCTCATTTCAAGTTCTCCTTGTTAATTCTTAAATTTCTTCGTTTATAAACACTTCAATTAAATGAAGTCTTTACACACATACCAATTCATAATCAAACATACCCTGCCGGAAATCGGACTGGTCCAAGTCTAGTTTTTCAACTAGTCGCTTGACAGTCATATATGACCTCAGAATCGACTCGTTTTCTTGGAGCAAACTCACCCTTTTAACATGGCGGTGTCCTAGGCGACGGTCAATTGTCCCCGTCTGCATCCATTTCAACTAGTCCAAGGTTAGTCCGAAGCAACCAGTTTTCAAACCAGTTGCAAAGCGACTAGTTTGGAAAACTAGTTTATTCTGGATTAGTTTTCTAACCACTCGATTTTTATGGAGGAAATAAAACAGTGCATTTTTTAAATAATTATTTTATTTTAAAAATATTTTAAAATTTTTGAAATTTTTTAAGTAATTATTTTATTTTAAAAATATTTAAAAATAACAACAAAAAATCATCGCGAATAAAAAAAATTGTTGGTGCATTTAAAGATAAACCAAGATGAACTTCGACTTGTTGACACACTTCTGCCGGAACTATTTGGGGCCTGATGCAATACAACATCCTGACTTCGCCTGCAATAAATAAATAAATGAATTAATAAATAATTACATAAATAAATAAATAAATATATTAATACACACCTTTCAGCTGCCGCTGCAATTCGTTGCTTTACGCAACCACGCAAAATTCTAACTGAAATCATTCAAGATAAAACATGCAAATCGAGCAAACTTCGTGTCATGGAAACAGAAAGTTCGAAAAATGCAAACATTTCTACGTTGTTGTTGTAGCAGAACAATCGCAAGATCAGCCTTAACAGTATTTTTTTGCTTCTCTCATTTCTGTTTCGTTTTTCTCATTTTTATGTGCTCTTCTCGCTTATGAACGCGCACACAGAACGTGAACGATTAGACGCGAACTCACCGACTTCTGCATCCGCTGACAGTCACTTGGACAACTAGTTGCCCAATTGACTACAAAAAACCAGTTGAAAGACCAATGAATTTTAGGAACTGGTTGTCTCAGGTCCGACAGGGTACGTACTACAATTGCAGACATACACACAACAATATAAACTGCTACGACGTTTTTCAAATCCGAACACCTGTGCGGGTGATTCGCTGCAACATTAACACTCAGCAGACCGTTGTAGTGTGGTGGGAAATTCACATGAACTCACATGTTGGCGGTGTAACAAGACAACAGCACCCAACACCGAAGCACCGAAGGAGGCAGGTCGAAGCGAGCAAACTGGGTGGGAAAAAATTAAAAAAAAAACTGTAACCACAAAAACATTCAAACATTTCCGTGTGCGTATGTTTCCGGTACTACACGCCACCACTTGAGTGTATATTGTTGTTGTTGTTCGAGTTGTTGTTTTGTATATTTTGTATGGTTCGCCTTCGACTTTGCCGCTGGAAATTCAGGTCACGCAGTAACGAATACATATGTATTCGGAATTGCACGAGTGTGCGTGAGTGCGGCTGTGGGTGTGCGTGTGTGTGTCTGTATGAGTGGTTGCGCCGTTGTAGTACACGAGCATTTCCATGCTTTGGACGCAACGTGGCAACGGCACTGAAATTCCCACATGTCGAATTCTTTCCATGTTTCCACTCGTAATTGTGCACCTTGTACATTTCACGCCGAGAGTATTCGCATGTGTGCCAGTAAATTGCATACTTTGATAATCCTGCGCCATTATGTTAAATATATATTGCGGCGAAGTGCTAAAATATTCATTGAATTATGATATTTATTTCGTTAATTTCATTGGATTGAATATGGTGGCTGGCTCAAATGGCGATAAGGGAACGGCGACAAACACGTAAACTGGCATAAAGAACACCAAATTGAGAAAATTCAATTGGCAAATCATAAAAAAAATTGTTTGAACTTTTGATTTTGCACACGTTTAGTATGATTAGCGAAAGATTTTAGCTTCTGAGGTCAACTGAATGTTCGTTAGATTACAATTGGCGGATATTCAAAAATTTTTACGCTAAATTAAGAGCTACTTCATCTTTTGGAATTGCAATTTGACACGAAACATTTTTAGTAGAGATTGAATTTATTTGATTTTCAACATTAAAGCAATACTACTTATTTTTGCCTATTAAATGATTGCATCTAATTTTTCTTGGCAAATAAAGTGAGCTGAAATAGCTGAAACTGACAGCAGTCCCAAGCAGTGATTTTAATAGTGATGAGAGAGAGGCGAAAAAATTATGACTTAATACGAAACGACGATGTTTTAATTTAATTTATTATACAAAAATTAAATTGCTCTCGAAAATAATAATAGTTTTCCCATTTTTATTTCTACGAAAATAAAAATTGTGTTTTATTTATTGCCTAAGGAAATTATTTTTCTCTGGGTTTTATTTATTTGTTATTTATTATTTAACAAGAATTAAATTTCATAAGAATTAAAAAAATTACTAAACTTAACTGACTTTAATTACTTTCCCAAAAATAAAAGATTTTGGTAACTCTTGGGGTTTGCTCTGAAATCAGTGAACTTTTTGCATTTTTTTAAAAATAATTATTTTCAATTTTTTTATTTATTTTAATTTATTTGTTGTTCTCTAGTTTTTATTTATTTTTATTATGACTATTAATATCTAATTTTTATTTACTCCCGTAAAACATTATTTATGTTTAGTTTTGCTCCAATATTATCGAAAATTTTTGTATTTTTATAAGTAACTAGCAGGGCCCTCGGCTTTGCACGCAAGTTTAAAGTCAATGGGCCCAATAAATCAAGTTTCTTCATACAACACTGTATGGGCGGTGCCATGCCCCTTTTATGCAATGGCCAATCCATTCCTCCAGTCGAAGGGTGCGACCCAATTTCACTGATGCGTTCGATTAACAGTTCCAAAGCGAAAGTTTGAGTCACAAAAAATTTGCCACGCCTCTTGTCCAACGCCCATCAAATTTTATTTGTAGAATGACACATCTATGGGACGACGGAATACAAGATTTTAATGCTATCCGACTTATTATTCCGAAACTATTCCACATGAAAAATTTGGGTTGTGTGGGCGGTGCAATGCCCCCTCGTCCAACATCCACCCCTTTCCTCCTGTCGAAGACCACGTCTAAATCGTAAGATTGTGCCAAATATTATTGATGTGAGACCTGTAGTTCCAAAGTTGTTCAAAACAATTGGATCGCTTGAAAAGCGCCACGCCCCTTGTCCAACCCTTATGAAAATTTACCAGTGAAACGGTACATCTAAGCGGGGGCCCTGAACCTTAATTTCAATGCTGTTCGACCCATAATTCCGAAGATATTGCATATTAAAAAATTAGGTTGTATGGGAGGTGCCACGCCCACCTGTCGGGTCGTATTCACACTATATGGTTTTCTGAGATTTAGTCAATACAAACATTCTGTGAAAGATTCAGCTCAATCGGTCTTCTAATTTTTGAGTTTTAGTGTTGTGTGACCAACAAACAAACAAACAAACAAAATTAAACACATTCTGCAAACATTAAGTAGGATGCATTAAAATGCGCTCGTATAATTTCCTCATATTTTTTTAATTTTTGCTTTCACCATTTAACTTTTAATAGAGTGGAATAAACAAAAATAAAAAACCGACCCCGTAGTTGAATTAATTAACCGCAGTAAATCGTCGACTGCCTTCGGTTACTGAGTTCTACTTGTATAAAAAGCTCCTGAACTGTCGTGCAGCAAGTGGTTTGCAGAAGACAAGAATAGGGTTTCCTGCAGGATGGAGGCGGCATAGTAACAGCAAAACAGGCAGCTAGAAACAGCGAGGACCCCATGACTGTTGGTCTCTATGCAAGTGTGCGTGTGTGTGTGTGTGTTGCTCTAATGCAATGATGGATAATTTAATAGTGCTTCAAACAGTTTTTTATTAAACGAATACATTTAAAATTGCACTCCATGTCTGGCAAGTTTTATATAATGGAAAATCGTAAATAGCCAGAACGCGTTTAGTGTCCGCTGCTGTTGTTGGACTGCGGGACAAAATAATAAAGAAATAATTAGATTTGCTTACTTATCGATAATGCTTTGGCCGCTCGGTGCTGGCCATGGCGACAGCTTCTTGCCAATTGTGTAAGTGAAATGTGTCGAGTGGCTGAAAGTGCGACGTTCCGTCGATTTGATTTTTTCTTGCTTTCAGCATTGGAAAAATTGTGGAAAATTTCATAAAATGTGAGCAGTCGATATTTAAGTATGTAGGTGGCTCTGCTTTAATTTGACCTCTGATGTGGCGCCAGAATTGATTTGCTGCCATATCAGATTACCAACTCGATGGATATAGGACAATGCTGGTACGTGGTGTAGCCAATAGCAGGTACGAGACATTTGCGATACAATTTTTGGAGCATCCTTTGATAATATGAGCATTACATAAATATATACATACTATATATGTATGTAATGTAAGTAGGTATGTGACATTGAACTGTTTGACTGTTTCGTAGAAATGTTGGAGGCATTGAATCGCCATGTGGGAAGTCTTAATTCGATTGTGTTGTCAAGTTGGCTTTCACTGCGTTACTGACAATAATGAAATTGTAAATTATTGTCAATTAATATCGAATTTTATTGAAAAACAAACTTTCAAAAAGTATTTCAGAAAAATAACAAACAAACATTCATTTGTTGAATTGGAAATGAGCTCAAAATTTGTACACAACCCTCCCCCAAGTGAAATCCTGTGAAGTCGACTGCCAAGACAAATAATTTTTGAAAACTTTTGCAGGCAAATGGATCCAGCAAAGAAATTGTGCATTTGCGAGACTGCTAACTCACAACCGTCTTGTTCAGCCTTTTCTACTGCAGCTGAAAGGGAAGAATCGCCAATTGAGCCCAACGAACGTTTTTCCTTTTGCCTTAAATGTCTGATTAAAACTAGGTTTATTTATAGCTTCAAACCTAAAATGAAACTTGTAAATCAGCTGTTTCTTCTTTAACTCTCCTGTTTACACTCTTTTTCCTGTGTATTGTAAATGCACCACCCTTGTTGGTCCAAACAAGGGTTAAAAACTAGTTTTATAATAAACTAGGTTTTTACAAATTTCTGTTCGTTTACTTTTTTTTTTGGATAATTTGGATAATTTTTTGACTTACTTCCAAACAGACCTATTGCTCTACTTTTTGTGCAATAATGGTGGGAGCTGATACAAAATTAGCGGTGTCCACTCACGTCCACGGGCGCCGAACTATTAATTGTTCTTTTTTTATTGTTTTTTATTTTTGCGGCTTCTCCAAATAAAATCAAAACCCAACAGCTGTTTGAAAATAAGCTTTCAAACTAAATTAAATTACTAATTTAACTAAATTACTCAATTGGGTTCAATATAAACGTAGCCATGCATGGTTGTAATTAGTAGAGTCCGATCGATTAATCGGCATCGGCATCGGCTAGTATCGGCCAATATAATTGGTATCGGCATCGGCTAGTATCGGCATCGGCCAAAAAAAAAAAAGAATCGGCATCGGAATCGGCCTTTTTTGGCTGATGCCACATCGGCCGTTTTTGGTCGATGATGCCATCAGCCTATTTTTCTGCTTTCATTTTTTTGTTTTCATTTTGTGTACCAACGGGTTCTTATACCCCTTTTCAGTAATGTATTTTTAGATACTGTTTGATATAAATGTTTCCTAGAAATGTTTTTTTTTTAACTAGGTATTCTTAAAAACACAGATTTTCTCGAAATGTCTATGCATTTCGTCTCTTAATGTGGATATCAGAAGAAGGGGCATTTAATTTTTCAATCTTATCCTTCTTTTTTAATTTGAAGCATTTTTAACAGGCCTTTTATTTTTTCCAAATTTGTTTTCCGACTTTTTCCCACTGCATCTGTACAACGGGTCGCAATTTGAGAGTACAAATTTTAATATAAAAATCGTAATTTTAAGTTGAATAAAAAACTGGATTTGTATGCAATATTTACGTCACTATTTTCGACTACTATTTTCTACTTCACTATTTTATTTTTTGTTTCTCTCTCAGTGGATAAATGTGATATATTATTTTTTTAATACATGTTAATGTACAAGGTGCGTCCCATAGTAAACAGGACTTTTGCAATAGGGACGTTTCTGGTGGCGCCATCTATGTGTGAGGACATGCGTTGGAAAGGTACATCTTTCATTCACATACTGTCTAAATTTCATGACATTTGGTCTAGTAGACGCCGAAATATCCCGCTCAATGTGACAGTATGTTTTTAACTTTGGTACGAGAATGTCGATCGAACAAAGAGCTAATATTAAGTTCTGTTTTAAACTTGGTAAAACTTTTACCGAAACGTTTAAATTGTTAAAGCAAGTTTATGGTGATGATTGTTTATCCCGTGGCCGTGTTAATGAGTGGTTGAATCGATTCAAGGTCGTAAAGACTTGAATGACGACGAACACGTCGGCCAGTCGAAATTTGTGATTACTGACGATGCCATCAAAACTGTGCGTGATTTTATCAAAATGCAGCCAAAATCATCATTGGAATTGATGGAAATGGAATTGAACATCTCCAAAACATCAATTGATCGCATTT
This sequence comes from Melieria crassipennis, assembly GCA_963668005.1. Taxonomy (NCBI): domain Eukaryota; kingdom Metazoa; phylum Arthropoda; class Insecta; order Diptera; family Ulidiidae; genus Melieria; species Melieria crassipennis. The sequence continues at coordinate 96,876,880 of OY764962.1, forward strand.
TAACCGAACATTTGGGTCTCCGTAAAGTGTGTTCTCGCTTCATTCCGCACACTTTAACCGACGACCAAAAAGCGCAGAGAATTGAGCACGCAAAAGACATCGTTCGGGAAGCCAGACGTGATCCAAATTTCTTGTTCAACATCGTAACCGGTGACGAAACGTGGTGCTTTCAATATGATCCCGAAACAAAGCGTCAAAGTGCCGAATGGAAGCACCCAGATGAGCCAAATCCGAAAAAAACCCGCCGTGAGAAGTCAAAAATCAAAACTCATCTCATTTGTTTCTACGATTCAAAGGGAATAATTCATCGAGAGTTTGTTCCACCGGGAAAAACAATTAACGCTTTGTTTTATGTTGAAGTTTTGAAGCGTTTGGTGCATCGCATTCGTCGTATTCGGCCAGAATATCGCGAGGAAGGAAGTTGGCGTTTATTGCATGATAATGCACCGGCTCACAGAGCCCTAGTTACGACCGATTATTTGACCAAAAATCGAATTTTTACCATCAATCATTCACCGTATTCGCCTGATATGGCTCCCTGTGACTTCTACTTATTCGGTCAGTTGCATTTGCCGATGAAAGGAAACCGTTATAAGGACGTTGAGGACATCCAAAAGGCTTGTACCAACATTCTGAAGGCGATGCCGGCCGATGACCTAAAACACTCATTCCAAATGCTTTTGGACCGTGCAAAACGTTGTATCGAAGCAGAAGGAGAGTATTTTGAATAAATAAAAAGAATTATACAAAAATAATCATCCGTTTTCTTTATTTTATAAAAGTCCTGTTTACTTTGGGTTGCACCTTGTATTAGAATTTTGAATTTCTTTTCTCGTTGTTATTTAGTTTTTAATTATTTATTTTCTCGTTGTTTTATTATTTTGTGATGAATATTACAAACAATATGTAATAGTTCCTTTTGTTATTTTATAAAATAGACTGTGTTTTTGATTGAATTCATTCGTGTTATTTTTTCTATATAATCGGCATCGGCCGATTTTCGCCCTTTTGGCCGATTAATCGGCATCGGCCAAAAAATTTTGTATCGGTCGGACTCTTGTAATTAGTACACAGTTAAAAATACCATAAATTAAAAGAATGTTTTAAAATTTCGGGGGGTCAGAGCCCCCTAACCTCTCCCCTAGCTACGGCCCTGATGGGATTAGATTTTCGTTTCAACCGTCCAACTCTATTGCTTACCAGTGTTTGGAAATGATTCACAATAGCTGCCTGTGAGAACTTTTCAAGTCGAAGAAAGCATTGTCATCACTTTCCTCATTACATACAAAGAAATGTCAGACATGTTAATGGCTGTTTCCGCAAGGTTTTTTACATATAGTTCTAGCTTAAAAAATATCCCTACTTAAATAAATTTACGTAAATTGTCAAGAGCTGCGTCTGTGTGCGTGTGTTTTGTACGTATCAATAGGCCATCAATAATGATGAAGACGATCAAGTTATTAGAACTGGAAAACTTTGGAAATTTGCTATGTTGCCGTCAAGTTCAAGCTAGCCTCACCTTATGCTCCAATTTTCCTGTGCTGCAGTAAAAAAATATATATACACATCTATGGCGTGGCGCTCGGTTAATCCGCTTTTAATGGACTGTCGTGGTTAAAGCCATTTGTAGGCGGATTTCCTATGTTGCTGTTGCTTTACTGGTGCCCTTGCAAAGACGTTGCTACATTTGTTTAAATTGGGTAATTTGCATACGAGAGCAGAATTTTGCAGCGATGGATATAATTTTAACTTAGGTGTTTTGCATTTTATTTGGCGCGTAGCGTAAAAGTCGGCCATAATAAATGCTGATAACTTTACTAAAACCGAGAATATACACAAAAAGTGAATGTAAAAAAAATAATAAGAATCAGCAGAACAAGTACGGAAAACCATTCAAACATATTTTAAGAAAATGTCATATAAAGTAATCGAAATTTGCAGTTTGTTGCGGGTTTAAAATTGATGCACCGCACTTTAATGTGGTTAAGAGTATTTATATTGTTGTTGTTTTTTATGTTTGCTTAAATTGTTCTGTGACTTGAATTTTTTGTTCTGACTTTGATAAGGGTCTGCGTGCAGTCGATCGTCCCTTGGACAGGACAAAAATCTCGTATTCATAAATTTAATAATTTTCTAGTTTGCCACTATTATGCGGCAACGATGTGGAAGACAACGGTGCAGAGTGAGCACGACGCGAGTTTGCCATTCATAATTCACTACATAAGTATTTGCATTTATATTGTCTTTTTTCCCCTCCCAACTGTTATTTTCAAGCCGATTTGTGTGTGTTGGTTGTTGCGAGTTTTCAATAAAAAACATTGCACAATAGGCACTTGAAACAAAAAAGGTTATTCAGGAAGGCATAATGCAATGCACACAAACAAAATGAATTAATTGCGGTCACATTCGCTGAAGCAAAGCAAAAATTCTCGCCGAATTTCATTTAGAATTTAGTCAAATTGTTGATTTAATGCTATTACCAGAGGCGCATACCTAACTGGACTAAATGTTGTTAATATACAATTGATTTTGTTTTTTTTTAGTTTTGATTGGTTGATTAATTTAGCTTTCAAAACCATAAGAATTAATTAGTAGGTCAATCGGTGCCGGTATCGATAGTGCAGTCGGTAGCGCGCTGGCTTTTCATACCAAAGACCATAGGGTTCGATTCCTAGTTGAAGTAGAGGAGAATTACATATAAGAAACGCACAATTACGTTCTTGGCAGACAATGGCAAAACCTCCAAGTGCGGAAGAAATACTGCCAACTATCAACTGAAGATATCCTCCCCGATATCCTCCCCTCCCCATCCGTTTGAAATGTGTGTTGTAACACATGTTGAAAAAAAAACTGTGTTACAAGTCCAAGTGTGTCTCTAACAGAGGCAGCCACCATAACATAATTAAACCTAGACCCATGGGGAGGTTCTAACACCCAAATCTTTCAAGGCATATCAGCAGAACTGTCGCTCACGCCTCTCACTAAACGTACCTGCAGGAATTCGGACTGGTTCGATTCTAGTTCCCAACTGGTTGCTTGTCAACCATAACTGACTGTAAAACCGATTCGTTTTCTTGGAGCGAACTCAAACTTTTAATATAGCGATATCCTAGGCAACAGTGATTTGTTCCCGTCTGCATCCATTTGTAACTAGTCCAAAGTCAGTCCTAGTTTGAGAATTAATTTATTCTGGGTTAGTTTTCTAACCAGTTGAATTTTATGGAGAAAAATTAAACAATACCAGTTTTAATATTTAAAAAAAACAACAAAAATCCATCGCGAATGAAAAACAAAAAATACGTACACCAATCAATTTCGGTACCAAAAAAAAAAAACACAAAAGATGAATTTGGACTTGTTGACACACTTCTGTCGAATATAATTGGGGCCGTAATTCAATAACCTCATCATTATTGACTACACCTGCAATCTATATACATATATAAAAATGAATATCTGTTTGTTTGTTTGTTGGTCACACGACATTTAAACTCAAGAACCAGACGGCCGATTGAGCTGAATCTTTCACGTAATGTTCATATTGACTGATATTGATATGGATTATCTTCGGAATTATGTGTCGGACAGCATTGAAATTTGGTACAGGACCTCCGTTTAGGTGTATCGTTGCACTCGTAAAATTTCAAAAGCTTTGGCCAAGGGGCGTGGCACTTTTCAAACGACCCATAGGTTTTGAATAACTTTGCAACTATAGGCCGCACATTAATGACATTTGGTACAAACTTGCAACTTAGACGTGCCCATCGACAGGGAGAATGGGGTGGGCATTCGGCAAGGGGGCATGGCACCGCCCATACAACCCACATTTTTAGTATGGAATGGAATGGAATGGAATAGCAACGGAATTATAAGTCGAACAGCATTGCAATTTCGTACACCGTCATCCCATAGATGTGTAATTCTACTGGTAAATTTTGATGGGCGTGGCAAATTTTTTGGGACTTAAATTTTCCGCATAACTTTGGAACCGTAAGTCGGACATTAATGAAACTTGGTCGCACCCGTCGCATTGCATAAAAGAAGAGTGGCATCGCCCATACAACTCAAATCTATGAACATCCGCTAAGACGGGATTTTCTTGAATTCGGGGTCAAAGGGGTCAAGTGGCAAAACATGGGTTAAAGTGTTGTATGAAGAAACTTGATTTATTGGGCCCATCGACTTGAAACTTGCGTGCAAAGCCGCGGGGCCTTGCTAGTCAATAAATAAATAAATAATTTAATAAATAATTTAAATATTATAAGATTAGTTCTAACAATATTTTATTGATTATTTCACCTCTGTTTCGCTTTTTTCATTATTATGTGCTCTTCTCGCCTATGAACGCACACACGGAACGTAAACGATTAGACGTAAACTGACTGACATCTGTATTCGCGGGCTTACAAAAAACCAGTTGAAAAACCAATGAATTTTCGGAACTAGTCGTCCCAAGTCCGACAGGGTGTTTGTGGGTGCATGTGTATATGGTTTAGTATACATATGTATGTATATGTGTGCGTCTGTGTTGTTCATATGTTTGTGTGCAACGTGCTCTTCTTGGCCTTTGCGTGGCTGCGGCCCTGGCAATGTGTTTTTGACATGCGATGAAGTGGCTCTTGTCCATAATTTAACTACATATAATTTACTAGCAACAAAATTCACCGGAACTTATTGTTGGTCATTCGACGTCGACGCCTCAGAGTGTGCACCTACGCCTGTCATCATAGTTGTGGCGGTAATGGCATGCAGGAAATTGTGGTCAAATTATGATAGCGTAATGAGAATTGGTGCACAAAAATACGGGCACACGCCCAAAAACACACTCACAGATGTCTGCGTGTATCTAGCTGGGTACATGGTAATTTACATACTAGTCCATCGATTTTATGTACTTTTTGTATAAAAATAGATTTTCACTATCTGGCATTGATTTGTTAAGGATAATTTGAGTAGTAAATATATTTAGCCCTATTGAATAGGTTTAGGTGAAAGTTGACATGATAATATGTATTGTTGTCTCATTACTGATATCTATGTAGTGAAAAAGGACTTTAATTTTATTAAAACTACTACCGGTAAATACTTTGTTATTGAGCTTAGAGGCATAGATCAGGTAGCTGTCCGAAATCACTGATGGATAAACCCTCAAGTGTTACTTGCTTACTTACTACTCTATAAATCTACCCACTTTAACACACTATTAAGATAATTTGACCCGATTGGGACAATGCATCCCATATTTTATATATATTATTTTTTATTTTTTTATATACATATCTATATTATTATTATTTCATATATGTATATTTGACTATGTCTGAATAAATCGAATTGCGGCGGAGCGGGGAAGTAAAACACGGTTGGATTCGATTTTTTTTTTTTGGTATTTATTCGATGGTATTTATTCGATATTCGACAAATAACATGAACAATAAAAATTCAATGATACAAACTGCCGAGGCCGGCTAGCAGAAAATAGGGGGAACATGAGTACAAAAGTAGTGTTGGGATCAACAGACTTCTAAATAAAGACCTATATTTAAACTATTATATAAATCCGAAGACAGCCGGTAGCTTGTGTGGCGAAAATTGAAATTCTGTCACCATGAGATATTTTATTACAATATATTTTTCTTGGTCTTCAAGACTTACATATCTAGTTTTTTTATATTATATATTAAACAGCGTTTTCGAAAAAGTTAAAAGCTAAAATTTTTTTCCGAACTATGTATCCGTATATCCCTTTCACAGAACGTCTCTCCAGTTGCCAGCCACTGTACAGAACAGATCAATACAGGGGGTGGTCTTTTAGAGTTTCCTACCACCACCCTATCAGAGTTGTTCTTTCCACTGTTGGACAATACAACAACACCTTTTCTTGCCATCGTACCTGCTATTTCATTATCTTTAATTTTACTAATTACTAGTGTCCGACCGACCGATTTTTGAGCCGAAACTGAAACCGAATTTTGGTATTTTTTTAATATTCGGCCGAAATCGAACCTTTCTAGTTGAATTAAAAATCACCATATCAAGCATTTTTTTCAACAATCGAATTTTACGTTAAGTAAATAAATAACAAACAAACAAAAAAACAAAAACTTATTAATAAAAACAATTCACTCATTTTTTAAAAACATAAACATAAAAAATCACACTTTCGTACCTCACTCGCTAATATTCAAAATTAAAAGAAGTTTATTTACACTGGTGGCATCTAAATTGCTCCGCCTTTCATATATATATATATATATCTGCTCGACTGCAGTAATTAGCCGTTCACTCGCTACACAATTAAATGTAAAAAATATTCTAGCATGTTTCGGTTTCGGCCGTTTTTTGTGCATTTTTTGGCCGAAACTGAAACCGAAACCACTTATTTGGGCCGAAACCGAAACCGAATATTCGGTCGGACACTATTAATTACCTTCCGTTTTACTTATTTGTATATACTTATCTTCTGTTAAATTTAAAACTCGACAGCAGCCTAGCAAATGCTGTATGAAAATACAGTAATAAACACTACTCGTACAAATACATAAATAGTTAGATATGTAAATATTTTATTTATTTATTTATTTATTTATTGAATTATTTGTACAACTTAAGATCATGGATCTTTTATGAGTACATCAACACATTAAATTAAATTTTGGTAATACAATATGCTTACAATATAAATACAATTACAATTATTAAACTTAAAACTAATATATGGATATAGAAAGTAGAAAGTAAAGAAGTAGAAGAAAAAGAAGAAGTATAGAAAGAGTAAAGAAGAAACAAACACATATGTGTGTAGTTAAGAGTAGCAGCGACGAGCGCGCAGTGTGGCTTTTGGTTAATCTGATTGTACACTTCTGAAACTTTGGGGGGCGATCGCGTACGAGTGCAAATAGGAATCTTGTTTGTCAATAGGCGTCCAAAATAAATATTTTTGTTTACAGAACGATGTGTCCTCCTAAGTTCGTTTTAATCGAACCGTTTTCGCATGACATGCCAAGATGATAAGATTGTTAGACACATTCACGCGACTCATCCTGTGCACAGGATGGGGGAGTGCTGGCTGAACAGTTACGTATTGCGTGTTTGCTCAGCCTTTTGCCGTACCACGTTTTGCATATACATTTGTGTTTGATGTGCTGAAGGAAAAATGTCTTTATTCGAGGGATCAAAAATAACAGTTATTTATGGAAACTATATTTGAAAAAACTCTTATGAAGGAAAAGTCATACAAATAAATGAAGCCTACCAATACATTTCTTTTCGCACGGAGAATCAAACTTGGCAATAAACTTGGTTTTTGTAATTTTTATGGCAAATTAAAAAACAAGAATTATTTATTTATTATTTATATTTTAAAAATCGTTTAATAACAATTATTTTTGATTTTTTCATATTTGTCCACAAATAACAGTTTTATTTAGATTTTTATTTTAGTTGCCTTCTGATAACAATTATTGGTGACTTTTATTTTTTTAGTCATAAATAAAAATCATTAAGTCATATTTATTTATATAAGTCATCAATATAAATCATACAATGAGTTTTATTTTTTAAGTCATAAAAAAAAAATTTTAAGTAACTTTTATTTATAAAGGTCATCAATAAAAATCAGTCATTGACTTTTGTTTTAAGTCATCAATAAAAAATCATTCAGTGACTTTTATTTGTTAAGTCGCAATACATATTTATACATTTGTATACATAAAAGTCAATTAATGATTTTTATTTGATGACTTTTTTAAATAAAAGTCACCAATAATTCTTATCATAGCACAACTTAAATAAAAATTAAAAAAAACAACGTTATTTGTGGACTAATAAGAAAAAAATCATAAATAATTGTTATTATAGAAGTTTTAAAATATAAATCACTGTTATTTGTTGAGTCATTAAACAAAAGTAAAAAAATAACTCTTAAACATTGATTTTTATAATAAAACTTATAACTGCAACGGTCCCTGCTTTATTCAGTTGTATTGCAGAATCGACTCAGGTTAAGGGGGTCAATACGTGTAAATTTACAAAATTTTCCAAATTTTTTTTTGTGAAATAGACTTCAGGGGGTCTTAAGAATATCCCCCTCAAGTGGTTTTTAATTCTGATGACCCGTTCCCCTGCAGCAGCGCTTTATTGATGGCCAATTCGTTCCGCATGAAGCCGTAAGGCAAAGTTTAAACCGAATTATTTCGAAAGACTGGTTTTTGATTATGGAAGTAGAATATCTCGGCAAGTTTTAGTCCCACTGATCTAAAATTTGGGCAGAAACTTTTTGAAACATAGAACTTCTAAAGTAAATAAAAATGTCATTTTTTTTGGCGAAATCCGCGCGCCATTTTCGGGAAATTAAAAAAAATGTAATTTTTTTCGGTTGGAGCGTATTTTTGTATTTTCGAGAAAATATTTTTTTTGTTAGTTACTTTAGAAGTTACATATATTTTCTCATAATAACTAATAGAAATATTTTGTCAGATGATTTTTGGGGCGCCGGCACAACTTCTACTAGAATTTGGGCCCAACGTTTGACCCCCACCACCGCCGCCATTTTGAGCACGCAAAAAAAAAAATGTTTTTTCTTGCACTGTTACCTTTTAATAAAAGAATGAAAAAAAATGTGTACATTGCATTAATTTTTTCCGGCGTATGCGCGATTCCAAAAATATACCGTTTACACGTATTGCCCCTCTTAATTCGTAACTCTAGCGGGGCTCAGCATATTAAAACGGAACCTTGCATTTTAGTAATAGGAATCTTCTAAGTCTAAATTGTCTACACCTAGAAAATTCATCGAAGCTTCTATTGCTAATAAAATAGGCAAATACTTTACAGGAGTTTTATTTAATTACGAATTGCGTAACTCTGTTCTGTGTTCCATATTAAGTTCTTTTTTAGTTAGAATCAAAATAATTAAATAAGTTGACGGGATAGAACGCTATATGCCTCACACCTGCTGCAGAAGAGGCTGCCTTGAACTTAACACGACGAAACGGATTAACTAGTCGGCCGAATCGAGAGCGGTGCGGCTAGACTTGACGCGAAAAAAGGGTCGACACCAGCTGCGCCAGTTCTGCTGCTTGCCAGACTCGTAAAGCTATTTGGCATTCACATTGTCAAACACACATATACTATACACACACTGCTAACCAGAAACAATTTCACACCATTTGAATAAAATATTCTTTAAAAACAGTGCGAAATTTGGGTAGTGTGTTGTTTTTTTTAGTGCGGCGCGTGCGTAGCGTTGACAAATGTTGTGCCTTTCGATGTTTTCACAATGCACAACACAATGTTGGCTGTCGCATTGTTATTGGGAAGTTTGCCAGTTGCCTGAGGCTGTTGTTGGCTTGTTCAGTTGTTGTTGTTGTTGCACGCATATGCTTTAGCCAGATATTAAATACGAAAATTTGCATGCATAATTTTTGAAGAAAATCGACCAAGAGCGCGAAAGTGAGGAGTGTGTGGCATGTGGGGCGGCAGTTATAAATTTCACACTTGCCACTTCGCAAGCTTAGCGCTCGGTGAGTACCCAATTTGCCGGCAGCTGGGCAACCATTGACATGAACACCGCAGCGATAAAGTGGGGTGTGGTTGTTAGCGGCGGCTCGTATACGATAACGCCACTTGCCAATCTTACGCTGGCAATTTATGGGCTTCAATGATAATTCTCGGTTGAGTTGTGAGTCCTGTGTGCGACCGCGTCGACGCGACGTTATGCGTCGCCAGGCCTTGTGTGGCGATGTGATGTGTGACGGCATGGCGTTTTGTTGTGATGCGTTGATGTGATTTGCGGATTTAAATTTTCATTTTCTTTATGGTTTCGCAGTCGGTTACAGTGTATGCTGGCTGTCAACACTTTATTTCGTTAGTGGTTGATGACGATGCTGCTGTCGTATGTGGGCAAATAATGTGTGCGTGTGAGTGTGCTAGCGCATTAAATATTAATGCAGCATAAGGTGGCAAATTGTTGTCGGCGCTTTCGAATTTTTTTTTAGTCTGTGTGTTTTACTTATTTTCGTCCGTTAAATGTTTCTTTTTGTTTTTATGGTTGTTTATAGGTGTGGGCTTGTATGTGTTTGTATGGCATGCCACTTTATGGCACTGGCTATAATGTGTATGTCGAGCATCCTAGAAGGAAAAGGTTGACGCGTTGTTGTTGTGCATACGTTTGCAAACCTAAATACTGTTGATTTTTCTGGCAGCTTCTTTCATTTCGTCCGCTTGTTACTTGAAATAGGGGGCACGTGTGAGCAATTATGTATTTTTCATTTTCTTCATCTTCATCTTCTACTTCGTCTTTTTCTCTTTCGATGATTCACATTTCCATTGTCGCTGTACGCTGTATATAATTTGCACAAAATTACATTTTGCTGCTATATAAAAAAAGAGAGGAGCTAATGGTTGGAAAATTATAAATTTGCAAGAGTTTGAAATATTTGTAGAATTCTCTTTTAATAGAATCAAATGGTTTTTGTATAAAAAATATTAACTAAAACAATTTAAGTTTTTCAAAATACATACTATTTATTTGATTTGAATTTTCGGATTTATATTTCGTTTTTTGTTTTACTTTAAAACTTTATTATTGCAAATGGTAAATTCACATTAAAACCTATTTTAGGAAACGAATATAGTTATAAAAGGGTAATTAAGTTAAAAAATACAACTAATTCTACATATTAACATTTATATATTAGGCATGAAGAGAGACTTTAACTTAAACTTAAAAAAAGAACGTTTTCAAGTTTTAATTGTCATTCACCTTATTTGAACATTATAAAAATATCTTTGTAAGCTGTTTTAATATCTGACCAGGCTTTGTAAACTTTCCAGCGAATTGCCAGGCAGTCCTGTTTGAGTCGTTTCCTCTCTGGTAAACAATCCGCGCTGTTTTGCTCCAAGCGTTCTGCCTAATTTCGACTTCAAAGCGTGTCATGCGTGTCACATGCCTCACCTTACAACGAAAAATAGCACGCAGTGTCAACTACCACAACATACAGCGATAAAACAGTTATCCATACACATACACACACACCCACACATACACGCACACACACTTGCACAATTCCCACTCATCCGGCAGAGTCGCCGACTCCGTTCGGTTCACCCGAAATTCGCCAAACAGCTTTCCATGCGCATCTCGTGCAGCGGCACCAATTCGGATTCCATGCAACCGTTTGGCCCCAGTAAGTGCAGCGCAATGTGATCGCGGCACTCGATGACACCGTCCTGATTGCAGTCGCGCCGATACCTGTTTACGTATGCAGCCACCGCGCGGCCGGCGCAGTGCACATTGTTCACGCAGTGGGAGTAGCCTGAAAAGAGCAAATGCAAATGTTGGTGAGTGAAGGTTGCTATTTTTAATAAACATGTTAATGCAACCGGAGCGCGCTGAACTCACGTTCAGGTGGCAGTAATCGCACTTAAGCTGACGTTCAATGAGTCAAATGCAAGAATGATTGGACTTTGAACTTGTTGGCGCTTCGACCAGCAGAGCGCAGCTTTGTAAGGCATACATACTAGGGATTGCAATCCCGGGATCGCGAATCCCGGAATCCCGGGATCCCGGATAATTTCATTCCCGTAAATTCCCGGGATTGACAAAATCCGATCCCGGGATCGAAACAAAAATAAAGCTAACTTTTTGCTTTGTCACGTTGAGTTCGAAAAATGCAACCCTTCTTATTTAACACAAAAAATAAACTGCCCATTGTCTGTGACGTTTGAGTAAGTGTTAATGCAACAATAGCTCTGTTTGTGTATAACTACTTTTTACAAATTTGTACAAACTAGCTTTGTTTTGGTACTTTTCCAGTACAAATTTGCCAGTAACCAAAATCAGAAGTGCAAACAAAAATGAATCCATTTAAAAAAGTAAACAACCAGAATTTTCTAAAAACATGCAACTTTAACTCTTCTTTACACTAATGTGACTTTTCACATTCACAATACACAGGGAAAATTGTGGATTAAAGAGGGATTAAGGATTAAGAAAGAAACAGCTAATATAAAACCATCAGCATTTGAGAATTAAAGTATAGCGAAGCTTGAATTATTGATAATTATTACTCACACCGAATTTCACTTATTTTGAATGGCCAAAACTTGAAGATTTACATATAATACGATTTGATCTACTAGTATTGAACCAGAAAGATGCCTTTTTCAGCAGGTTAGCCAGGTGATTTGGCAATTAAATGCGTTTTTAAGTTATTTGTCATAAATATTTTGTTCTTAGTTTTAAATTAAGAACACAGAATTGTATTTAATACATAGATATAATTTATTTGATTGGAAAAAAGTCTGAACTAGTTCCTTAAAGTAATATATTC